>CM045577.1:3725949-4325084 GCA_024721215.1 Cheumatopsyche charites | reverse complement strand
GATTAGATTTTACTGAAATGTCAAGGAAATAAAAATTTTGCTGTGTTTTTGAGAATTGATTGGGATATCTCGAATTTGTTTATGAATTGTGTGGTTGAAATGCTCTCGATAGGAAACGCGAATCAGAAATGAGTTAAAAATAGATTCGATCAAAGTCGTTTCATAAATATTTATGTGACATTTTTAACTTTGAAAAATTGATGTCAATAAATTTTAATAAACGGCATACGGTAATCTATTTATACTATTGAATTTATCTCATTTATAAAAATGTGACATATTGAATTACGATGCACGTGCGCAACAAATCATTTTCCGCGATTGATTTATTGAAATGAAAAAATCTAAGCAATTGTTGTTTCCTTTGTCAAATAAAATATGATTTTTTTATTTGAGATTCTTTGAATTGAATTGAAAATGTGTTTTATACGTAGAAAAATCGCGAATAAGCTGATTTATGAATTATTTAGAATCAGAAATCGTTATACATACATATGTATCTAACTGTAAATAATCATTTATGAGTTTTTGTCATTAGTGATTTTATTACTTTACGATTTAATACTTTTTAAGTTGGGATCATAAAATTTAGAAAGATACATAAAATCGAACAAATTAAAAATGATTTATTACACTAGATATATTCTAGTGTTACAGCATCGGTTAAGTAATTTAGAAACACATTAAAAGTACATGTTAAAACATTTTTTCGTATGCCATAAAACTAACATCTTCTCTTGAGCAATGAATATATCAAGCATTAAAGCTTCTAAACATTCAAATTTCGCAATAAATCTATTTTAATTTCAATAGTAAAAAAATCACTGGTAAATTAATTGTTTTAGTGCTTTTTTAATTAATAATACAAGAATATTTCGTTCAAGTCGACACCAGTCTATAAAGATAATCGAAATTAGTTCACATTTGCATCATATATAATAAAATTCACGTAACTGTAGACTAGAATGAAAAAAAAAACGCAATCGAAAACAACTGGATACTTTCAACAACACTGATTCTAAAAATGATAAAGACATCTAAGCGAATTCCGATATTTATATCCCACTAAACGACAAATAAATAAAGCTTATATACGAGAAGAATTTCCTTACTTTCTCATGAATGAATGAATGAACGTTATTTTATAGACGAAGAGGAAGAGTCGGCATCGTTGTACAGCATCCACACAATAAGTCGATAAGTCAAACGATCGCGAACAGACACACCTCGCCAACGAATCAAATACACCAGCATTTCTCAAACTTATATAATACAATAACCCCTTCAGGGATATAAACTTTGTTCGAATTATAACAAATTTTCACGAATTTCATAAAAAACTGAAAATTTGATAAGAATTTGAATGTAATCATACTCACCCCTAATGTATGAACAATCTAGGAAACATCTGTCCTTTTCAAATGATTTATACAAATGATATTATTCGAATCTATAATATTGTTATTTAAAGTAATTCGTTTTATAGAAAAATTTTAAACATAAATCGAATTAGAATTATATTTAGAGTGGGGAAGTGGAAGATCTAAAGGTGTGTTGTTCCGAAACTTTTTCGTTACTCATTCGTTGTCATCAGAGTAACTTTATCAAAATTGAACAGTACATGATATTTTCATTACGCACATCACATTTTGTATCTATTTTTCTCAAAAAATCGGAACAATTTACCCCCGAAACTCTCAACCTCACCATCCCTTTTCTAATTTTCTTGACTCGAGAAAGTTTTCTCAAAATTTTCCGAATATTTTCAAAAGCGCTGATCAACAGCACATACGAATCCACATCTATATGCCACATTTCATATGAATGTTTGTATGTACGTCTCGGAGTGCCAGTGAGGTCGGTATTTAAATAATGCGCTCTAAGGCCGCGGGGATATCATAAATATGTTGACACAATCGACGCGGACCGCAAGGTGTTATTTTGCCGCCTCTTGTCGCTTTGTGAGACTCTCGGCTCCGATATATTGCGCTGTTTAATTCGATACGATTCGATATCGACGCCGTTGGCTACTTTATTATTTTATATCTCGAACATGGATGTGCCTTTTGAGATGCGAAATCGGTTACGATGAGTAAAATTGCGTTTAAGTGTCGGTGATTTGTTTTTTGTTTGAGTTCAGATCGGATCTGTTGGTTTGAACTGTTAGAAGATTGGGGTTATTAGGGGAATATGGGCTTAAAATTCTGGAAGGTTTTTTATTTTTTTTTAGAAAATGGAATCGTAACACTTCCTGAAGGGTATAATTAAGGTTATTGCGCAACTTTAGATACTGCTTTAGTTACTCTGGCAAAACAACTTTTTGGAAAACTCCTCACACTCCCCTATAGAAATCTCATCCAAAGTCATAATTTAATGATATGCTTGATGTTAATTCAAATTAAATAATCATCGAAATTCGAATATTAGCTGTGGATTTATGTTTAGCATTTTTATAGATTGAATTATCTTTTATTATGATTCAAATTATTACTCGAAAATTAGTATGGCTGAAATGAATAGAAGTTATATTAGTATATAATTTGAAAATTACTATATTTTTTAGTTAATTCGCTTCAAGCGCAATCGACGCGTTTTTCAATACATAATTATATTGTCAAATTAAATTTATTCAAAAAATTTAATCGACATTATATTTATTACATACAAATTTATGTTAATGCTGGGTTTATCATAAGCTTATGCAGAAGACATTAAAATTTTATTACTTTTCTATGATGATCAACACCATAGCATTTACATTCGTAATGTTGCATACGAAAACTTCGCGCATAGAATTTTTCATTCAACGATCGAAAAAAATGATAATATAGTCGCAGCACACATTTGTGAACACGAATTCCGAAAGTTCACGAGAACAAATTGCACACGATAATCGCGTTCGGATATTCGATAATTGTTGCTTTCGATCATTCGAAAAGAATGAAAAATATTGTGAAACGAAACGCGATCGTACGAACATCAATAACAATAATTTAATCTCGAACGTGTTAAACACGAATTCCCTTATAAGTTGCACAGTACGGTAGGAAGTCTATTAGAGGTCGTCACGAACAAACCATAAAAATATCTCGATAAATAAACAAGCCCGAATCTTTTATTTGCTCTTCGCTTTCGTATCAGATGATTTTTTTTTGTATTTCATTCCAGAACGTTCGATCGTTTTATTGTTGAGTCGGGGATTATGATACATTGTGCACAAATCGAATGAAAAATCGTGTAAAAACGCACAAGATATTATTGCGGTGACCATACGCACTTTGTTTAAGAGGACTGTTTTTTATTTTAATACTCTGTCTTCTCACATTGTTAATTTTCTAAAGCTCACATTTTGTATTTCTGTATAATGAATAATTTTGTGAGAAAAAAAGTTGGTAATATCACGTGAAGGGTGTAATTGAAGCATCAAGTATTGAAAAAATTTGTTTATTTTACGATGACAGTTGAGTGACTTCACGTTGCAAGATTTTGATTTGAATCAAGATTTTGTATAGAAAGTTTCAGGTTGGAGTTTTTCTTTACAATATGAAAATATTGTTATATTGATTTCATTTTTGAATTATTGTTCTTTTGCTCTTCAAAAAAAATTACATTATTATACCTCATTTCCTCCCCCTCCCCACACGAATGATATTTCTGAATGTTTTTCATTTTTTTCTAAAAATATAAATGCCCACTATACATATGAAATGATAGATGTATGAGAGCCGGTAACGTCAGTGCGAATACATGTAAATTTGAATTATTAAGTTGTAACATGCGTAACATCGGCAATCGGCAAAGGCTTCGGGGCTCTTCTTTACTCCAGGCGCCGCTAGGCTCTTGGGCAAACTGATGGCGACAGCAACACAATGCGACCTCTTATAACGAGAACGAAAGAGGATCTCCAACAACCAACAATGGTGATGTGGAAAAGCTCCGATGCTGAATTATGTTGTGAAAAAGGTCCGCTTCGATTTTCTCACGTTCGCTCTCCGGGTACGATTTTATCGCACACTCCAGTATCTATCTATTTCTGTTTTTAATTAAATGTCGGTGATTGGAAATGAAAATTCGATCGATGCGGCAGTTTTGATATTGTATGTGATTTTCTCGGTTTCCTGCTGTTGTTGTTTATGTGTCGAGTTTCACGTTGATCGGTTTATCGTGTTATTCTACTGTCCGAAGTGTGAATTCGGCGAAAAAGTTGTTTTACACAGTTGCATTGTTTATGTGAATCTTCGATATCTGTCGGCATCTCCTTTGAGAAAGGTGCTGCATATCAGTTCAATATCTTTGGCTTCCTTCGATGTACTTTGATTCAGGAATAATCAAGTTGTTTTAGAAAATTAATAATCAAATCCGAATGCGAAAATCGAACTGTAAGATTAGTATGAAATTGTCTTGTCAATGTGGTATCTGGCCAAAATTATCGTTACTAAATGACATCGTTTAATCTTGTATAATAGTAATTGCGATTTATCGTCAGAGCCATAATTAGATTATGCTAATTGAACAAGTTGTTAATAATGCGACTGATTATGATGTAGTTGGTTCGATTTAAAATTAGAATCGATTCAGATTGAAAATATGCGCAATTCTACACATGCAACGCCGAACAAACGGACACTTTAGTATGTAAGCCTTTTCGGCGGCACAAAAGAACGAATCCCATATCAGATAGCCCTTATTGTATTGTTCGAGTTTGTGTTTATTTTGCGCTATCCGACATATCGAATCACAAAAAACACAACAAAGTTTCTTTATAGAGGGAAACAGTTAAGTGAAAATTTTTCGAACAGAATGCGGCCTCATTCTTCGGTAATTCATCACCTTCATTGTTCCCTGTCGATATAAATAATTTATACATCGTATCGAAATATTTTATATCAGAACATTAAAAGTTAAGAAATTTTTTTTAAGTGCACATCGCTTAATTTTTAGAACGTCATATTTAAAGTCAAATTTCTATCATAAATGTTACAAAATCGTTAAGTGACCTGACGATACATGTGTTCTGAAACATATTCAGAGACAACGTCTATACTCAACTCCAGCGATATAAACTTATTTACTTGACTTCTAGAGCTTCCATACATTACATAACACACTCGAGCGAAAATTTTCGGAATTTCCATTAAAATCCAATGACATTCATCGACCATCCGTATCTAAGTGTATCGCGATAATGGCATCGATAAACGAAGCGTTAACGGAGCCTCCAGAGTATGCAATCAACACCTAAGACGCGAATGCTCTTTCTCCAGCATAATATTCCGAAACGCATCTTCGGCTCGCATTTATTTATTGCACCGAACACTCGGAGTGCGTTCCTCATGCAAAAAGCCAGAATGGAAAATACGAACCGTGGGGAGTCGCCGTAAAGTCGGTGCCTTCCAATCAACGCTTTGACCGAGCCAAATTTACGGCCATAAATTTGCATATTTGCTCGCGCTCGAGTAATATACGACCGCAATTATAATTATCTATGCACTTTAATCCGCGACCGTTATGCGATTCGGTTTCCTAGAGCCGAGCCTCGAACGGATCCGCGCACGCGAAGTTCGTTTTCATTGTGCGAAAGTCGGTTGTATTTTAGTTTAGCGGTTTCAAAGATATAACATTACTTGTACACTCAGTCCTCCATATATGCGGTCTTTTTTAAAGCATTCAAAAAAATTTTTTTTTAAGACTAATGTACGATTCACGAACGAACATTGCTACATTCACGCGTGAATCGCGCATGAGTCTGAAGGTAGTTCAAGAAAATTAAAAAAATATATTTTTGAAAGTTTACGAAACTTGTTCAGTATTAATACATATACATATAACTTAAATATGCCGATTTGTGAAGATATTCCTAAAAAAACACTGATCATTCTATGTCATATTTTTGTAAATTTTTCGATTAGGCACAGTGTGGGGATGAATTTTTAGTCGATGTCTTTCTTAACAATATTTTTTGTAATCTATTTTCTATTTGAATGTTCCTTAAAATATTAACAATTGACTACTCCATCTTATATTATATTATATAATGGAATCTATCCTTTGAATCTGAATGGAATCTGATGAATTAAAGGAACTTATTTATAGCGTAAATTGGGGAATGACTGTACATATTATTAGTCAAGAATTTGAGATTTGTATCTTATGTTTAGTTTTGTCAAATTAAAAATGTTCGATTCGATTTGTCGCCTACTGCTCCGCGGGAGTCTAATCGTGCCATTATTATCGTTTTAATCGATTCTTGTACTAATGAAGCGGCTTGGCAACACTAATTTTCATAGCTGTTTATATGTGTGATTTATGTGTTGTTTTAGAAATTACATATCGTATATTGGTTTGGTAATTTGAAGTTATTTAAAAACTAGTGTCATGAATCAAATATGTGTAGTTTGTCATACGTGCGCATCCGATCGACAATGGTTTTCTAAATTAAAAACTTCAATAAATCACGATAATATGATATATTGCACGAATCAATTTAGATAATGGATTCGAAATGGCACAGATTGAATGATGAAAAATTTTCATAATTCGATTGAAACTCGTTTCGAAAATGTGCAATTTATTATGAGCGCTGATATCCATAACAAAAGGTTTAAATGTGTTGTCGATGTTTTTCATTTTGCACAATCGAAATTGAATTTGAATTTGCTAACATATCCGGGTGTATAATTTAATGCGAAATCATTAATGTAATGGTGTAATATAATGGAATCGGTTATAATCCTAAATATTCTATTTCAATTACGTGCGCAATTTGTTACGATTAGATACAGCGATATATTTATTGTACTGACCCGTTTACTTAGTTTATACTCATTGTTTTAATTGAAGGTAGCCAAAGTAGTTATTTGCGATAAGGACACATTCCGAATGATCGGATTTTGCAGATAAAACTGATCATTAAATCACGGGTACTTGTTGAATTTTAACACTTTTCGAATTTGTCAATGAGTGAATATGGTCATTGGGAATTGTATTTTAACACCTTTCATTGCTGAATGCAATTTGTGTATAGTTAAATATATTGTTGCAGCTGGGAGCGACGTGATTAATCCATAAATAAAGTTAATTATGCAATCGACTATCTTAGAGCTTAGTTTACAAAGGAATTTGTCTTCTATAGTAAATGGTACTTGTGGATATTAACGCCATATATCAATAGGTCGAACATATTTCACTGCGTATCATACATTTATGAATATTATATTCGTTAAATTTCTTTCGAAATCGATTGTAAGCGCATCGATATGGTGATAATAAATTTCATATAACATATTGCTAGTACGCATAAATATATTTCTGTAAAAATGTTCGATTTTTTCAGACGTTGTACTTTCAAAGTTACAAAGTTATTAACATTCAAAACCATACATCAAGTGAATATACTCAATATTCAAAATACGAAAATATTTATGGTCCATACTGATATAAATCTGATTTATTTATCGTTTCGAATCTGCATATATCAGTCGAGTTGGTTCCGCACAGTGAGAGAGAGAGAGAACTTTTTCCTTTCTCCGATACGAATTTATTCACTAACTGCGCTTTTGTACATAAGAATTATTCATACAGACGAATTATTCAATAAATTCGAAATCGATCCGATACCCTAAATGAGGTGGACGAGTTTTAATTGCACGACAAAAGTTCACGATCACGAAAACGCATCGGAGCACGCGAGAACTTTAAAGCAAAATTACGACCTTCCCGGCTTAAATAATTGTTGGGAAAAAATCGAAATAAAATAAAGTAAAAAGCACAACTGTAAATCTAAGAAAACGATCGGAATTTTCGGAAAATTTAATCGGCGATGCATTATTCATGGCGCGACGCGTTCGAACCGAAAGCTCTTTTTTCACATAAAAAGCCCGACGTTATCGAAACTTTTTGTACGGTAAATTTTAGTATGATCGAAACGAAATTTTTATAATGCTGCGAAATGGAGTTTGATAATCGAACGTGTATGACAAACGCCTTCCTGAATTCGGTGAAGGTTTTAATGGCCATTCGGAGATGATTATCTTAAGTGCTTTTGATTTTCATACGTTAGTATCATGCATCGATTAAAATATTACATGTACACGTTGTACACAATTCATAGAGTTGCAACAAGACATTATTAAATTAATTGCGAATGGTTTAGAAATTTAATATAATCTACATATACTTAATGTCGAAATTTGAAATATAAATTTTATGTATTTTTTCAATAATTAATTTTTACATCTAAATGTATGCAGTTTGAGCAAATTATTATTTATTTTTTTATTTTTATTTATTATATTATTGATTTTTTTTTCATATTTATATTATTTTTTCAATTCTGTATTTGTTTTTAATAAAAAAAGATGTATTTGAATTTTTCTAAAAATATGAGTGTTTCCGTTGCAGTTTTGATATTTCGTATAAGAATATTTCATCTACTAATCAAAAATATTTTTGCAGCAATGTTAAGTATTGCGGAACCTCAAATTGTTATTCAACATAATTAATTTGCAAATATTTCTTGTAAAATGAAACTATCAATCTTATGTTGTTGAAAAGCTCTTTTAGTAGATATTATTTTTTTTATTATGGGGATAACTTCAGATCCGGAAAGCTTGAAAATTTCACCCAATTCAGAACATAAAAACAACACTACACCTTGTTTTTGGATCTAAACATAAAATCCGCAAACTACAAAACAGCACATAGAACCCAAGCATCACCTATCGAAATCAACCCCCGCTGTTACAGAACGACATCGTACACTCAAAAGCTCGCACATGCATACACTAAAACATACATTTAAACATTTAGAATCCAAGTACACCCGAAGCACAGTCGAATACAATAATAACAGCGCGTATTCTACGGCGCACACATACGCTCGCGTTATCAATCTTGCGTAATGGCCGGCGGCTGCCCGCTGCGCATGCGCGAGCAGATAAATACACACCAACCCCACATAAATCTATCCGTAATAAATACGAGCCGAGAGTGAAAAAAAAACGTGAGCGCCGTAAATTCAGGCAGTGCCGTTCGTTTTCACTAAATAATATAATAATGTAAGCGCCTGCCGAGCGGTCGGACAAAGCTCGGGTTTTTATTTTCGGGAAAAGCGCGGGAAATGTGCGACGCCATTTTCGCGGGAGAAAATTTGAACTCGTGTCCATTTTGTGTGTTTAATATGATAGTGCTAATTTGTTTGGGTGTCACGTGACGCTCGGAAAATTACACTTTTCCGCTTTGGTGAAAAATATGTTGTATTTTCATCAAATATCACAACGAGAGAAATTTTTATCGTTTGTATTCATTGAGTGATAATTTCGTTGAATGGAATATGGAATGGAATGGAATATGGAATGGAATGGAATATGGAATGGAATGGAATATGGAATGGAATATGGAATGGAATATGGAATGGAATATGGAATGGAATATGGAATGGAATATGGAATGGAATATGGAATGGAATATGGAATGGAATATGGAATGGAATATGGAATGGAATATGGAATGGAATATGGAATGGAATATGGAATGGAATATGGAATGGAATATGGAATGGAATATGGAATGGAATATGGAATGGAATATGGAATGGAATATGGAATGGAATATGGAATGGAATATGGAATGGAATATGGAATGGAATATGGAATGGAATATGGAATGGAATATGGAATGGAATATGGAATGGAATATGGAATGGAATATGGAATGGAATGGTATATGGAATGGAATACGGAATGGAATAAGGATTGGAATATGGAATGGAATATGTAATATGCTGAAAATATTTTACGGTTCGAAAAGAAAAAGCATCAATTTGTTTTATCGAATATCAGTAATATTAGACAAAACTGTAGATGTTATGTTGAAATTTAAGTTTTCCGGATATTTTTAGTTAATGTGATGAAAATTTTCAATTAAAATAAAATATGAATATTTGGCCGAAAATTATTTTATTTTTACATCTGTCAATAGTTATAAATCTGATTTATGTCGATTTTTTATTTGCGTTCGAAAAAACTATTAACGAAATTCGTGATCAAAAGAATTATTTATTATTTCATCATACATCACGTAATATAAGTAAACATTTCCTGAACGAACTGTGTCAATATATCAAATTAGTTTTTTTATTGGCAATCAAATTGAATAACAAATTTATTATTCAAATGATTGTTAAGTGAAAAGTGCTAAAAAAAAGGATGAATCATATCATAATAATTGGGGCGAAACGAGTTTTTATTCACACTTCAATCTGAGGGTTACCGAACACGACGAAAAAAAAGTTCTTACCCATTCAAAAGGTTAAGCTTTTAACATAACCCGTTTCGATTTTAAATACTTTCTTTGTTGAATAAATCGTTTCAAAATACATACTACCGTTCTTGATATTAGACGTGAAAAATAAATTATAATTAACTCGTTAGATATAATAAATTCTTGAACCGTTGATTAAATGTGATATAAATGGATCGCATGCGACCGTGTCGTGTTCGTCTTTGCTTGTTAGAATTTCTCGATTTTGAATATTCATGATATGTTTTAATCGACATGTCAAGTGCGCTTAGAGACAATCTCTCTTCTAGATTCTGAAACTATACAAACGTTTCGTTATTGATAATGAATAAACAGGCAGTTTATCAAATATGCAAGCAACCTCGATTGCTTCGATTAAAAGGTTCCTCGTCTGATTGTAAAACATAATTTATCGGTGTTTTATTGCGCTGTACTTACGCAGCTAAATAATAAACGTGTAGAGCGTAATTTTAAGTGCAAATTTCAAATCGTGACGGCTTGATATATAAGATCATATAAAAATTGCGATCTGAGGTGCGAGTATGATGAAATCGCCGATAAATACAAAATCAATCAAGAAATCAATCATTGAGAGTTCGTAATTGACTTGATCTAGGTTTTAGAAAAACTAGCTTTGTCGTAAACTATAGTAAATTGTTAAAGAATTTCAATCGCTGTATAATCTGTTAGATTGGTAGGTGTGAATTTGAGATTAAGGTTACTGAAAAGTATTTCAGTCAATTCAAATGAAAATTTTGTCATATTCCCAGGATACGTTTATAAAATACTGTATAGGAGAATGGGGCTGATTTTTGCGGATATATCGTTCCGAAAAGAAAGTCGTGTAAAACTAACACTTCTCGTTTATATGTAGTACCATTTTACCATGCAGTAGTTAGTAAAAATACAGTAGGTACCATGTGAACGTAATTTTATAAACATTAAACTTAAAATAAGTTTTACAAATAAAACAAACTTAAAACTGAAAAAAAAAATACATAAGCAACCAGCTGAACCGATAATTAAAAACCGATCAAAACCGCATCAAAGCGAAACAATCCTTGACACATAATTACACGATCCGAGCGAAAACTCATTAACCCGCCCTTTTTAAACTTTTTCATTTCTCGGAGACCGTTAAGGTTCTCGGGGTTACAACAACACCGTTTAAGGGTTACACCCTTAAGCGATCGCGAACTGCGCAGGTGCCTTATATTATTGCATTAAAGTCGATGCGAGTTTTGCACCGAGCTTGCATGCAGGTCGGGCACGACCGGGTCAAGGCCTCGGCACGACGTGCCCGATTTGCCCCGACGGCAAAAAGCTATATTTTGTATGGCTATAGTGAGGTTTTGTTAAAGGATGAGGTGGAAAAGTGGGTGGAATGGAAGGGCGTGGATGTTGGTCGTAATTGCGGCGTGACTTCCTTGTGGGCCAATTAAAAGAATCGTTGAGGTTGCGATTTTCGATTAGGGTGTTTTCGGTGCTCGTGGAGTTGATTGTATTGGTATATTATTCGATTGGTTATGTTGGGTTAAATTCTAGGATAGGTGAGGTTAAGATTTTTTATATTTTGTGTTGGAGAAGGTTATTTCAAGTGTCATGAAGATAATCTGCTTCATAAGTGTCATGTTTTCTTTTAAAGGGTGCAGGCATATCATCGATATTCATTGCTAGGATCGATAATGAACGATATTATGAAATTGCAAAAAGAGACTGGAAGAGTGAGGCAGTTGAGGTTATATAAAAACAAACAATTTTTGTAGGTATTGAAGATTTGAATCAAATCTTATTCCTATCAATGTGATTCTTATTAAATCTAATTTGAGCACTGCAGATCTGAAAGGATTGATAAAGGATTTTCTTCAGATCCTGGGTAGATATTAAATAAACTTTAACAAAAAGTAATGATAAACTGAAATAAATACGTATTCATGAGATGTTGCTGTTAATATTATCAAATTTCAATATTCTTAAATTATGATTATTTTAAAATGAACTTCGATATGAGGTAGGAGGATCATTTCTGTGTTCGTGCGTACGCGGATTTGCACCCGAATTTTTTATGGCTTCCACACGATGTTCATGATTTTTTTCTCGTTCTCTTTTATAACGTTGCACAATGATACTTTATTATTATAATACGCCGGTAGAGTATAATAAATATTAGTCTAGTCTTTGGTCGTGACACACGAAATGGCGAACCTTGAACTTGAACGCAGATAGAAGAACGAAACGATCACGAATAACTACAATCAATGTTACTGCTAATGTCAGATTATGTGTATTTTATTGCATAATTTAGAAACAATATAAATGTTGAAAATAAACTAAATGTAAATTTTGTTCAGATTTTATATTGAATTTCGCTTGAAAACGATTTCGATCGATATGACGATATAATTAAAAATTTTATAGACATTCACAGCAACATTTACACAAGATCAGATGAAAATTAATAAACTTTATTAAACAATAATACATGATATATTGAAAGTATTGATTTCTTCCGTTTCGAAGGCGTGTTATATTAATTACATTTTTGAATTCGTATATCTGTTTCGGTCAAATGATCTTTTACATCAGAGGGGTTAACTCCATCAAGAGAAGCAGACAGTTCTTAAAAAATAAAACGCAAAGTTAAGCAGGTGGAGTAAAAATTAATAAAAAAAAAACGATATAACTCCGAATAAAAAAATCGTGAGCGCATGCAAATCGTGCAAGACGAATAAATTTTGATAGGCAAGCTTTCGACTTGATATCGCGCGAACCCCGTTATAATTTACGTCCCAGGAAAATAGTAATTAAGTGCTTCGGATTCGATTACGCATTATGCCCCCGTACTGTATATGAGTTGTACAGAGCTAAACGTGACTAACTCTATAAAGCAAAAAATCGAAAAAAACGACTAAACGTGTTTAATGTGATTTTCGAAATTCTCTTAATTATTCCATTTTTCATAATTTATAATGAATTGCAGATGTGGTCAATTCACATTTAACTGTAGAATTAATTAAAATGACTTCTGAAGAAAAAAAATCATCTGATGGTCAAACAAATTTTAATGATAAAATAACATTTATTAGGAAAGACATTTCCCCCACATAGAAAGTTATGACTGCACCAAGTGCTTTAACATTTAAATCTCATTTATTTAAAAAAAAAATGGAGTTAACCACGTTTAGATCTGAACGGCTCATATAATAATAATGCGCACGATCGTAAAAAAGAGCGAATTTTCCTCATGAGCAACGCGATATCGGCCGTTTATGAAACGTTTATGCAAATAAATAATTCGCGCGAATAATCGAACGTCGTTAATTTTCTATGCAAAGTCGAAGTTGTCCGAAGCGATATTAGATCACGCTGAGAAATTATTGCAATCGTATCGCGAGTTAATTCTGATCGTAAACTATTGCCGTTTTATTATTACAATGTAAATTCATCGTCGGATTACTGTGTGCTATCGTTTGATTGAAGACATCTATCGATGATCTAACAAAGGTTCACTATGCATATATCGTTTTTTATGCGTTGTAAATAGAATATATTTTACATATCTTTATTTATTGATCTCTTTCGCATACGTAATTTTAATTAAAATAATATATCGATTTCGATGTTGCGTATTTTATGTGTTATTTAAAATGTTTGGTATCAATATTGTTTTTTTTTAATGAAAATGTATCGTAATAATTTAGAATTTATAAAAAGATCAAAGAATAGATCATGTTAGATACTAAAAACTGTTGTTTTGCTCGTAATATCTTAGATCAAATAGATGATATTTTCATCTAATCTTGCATCACATTAAACACACATATGCAAAACATCATCGATTAACATAAAACATAAACAAACATCGAATCGTTGCATATATAATATAATTTATTACACTATGACATACTAATCAATCGATTCTACAAAACGATTATTAAAATCATCAAATTAACCAACATTTTGATTACATAACAAAATAATAAAATTTCCGTGGACCACTCTTTTCAGTGAATCTGTGATTTTAACTATTCCATACTACAAAATGATCAATTGAAAACCACTAATTTGTCAAAACATCAACTTTTTCGATCGCATAACAAAAAATGAGGTAGATTTTTCAACATTCCCTCTTTTCAAGAGGAAAGTTCTGTTGTAGATCGACAATGTTATCCGTTTCATATCACAAATTGATCAAAAAATCATAAAAATGTTCAATTTTTCGATTCTGCTATATAAAATACATAGAAAAATTTCAAATTTTTCGACAACCACTCTTTTCTAGAGGTAGGATTTGTCAATGTTGATGGATTCCATACCACAAATCGATCATTAAAAAACACAAATTAGTCAAAATATCCAATATTTTGTATGAAAAACAAAACTTTAATAGGAAAATAGCAAAATTTTCAACATCCACCTCTTGAGCGGAAGGTTCTATTGTGTTAACCGTTGTTCGGTCGCGAATATGATGGCGTCCGGCGGCGGCGGCCTCTTTTGGTTTTTTGGCGTCCTGATTTATGGGTTCGCTTTATCGGGGTCTCGAACCGGCAAAAACCGCGTCGAGATGCCAAACACAATCGAAATGCGATAGCGCCTTTTTCATGGCTGGCCCTACGTGACTCTTATATATCATCGGAGGATCGGAGGGCCGCCGGTCACCCAGATGCGCACAATATACGTACGAACTCAAAGAGGGAAATCTGGAAATTTTTAGTCAGATTCGTCGATAATTGAACGATTAAGATGCTTTCATTATAAGAAAATTCACGAAAAGTTATGTATAAAGTTGTTTTCTAATATGTTTTCATGTTAAATTGTTGGGGAACTTTTCGGACGTGTGGCGACCCAGTTGATGATGATTACCACTTTGACACAAAAAGCGTAATTTTTGATCGAATGTATCAAATGCATATTGCTGTTGAATGTTCAAATAGAATTTTCAGTACTAGATTTAGAAAAGAATGGGTAATATTCAATTTGTGTATATTGTGAGATGTTTTCATCATTCCCTTATTTTCTCTTTCCTCCCTTTTTTCATCTATGATCAATTTTAACAGATGAAAGAAAAACAACATAGAAAAACATATAGATAGTCATTATTCAAATGACATTCCCTTTTTCCCAATTACCTTAACTCGATTCCCGGTAAAATGCAAAATTTACCATCAAATACTTTGTAGTATGAAAATGAGACTCGCTTTATAAAAGACTCAATTAATATCGCACATCTGTTGGGAAAAAGTTATTGCAATATTAAAAAATAAATAAAATTACACAATCCAAAGATATCTTTGCAATGATTTTATATAAAAATAATAAAAATCACGTATCGCGTACAAGTTGAACCCATTAAATATCCATAACGAGCTGACGTCTAATTAATGCGCGCGAAACTCGGAGCAATATACCAACGTCTCGCCCCATAATAAAATCCCTTCCATAACGCCTTTATTTATTCAAAAGACGGCGATTTAAAAAAAACCCGCGATTTATCCGCGAGCACTCTACTCATTATACAGTATTTATTATTTTCATTACGAACAGTGTAATATTTTCGTATAGCGTGATTTACGCGACCATCGCTCATCGCGCGGGACACTGTCGCAATAAGTACCGTTCTGGAAAAAAAATAAATTCACCCAAAATAACTTTAAGGTTATAATGTATAATAAATCTTAAAAAATAGTCTGTTTTTCGCCGATGATGAACGCGAATCGATAAAGTCGAGCGGCTCATTGTTGGACGACTCTTAACACCCGCGGGAAGCGAATTTACCACTTCATAAATTAGCGGCTCGCGACGGTCGCAAATTGTCGAATGTCGTCCGAGATAATTTACGACGTATGAAATTTTGCGAAATTCGAAATCGCCGCTCGATTTAACCCTTTAATTGCGGGCGCCGCGCGTTTAAATTTAAATTCGCGCGCGAAATTTAAGCGGTCGACGTGTTTGAAAGCTGGAGCTCGAACGGACGATTTATTGCAGTGGGAATGAATTATAAGTTTATTTAGCATAATTATAGTTTATCATTGGGGGATTAATTTCTCGAAAACGTATCTGTGATCTTGTATTAATTGTTTCAATGTTATTTTTTTTCAAATCTTGATGTGAAACTATATATTTTTGTATAATTGGATGTTTTGGAAAAATTATCGTAATAAAGTACAGAGAATAAGTTATAAAGAAAGATTTTATCATTGAAATAAAATATTAAAAATATTGTATACATTTTAAAGCTTAAATTGAATCGTAAATATAACAACTTCGATTTTATCTTATTAGACGACAAGCTATATTTTCGTTCGGAGAAAAAAAAATAGAATCATGTTTGTGATAAAATTAAGAAATACACAACAGTTTAATTACTTTTAGCAAAAAATTCAAACATTTGCATATCTAAATGCGTTTTGTCATCGATTCAAATATATTAATATTTTAATTTTAACTGATATATAAAATATTTTCTAATTAATAACATGTATAATATATGAAACAATTTTTAGCTAAAAAACGAACAGATGTTAAATTAGAAACAAAAAAATCATTTTTTTCATGTGTTGAAAAACCAGCATATGCAACATTAGAATTTATTCGACCCATCAAAACAGCATACCGAGCAAAATACCAAAATTCCTAAAAACACAACCAAATAAACAATCCTTGAAAAAATTGCAAAAAAATCCTAACTCACAATCAGCAACGAACTCGTAAAATAAATCACAAACATTTGCACTCAAAGATAGTCCTTCGCAAAATGCAAATTCTATCGTCTTCTAATGGATTGTATTAATACACAGGAGATGCTATCTTCAGGGCATGGCTCGTGCGCGTCCTTGGCCATCAGGTTCTGAAGGATCCGAACCGAGAATCCGGAAAATCGGGATCCTCCGGTTTCGCTAATGCTCGAGCATAACTGTCATTCGGAAGCACACGGGTTAATATAGAAATATAAGCGCTAATTTATCGACGTGTGTTTTAAGCGATGTCGTTATGTAAGGATTTAATCACTTTGAAGCTCAAAGGTTTAAATTTGTCTTAATGGGAGGTTTTTCCTTGTGAATGTTGCTGATTGTTCTTGTGTGATAACAGAAATGTGATTGAAATGTTCAATAGAGGATGGGTAAATATGTACCTATTGAGCATCGAAATTCACCAGATATATTTCAATTGACAGATTAATATATTGTAGAAAGTCTGATGATTCTTTGTTACGATATCTACTGTAGATAGTTTTAGGGGGTGGAAAATGCTGTCATTTTTACTGCTGTTTATACAAGATATACCTTTTAAATCTCGTTCATATTTTATCTACAATGTAAGGAACATGTGCTCTTTTCAAAAGTCTTGATTCAATCATAATTGGAAAATCGGTTAAATTCGTTCAAAAACTCAGCACGAACAACTTAAGGTTATAAGGTCAAATTGAATTTAAGTCATTATTAATTAATTCAGGTTTGAGAACAGCGTTTGAGTTAATTGAATCAATTCGCTTAATCCGAAATTGATTACACGATTGCATTCCGACGGGGCGAAACATTACGAAATTTCTCAACTATACGTAACACGCTTCGACTCGTATTAAAAGTTTTATTTTCATTCGAAAGCCATCATTTTACACAATTTTAATCAACAACGACGTGCACGGGGGCGTCGCAATAAAATTAAGCTATTAAACGCTTTGCCGATACGAGATGGCCAGTGGTGTAGTGCAAATACGAAATTATTGCGCAACACCAGCATAACGCTCTCTGCGGCGTTACTGCATCACTGTAGAGGTTTAAAATATTTTAATTATTACAAAACGCATTATTATTACCGATGGTCGACAGCTTTATTCGCGAGCTTTTTGCTCGTCGAGCTTTATAACGGTGAACGGGATTACGGCGAGAGGTTAAATAACGACGGGCGTTAATTAACGCCACGGAGCGCAACCTTTAAAACGAATCCTCATCGTCGCGGAAAACGTATGAATTATCTATGAAATTATGAAATGAATACTCTGTCTGCAGAGACGTTTCTTCATCAATTCTACTTCTATGCGAATGCTGCATCTGTGATTTCAGCCGCCCAGTTCATAACTTAATTAACTCCGATTTTGAAAAGAAAAATCAAAGCACTCGGTAGTCAATACCGATTGCCTAGTCATATTTTTTATGTGTGAAATATCTTACCAAATAATAAATCATTTATTTCAGATCATTTTGATTAATTCTGCACTCTAATGTGAACTGACCACATGAGTAGCTTATTATATGTGAAATTTGTATGTTTATAGTTTTGATTTAACAGTATGATAAAGAGAATATCGAAATATGCATCAAATACGTTTTATCGATTTTTTGTTTTATGAAGTTGATCATTTTGTCTTCTGAACGGCTCAATTCTATGTACTTTTATGCGAATGCTGCTTCTATGATTTGTCGGCTTGTTTATTTATTAAAATGAAAATTAAGAATCATCAATATTTCATTATTTATGCGAAACGGTCATATGTAACCGTTTGAAAAATAGAAGGGGGAAAATCTGAAGGAAATTCAAAAACCGGATTTCCTGTATTAACCGTTCCCGGAACACAAATTTCTTTCTTCCTATTGAAGCGACAAGGAAAAATACGTTATTCCTCAACGTCGAATGGACCCTAAAAAGCGCCTCTCCTTTCATATATCTAAACAAAAATTTGCAACACAATTCCCACGGCGATTCTGTCGTATCAGGAAAGTCCAGTTCCGTCGAGTTCACGGGTCATCTTATCATGTCGATTGAATAGGATCGCACGAAAACCGTATTCAATGCTGAATGAACTCAAAATTGAAAGAAAAAAATTAGAGAAAGGAAACGTCGACAATGCAAACTGGACATACGAGTTCGGCTCTTAATTGTCCCACGATGACCATCGCTGGGGTGCGAACGGGTTTGACCAAAGGATGACCCGAAGGGGTGGAAGCGGCCGTCACAAAAGTGGAAAGGAGCGGGGTGAAATAATAATGACGGGCGTTTAAGTTGAAAGACACGTAGACGCGGATAATCGTACGAAATGGAAATTCGGCCTCGAATTAATAAAACGTTCTGAAAACGAGTTCCCACGTTGTTTGCTTGATGGCATTTTTTTTTCTGGGCGTTATGGTCAAACGGTCAATACGGGTGAAAATGTTGGTTGAATAGACAATAAACAATCGGTTATTTTATTTGTGTAATAAATAAGGTGTAATATTTTACTCGGCTGATTTGTTTGAATGTGAGATTTTCATAGATTTTAAATTTTAATAAAAAAATAACACTTTAATAAATTTTAGTTGTTTCATAAGCACCTATTTTAATTGGTAAAAATATTCTTCAACATTAACAAAAAGTATAGGATTTGCGCCAAATATAATGACTACACTAAAAATTCCACCCTTCATAAATTTTCGAACAATGCTACATTAACTTAACTTGAATACAAATTTGAATTTATATTTCCTTTGAATAGAAATGCAATGAAAGTTATTATATGAAAATATGAAACTTGTTGCAATGTTATGCAATTTGTTATGAAGAATGTACATATAATACATACATTGGAGTCTCCCATAACGAGCATAATTCGTTCCCGAATCTTATTCGCAATGGGAAAAGCTATCGAAACAATAATTTTTAAGCGAAAAAAGCTGAGATAATGTGTATGACGTCAAAACATAACATCTCCTAGTTAAGAGAGTTGTATTTTTCACATTTTGTTTAGCTTGTTAAGCGAGGTTCCGTTGTATCGCTGATTTCATCAGTATGAATGTAAATTTTCAAACGATTCAAAATGAAAAAAAATGTATCGAAAATTGACAATATCATCGATCAATACAAAACTTTCAATAAAAAATAAACAATAATCGAAAACAATGTACGTGCGAAGATAACCGGTGTTGTCTTCCGCGACGGATTCCCCATAGCGGGCGCATTAAGGTGCATTATCGCAATTATCGGGGTGCATTATTTCCTCTCGCCGTTTTGTGATCGGGCCCCGCCGACCCCGGGGGCGACCTCGGCGGGGGCGTAGCCGCGGGGCGGAGTCGCCGGGTCAAAGGGGGTCTCCTCCGCGGAATATAACTCCGGTGTATCGATGATGGTTCGGATGCGTGAGGTCGTGTCTATCGATCGCTCTTTTGTGCATTGCGAATCGAATGGATTAAATTGGATCCTATATTGTATCTTATTCATTTTATTGGAGGTACAGTTCGAATCTAATCACTTTTTAGTAGATGCGTATCCATGGCCTATTTTTTGGTTAAGGAAGTTTGAAGAACGTCGAGTTATGTTGGGAACAGAAGCTAGTATTTTCTGAATTTAATTGTTTTATATTCGATTTGTTCGTTTGTATTTTCAGTGTAGTTCGAATTAAGTGTTGTATTTTAAGCTTTTCATTGCGGTGTTGCGGGTACGAAATTCCTCGGGTTAGTTTATTAAATGCATAAAATATAAAATAGAGTTCTAAACGTTGCACAATCGTTTTCAAGTAAATAAACTTCGCACGGCGGTAATACATTTAATTGATTAGAAATTCAAGTGTGCTTGTGGAAGTATTGTAGTTTAATGGTGTACCAAATCATTATCAGATTAATGTTTATATCGCTCACTGAGTAATGCTTTACATAATGGTAGATAGATTTTCTGCTTTAAGATATATTATATGCGAATTTACTATACCACAATAATTATATTGTGTCGGACGATCAAATGAATTTTCGAACGAATTCAAAGAGGAAACGATTCGAACTTTCGCACCCTGCGAATTTTTCGCACGTTTCCTCGCCGCGAATTGCTTCACGCTCGCGAAACAGACAATGGAGGTATTATTTAAAACGTATAAATAATGGTCATTGTGAATTACCCGATAAATAATCGATTCCAACCTCGCACATGAGTTTATGCGCTAGTTCGCGATCGCCCTCGAGATTATCATCTCGCCGAAGAATCTCGCGGCTAATTGATTGGACGAATCGAAAAAATAAAATCCGATTCTTGTTAGGAGCGATTAAAACGTATCGGACATTCAATAAAATCGGAGATTAAATGCACTGCGCAAATTGCTTAATTCGCTTTTAATGTTTGGATTATCTCGCGAACGATATCGAAACGCTCGAGCTTTTCGCGAATTTATTTTAGCGCACTTTACTTTATCCGCGAACGTATTTATTGTGTGTGTATGTTTGTACACTTTTGGTCAACTTTAGTGCTTTCGTATAGTTGCGAGTTTATTGGTTCGGAGCTTTTACGAGATATCGAAGCTAAGTGCACTGTTAGAATTTGCACTTGTTTATTCGAAAACACTTGTTTGCTATTTACATCGTTCGATTTTCTTTTTATCGATTTACATGACAGATTTATTATGACAATTCATTCATAAATTTGATATCAAACTTTTATATGAGCATAAATTGACTAACTCGAGTCGAGAAAGACTTCAATCGCATACATACAAAATAACAGAATATCGAATGATTTAAACTCGCATTTGAATCGGATACAATCTAAAAATTCTTCTCACAATGAGTTTGTCGGATGCAACGACATTGTCCAACAGTTTGTATGGAGCATTGTTTGTCTTTTGCAGAGGAACGGTCAACCGTCAAAGGATAGGCGAAAATGGAAGAACACAAGGGACAAACTTCCATGGGAACCCATTTATTAGGACAAAGGAGCGAAGGGGTCATCGCCGATGACCACACGTGATGGTCAAACTCACTACATATATTCTTAGGTATGAATGTTTTTTTTTAATGCTTAGTTAGTGAGGGGATGCGAAAATTATGCGTCTCGTAATTTATGCTTCGTGCGTCTTTTGTGTCCTTTTAATTATATTCACCAACATCCCTTTGTTGATGGGATTTTTTCGTACGAGCGCCTTAGGTAGGGTCACCTTTGCGATTTTTATTGAAAGGGATATCTAAATAATAAAAAATGCTCAAAGGTTACTTAAAGGTAAGGAGAATGTTATAAGTTTCTAGAGGTCGCTTCTTGTTTTATTCGAAGTTATATTAAATGACTGCTTACTTTAAAATTTTTATATAAGTATAATGAAATTATGATTATAATAATGAATTGTGTAACGAATGAAAGGTTAACTTTTATTATGCGTTTGCGTTTCTTGTTTAATCAAGTTTATTAAATATCACGTTACAATTTCTCTGTTGAATTATTTCTTTCGAATTGTCTGTTATTTAGTTGTTCAATTATCACACAATCAAAAGAAATAAAACTAGTTTTGTCAAAGTTCATAATTTGCTCATATCTTTTGATAACCTTATACATATTTAAAAAAAAAACGATTATTCAGGAGTGTCATTTTTGAGTTTTTGTCTGAACTTTTTGCGATGAATTAGATATTTTTTATTTGAGTTATTATTTTCATATTGAGTTCACAATTTTAAGTTTCGTTGAAGTGTTCTAATTTTTAGAACATTCTGATAACATGCGTAGCCCAAAACTACTAATTTCGAAGATATGACGTTATCGAAATGAATCGGCGATATTTCATCAACAAAACATTCATTATATCAATTCAAACTCACCTACTAACATCAGCCAGAATCTGCACGAACTATCTACAAAAAAAAACTCATAAATTTCCCAAACACATCATTAAGCAGCCCTCTAAAGAGAAAAGCGTCGATAAATCGTCTCGATTCGCAAATAAGGCACTCGTAATTCGCAAATCAACGGTAATTTGCGCCGAGCACGTCTGACCCTCGGGGTGCGGCATCGCGTTCATCATCAGCGCATCACATCTCTCAGGTGTCTCTCTTGGGACTCTCTGTGTGAAGAAGAAGTATGAAAGCTCACCTCCAGCTATTAATTTCAGCGTTTCGTATATTATATGTGTGCATACGTGTGAGAATTCGCGCGTTTTTGACGGGGATTTATGGTGTGTTTGCGTTTGGCGCGAAATGAGGATGTACGTCGTGTCGTGTCGCAGAGTTGAAGTTTATCGTCGGATTTAATCCTTTGATGTAATTGTGATTTTATATTTTTAAATATTTGAGTCTTTTAGAGCTAAATGTGATTGACGCCATAAAGTGAAAAATCATCGAACGTGTTTGATGACGCCATTTTTCGAAATAGCCTTAATTCCCTTCATTATATTATTTTCCAAAAACTATTTACAAACTAATTTTGTTTATAATAAACTATGGATATGATCAGTTTACATTGGTGTATGCAATTAATTAAAATTGATTCTGAAATAAACGATTTATTATCCAATGACCAAACAAATTTTGTCATTTAATTATATTTTTCTTTATTATTCAAGAAAAATATTATATTTCACACTTAGAATTTTATGACTTTACCAAGTGCTTCGAAATTTAAATATTTTTTTCAAATTGGAGTTAATAATGTCTTTCTCTGAACGTCTATTGTTCTATTTTTTATTGCTGCTTGAATATTTACTGAGGAGGATCGTGAGATGCAGATACGTTGCATTTAAATTGTGTATTTATTTAAATGATATCTTTTTTAAAAATGTATCGTATTTAAGTTTAATTTATTAGTTAAATTTGTATATTAATGTTGTTTTTTGAAAATATGCAATTTTAAATCGATAGTAAAAATAGCATAAAATTCTATCTATTTGAAAATCAATTATTTTCTAGCGGAATTTATAAAGCGTTTAATAATGTTCAAATAAATTATAGGTTGGAAAACGTATTATAATGATTATGTTAAATCGATTTTGTAGTTCGTAAAATTCAACAAAGATAATTGGATTAATTATCTAGCGTGCAAAAGCTAATTTCCGCAGTGCAATATCATTAGACAAATCGAAAACGATCGCATAATTCATAAAGCGCATCAAACATAAAATGAAAAAAAAAATTAAAGCAACGGAAGACATAAACAAATCTATACACTATTAAATCCAACTGCAGAACGGTAGTCATATATTAATTTTACATTCGTGTAAATCACTTTGACTGTAATAACTTCCAAGATTTCCGTTCTGCCTCGGATTTATGCGATTATTTTAGATTTCACACCGTTTTCCTTACGATTAAAAATTATACGCGCCTGCGAGTTACATATGAGCCATTCAGAGCTAAACGTGAACAACTCCACTATTTGAAAAATATGAGATTTAAATATCAAACCACTTGATATAATCATAATTTTCAATGTATGAAATATCTTAAATACCACTAAATGATAAAATTTGTTATATTCTGTACTTAAATATGAATTGACATCATCCATAGCTTATTTTATTAACAAAATTTGTACGTTTGTAATATCTGAAAAATGGAAAATTGAAGGAAATTTCGAAAAAAGTATCAAGCACGCTCGATCAATTTTCTCGAGTTCTTGCTACATGGAGTTAGCCACGTTTAGTTCTACACGATTCAATTGTAACAGACGCATGTAAACACACAAGATCTTTCATTTTGTTACAATCTACCATGTAATGTTAGCTTTTTCGGTGCCAGCTCGACAATCATCAAAATGTCGCGTCAATTAAGATTCTTCGTCCCGCGGTACGGTCGTGAGAGCAATTATTAACTACACGAAGTTAAAAGATGGTAAAAAAGAATCTCGAAGGAAAAAATTAAATGTTGGACAAGAGTTACGGCGGAAACGGTTAATTGATCCGTCAGGGTTGTTCGCTACGTGTCGTTCTCTGAAAACCTTTTTCGATCCTTGGAAAACGAATTATGTGTCGTTTCGTATTCAATAAAACCGATATTCGAGATAAACTGAGCATTAAAAATAATTAAACGTTCAATCATATAAATTAGATTTTTTTTTCTTTCGGGAAAAATCAACCGTGCATAAATATTTCGACGGCGAAAAAAGAACGAGTTCATTTGCTTCCTCAATAAAATATCGCCGTACTAAAATTTAAGTACATAAATATACAAATTTAATAGCTGTATTTATAAATGAAATTTAAGTGATTTCTACGCAAGGTAAAGGGAATAATAATTGAACAAGATTTATTCAATTGTCAATTACTTTACAACAATATAAGCATTTCTTATACTTAAATCTTCCGCAATCCTTAAAAAAAAACTTAAATACAAGTGAATACTATTACCACTTAATCACTTGATAACGATTAATCGAAACATGACAAATTGAGAGAGAATCAACTACGCACATCAACCGCGATATATTTGCATAGTTCATGAAGCGAAAGAGAAAGGCGCATTAATCAAGCGGGACTCTAAGATGACTGGCGATACGTACATAATTATAAATCATTAATTCATAGCTTACAAAACGCAAGTGAGAAGCTTTTATAGCACTTGTACACCAAACACCGCACACAAGCCATTGCTCAACGCAAAGGTTATCTGCGAGACCCATAAGCGTCAACGATGACACTTCGCATGATTTAAACTTTAATGGCGATTTTTTTACAATGTTTATTATTATTTGCGTTGATTTTTTTTACATTGTTTTGTATTATTTGTGTTAAATTTTTCGTTTGACCTCCCCGCGAGGGCGTAAATGGCTCACGTCAATTAGAATGAAATCTTAATGCATGCGATCACGTTCGTTGCGTACGGATTCGGTGGAACGATATTTGACCTCTGGCTATGCAATTACGATGTACTCTCGATCATTTTTTCATTTTATTTTAAGTGCGTGAAGTGTTTAATAACGAGTCACTTCGATGGACTTTTATGTTCCATTTTAAATTCATTGAAAAAAAAAATGACTGAAAAATGTGTCCATTCTAGAAGTTCTGATGTCTCAAGATTTTTAGATAGAATAAGCACCTATATTCATTTAACTGAAAGATTACTGATAATTTAAATACCAATCATAAAGCTTGATTTGCTTTTTCTTTTCGACTATGTTTCAAGTGTGACTTTTTTAGTTTCTCATTCGGAAAATCGGGTTGATGTTATTTCATTTCATCTGTATTATTCTATTAGCATCAATATTTTTATAAATACTCTTAAAAATTGTTGAAAATGTTAATATTCAAAGTTCAACCATCCACTCGACAATCACATAAGGCAAAATAACACAAAATTCCATTCACAGTTAAACACTCTCGACGAGGATAAATCCGAGAAAAATCGCCACCGCTCGCGATTCGCGCGAAAATACAAACACATAATTGCGACAAACGAGCGAATTTAAAACCTCGGGGAGAAATAAAAAGGTGAAAAAAATAAAAATTAAATAAAAAACGAAAGACTCGCGGCCATAATTGCGGATTGTTGTTGCGATTGTAGTCACAATTTTCGCGATAGTGCGTCGTCGCGTTTATTTATCTCGGACAATGCAATTACGGTGAAAAATGCACTCGGACACGCATGCGTTGCGCAATTTTCGCGATGCAATCGAGGTGTGTTTCGGGCGCCCGAAGCGAACGCATTTTCGGCGCCCTTTCTCCAAAATATTTCGTATTTTAATATATTTATGTTGTTTTATAAGTGTGGGGAGTCGAAAATGTGTATTGTATAAATAAATGATGAGTTTGGGTTTCGGGGCGAAACGTGAGGTTAATTAAATTGTTAAAGTAATCGATGGTTTGAGATGGAATGTATGTTAGAATGATTAGTTTTGAGGGAATGTTTGTAATTATAATGTGTTTAGTTTGTGTGTGATTTGAATAGGATATATGTGAATTTGATTGAAACCAATGTATGATTATTTGTAAAAGATGGGAAGTTGAGTTGTACTAATATACTTGTTTCATATTTTGAATGATTAAGCTCAGAACACATTAGAAATCTATAATTTGTAAGAAAAACTCAATTTTAACATATTTCATAATAAAACACAATTTAAGGAAACACTCACATTTATAGAATGAAGAAAGCTTCTCGTTGCCTCGAATTTGTATTATACCATATATGTTTAGACTTTGCATGTAGCACCCAGAAAGTCTTTAAGCAGTAGCAATGAAAATTACAGAATTTCATCAGAAACACTACAAGAAGCAGCAATTCAAGAGCATTCGCTTCAATTACAACATATTTTATTGAAAGATGAAATATTTCTGGATGCTTCGAATTTGCATTGCACCATAAATGCTTAGAATTACGAATCACAATCATAATATTTATAAGCAGCAGCAATTACAAAATTTCAATAGAAAAATAACAAGAAGCAGAAATTCAAAAACATTTTCTTTAATCACAACAATATAACCCTACACCATCCACGAACTTTAATCGATATAAAAAATGCATGGAAAACATAAACGAAAAAAAAACTTCTGGATGCTACGATTTTGCATTGCGCCATAAATGCTTACGATTAGAAGTACGAGAGTCACAATCAGAATGTTTATACACAGCAGCAACAACAATTACAGAATTTCATTAGAACGACAACAAGAAGCAGAAATTCAAGAACATTCACTTCAATCACAACAATACAACCCTACCATCAACGCACTTAAACCGACACAAAAAAAATACATACATGGAAAACATATTACGAAGAAGGCGTCCGTTGCCGGTCGGTCATCGCACTTAAACGATTACTTGTCGATTAAAAATTTATGGGCGGTAGTCGTCGTCCGCCTCGCCTCTCGGTTTATTGCGCAATCCGTCCAATAATCGGTCAATAAACGCACGAGCTTAACACTTTGTGAGCCTGGGCGACACTTTTATGTAACGCCACGACGACGTGTTACATCAGCGTTTATTGCCGCTGCAGTGTGCGCTCACCACTTTTGAATCTGCAATCGCTTGTCCGCGATGGATGCGTTCTCTAATGCCGTCCAAGTTTATTATGGCTCGTTTGCGCTGTTTTATATCGGCCGTTTGTGTTTAGTCGGTCGTGTTCGTATAAGGGTGTTTTGAAGATTGGTCGGGTTATTAGTTGTTGATGTGACGTTGTTATGAGGAGTCTAGATGTTGAGGGGTGTAAGTGGAGACGATCGGATTTGGAAAATGGTGTGTTTTTCCTGAAATAAATTTCTTCAAACAACACTGAATTTTACTCGATCTTAAGACTCGATCGAAGACTGAAATATTCTTAAGACAACTATTGCCTGATAAACTTTGCTTTCTTGCAATCACAACTCATTTTTGTACTTAATAATCGACATAATAATACTGTTAATACCAAATTCAGAGACAATCACTGTACTGAACTCTAATGATTTATATTCGTCACTTATTCCATTTAACTTCTAGGGTCCTTGTACATATAATAATATATTTATTTTTAAATGCAATGCATTCTTGTTTAACATACAAAAGGATTTTGCGTTAAAGTCGGTGTTGAAACCCAACGTTGGCAAGATTAGGGACAGGCTTCACGTAAAATCCACACCTAAGGTCAGCTCGGGCACACTTCGGGGTCATGAGAAAACCGTTTACAAAAATGTTTATGGCACACATTAAACAAACACAATCGGCTTGTATCGGCGGTGCCTGAAAACGCATCGCATTGACATCGTTCTTAGCGTCGTCAATTAAAACAAGACGTCACAGCACGATCTTGTCCGCTCGACCTAATCGAATCGAAATGACAAACGATCGCCTTCGAAGACTGTGTCCGATCTGGAAAATATTGCGTTTTAATTATGCGTTTAAGCATTGTGTCTACCTTTTTTTATCATATTTCAATTCCATCTCGCATAAATAATGGCCCGAATGCTAGATACGAGATCGAAGGATAAGCGCAACACGAAACTGCGGCCTGAGATAAAACAATGTTTGATTAATCGCGGCCTATCGAATCAATAAGAACCGCATGGCTACCGTGTTCGTTTTTGTCCTTTCGTTTTTCGAAACTGAAAAAGTATATTAATGACGTGCATTATTTCACGGAAGCATACTGCCTCTAAAACGTTCGGCGATCGGATCTCGGGGAGATAACAACTTTTTTTCGCGTATTGTATTTGTCTTCTCGATGCGTGCGACAGATAAACCGTTTCTCTTTTGCCATTTAAAGGCACTGAAAATGTTTTTCCTTCGGATCGATTGTAAATAATAAATCTCTTGCCGGCCGCCGATAAATTAATGCATGCGCGAATTCGCTTAATGGATTCGTCAAAAAAGTGTGTCGTATGATTGGAAATCGGCGACCGTTATTGCGATTGGAAATGCGTTCCCGAAATCAGAGCAGGCTTCGTTACATATTTAAACTTAATCAATATTGCGTTTTAATTGAAACGATTTATCATGGTCTCTATCGTAATTAATTTATGTTATCATTTGAATATGACTCGCGTTGTTTGAGTAATGAAAGTATAAATTCTCGCAAGGATTTGACATTAAGATTAGAATAAAAAAAATGGGTTATTAGATATTGAATACATATTGATAATTGATTAATCTTCTATGAGACTGAAAATGAATGTATGCCTGTATCAAAAATGTAGTGTACAAGGGAATGCTTAGCTTTATTAACTAGAAACTAATGCCTTTTTCGCTCTAAAAAGAAATGCAATAATTTTGGTTTGGCAGCTCTTAAGGGAGCTTTTTTGCAGCCCAACCGCAGCAAACATTATGCACGATCTACACTCGCAACCAGATTTACTACGGGAACGGGAAATGCAGATAGATTTTGATTGATATTATATAGCAAATCGATGAAATTGAAATGAAAGATAGTTTGTAACACATGCATATCTGAAAACGTTCTCAAAAAAAAATTCGACCTTAATCACATGCACAAACATTTGAATTTTTTTTCACGAGTTTCCCATTTGATTAGCGTCCGCCGCGTCGCACACATTTCAATGTCTCGTCGCTTATATTCAATTAACTGGAACGTTAAATACGACGATACGCTTCGTCAATCGGTTATGTAAATTCGAATCGCAGATCGGTCAGAGACCCGGAAGACCTAATCGGACCCAGATCTGACTTACATCGCCCATTAGAAGTCGGAGGAAATGCAAAAAAAGCCCCGAATGGAAAAATAAAATGCGTCAATATACAATATATGTAGAAAAAAACACAATGATACAGTTAAAGATCATGATTTATTCGGACGGTTGTAATTATAAGTGACGTCTCCGACGACCCGATAACTCGGCCCGGAGGAAGTCTCGATTAGTGCGTGGGTTTTATAATATATTTTATTCGGTCGCATTTTTGATCTATTTTTTTTTATGTATTATCTAAAATACGATGTTGGTTTTGTGTGTTGAATTTTATGAGAGAGCTACTGAATTGACTGCTTTAGATCTGACCTATAAATATATCGGAAATTAATTGCCGATTTTAATGCGAGACTAAGCGGTAGAATCGTTTGAATAAAATATAACGCAAATTTTATTGTATCTATTTAAATTTCCACCCTAGGACATAATTTAAGTTTTAAATATTTAGAAATTCTAATTAGATTTATATTAGGAAATGAAACACCTGATCGATGTTAAAGATTTAGAGAAGGGATGGGTGAAAATGTATGACAGTTGTCTTCATCACTAAAAGTAGATGAATTTGATTTCGGTCAAATCATTATGATCTGAAAGAAAGATAAAAATAATTTTCAATATCATCTTCGTTAAGATTCATGAAAAAATTGTATTAAATGTATTAAATGAAATATTATACAATTGGTATATGTTTGATGGATTTCATTGTTTGCTGGGAACTTTTTACATCCTACATTGATGTTTCAAGGATTGAAAAACAGTTTGAAATCAAATAATAATAAAAATTATGATCGAATTCTAGTTTAGAAGCGTTTCATGAATAAGGATAGAAATATTTATAATAGAGAATATTCATAAGCACGTAAGGATTGGTCGATTATGGCACCATAAAGTGGTAGCCGCAAACGTCGTGTTTGCGAAGCTTGATTTATGAAATCGGCCTGGCAATCTGTAAACTTTTTAACATCGGTTAATTCTTTTTACAAGACACGACCTCCGAAGCTCGACGGTCGATCTCTCGTCGGTGGCTTCGTCCGATGCTCCATGCTGAGATCTTCGATTCCTCCTCGTGTGCACGTCTACATTTCATTTCATTTATGCTTGTTCTTTTTGTCTTCGAGATTTTTCTTATAAGAAGAACGAAGTGCGATCTAAAAATGCGAAATCCGATTGTATGTAGAATCTTCACATCAAATTGAGCGATTAACTCGGATGATTTTCGTATGTAAATGTTTTGATTCGAATCGAGATTCGTATCTTATCTTCGAATCTGTATCGCGTGCGGCATTTCTTTTGATCGTTCGCGACATAGTTTTGAACGTTGTCAACGGATCTTCTTTTAACGATATCGTATTAAAATTTCCGATGCGTAAAATACGTTCCCGTTATTGTAATCAATTTTTAATGTCTCAATCGTTCATTTTGAATATGGAGAGCGAAATTAGAAAATGCGCCAAACTGTCGGCGCTTTTTATCTGATAAATTAGAATCATGTCGATTTCCGCTTCTAATATATTACAATCGACGTCATGGATGCGATCAAATGTTTAATTTAATTCCCAAACGTAAACTCGACTGTTATTTAAATTCATTCTCAATGAATAATTTAAATAGTTGTTGAATTTTATTCGACATTGTCGTATCGATTATGTTTTTTTCCGATTGATCGAGAACGATCTCTTGTTTGTGTTAATTGCTAGTTTAAAATGTATGAATTCAGCAATGGAAGCGAAACGCAGTACGATAAAATTTAACGGTGAACTAATAAATATTGATGAACCTATGGAGGTTTTACGCATTTTCACGAAAATACACAAAAGTTTTCCTATGGCATTTTATTGCGCGAGTTCGCACGTATGTGTTACACGCGGTTTCTTTTATTTAGCATCGTATATTGTTCCGTTTTATTTTTATTTTTCCGAATTTTATTGAGCTGTAAAATGTCAGCGATCGTCATGATCGCTCCCAATATCGTTTCTCACATATGTAGGTTATTTTATTATGGATAACGAAAATTTGCTTCTCGCATCCCATTTCGGGCCGAACGGTGGGCGTATTAAAATAAAAACGCGAACTGCCGTCGATCTTTCGACAATTACAAAAGTCGACGTCGATTATCGGTCTCGAGGATCTCTCTTCGGAATAATCGAGCGACCTTAATGAAATTTTTTACGACGTTCGTGCAATAATTTAAATGAGAAAATCCCGAAAGGATTGCGTCGCCTCGTATGCCCATTATGTATGCAGATGCATAGCGATGCGAAAATTCGATACAAAACGTTTTTGCGAGCTTGAATTTGCATAAAACGATAATTTTCCACGAATTAAACTTATTTTTTTGACGCATCATAATATATTTTATGTGTTGTATTCCTAGGGCTGCGAAACATCCAGAAGTCATCTTCACATATTATATTTCCAAGATAAGAAAGTTTTCAAATTCAAATACTAAATCAACAATATATTAGACAATCAAAGTCTATTTATTAAAAAAAGTTCCTAAATTCAAATGGAACTTCCATTTTGAGCATGACACTGAATCTACAACCCTGATTCTTCATCCCATAGTAATCTCGAGGTTATTATGTTAGAGGTCGCGTTTTATTATAAGCCGTATATTTTTCACTGGTGCGCTTTTATTGTGTTTATATACATATATTGTATTTTTTTTATAAACGCGAATCGATCCGGAATAGCATTAACCCGTTGCCGTATTGCGTCATGGTAAAAATCATACGATTGAAAAAAGAAACAATTATAATGGCCGTTCTTCGGTCTATGTTCGTTCGGCGGTGTTTTCGATTATTTATTCCTCTAGCATCTACAAATTAGCCATATATTTCTGTGAATGTTGAATGTTTCGAATCTATAATGCAATAAATTAAAAATCGAATGCCCCGCTGATGGCCTTTCAGAGTTATTTATTTATTTATTGTGCCTAAACAGTAGGAATTGATTTTTTATGGACGCGCCTCTCTCTTCACACATAGCACATAATTCAACGTTCGTTCGCATTTATTACGTTTTCCCGGAGATTTTTCTTCTAGAATCGATTATTTCTAATAGTGAGCAATGTCCGATATAAAAATCACAAACGTATTCCACGGAGGAGTTGCACAACAATAAATAACCGTACGAGGCACGTATGCCAGGCACTTGTTTTGTTTTTCCGTACACTTTCTTAATCTTAAATTTCGAATCGATGCCGATGGCCAGCTTCTAAGAATGCCTGCGATAACATCGAAAAGTGGAAATCGATCAATATCTACAGAGAGATTTACATAAATAAAATGCGTTGAAACGAGCGAGCTGTCGTTCATTGACGGTTCTCTACGACTTAGATGTCCGCGGATTTTCGAAACGATGTCCACGAAGAATCCGTTATTTTTTATCTTGATTTTAAAAATTCATGCGAGTGTGCTCGTGCGATCCGCATACTAATTTCGAAACGAATAAAATTTATCGGCGCTAAATATCAGCACATATTAATGTTGGAAAAAAAATATATCTAAAAGAACTCATTATGGCGATTATAAATTTGATGTTTCAAATTCGAAAAAAATGATGTATCGTTTACAACTCCGACTATTTAATAAATGCCAAAAGTGAAAAATATATTAAGTCACTAATTCATGACATCTATCGATGTATCGTCAAACTAAATAATTTATAATAAAATACTCGTTAAGCTTTTTTGCGCTGTTCTCACTCATCGACTAAAAAACTATGCAATATTTATTGCAATTTTTTTTCGCCAATTGTCAATTACCATCTTTACATATTCATGATACGTAAAGCATCAATCAAAACTATGATAATATCCATATAAACTGCACGTAGGTACTTACTTTTCACGACGATAAATCTATCGATGCTAGTATCAATATTTGCTATATCGAAAGATTTAAGAGGTAACGATTCGATGGCTTCTTATTGCACGATCCCAACGAGAGATAGGCGCATTTAGTCGCGAGAGGAGATTAGTTAATTTATAGATTCCATTTATAGAAGTCTAGCCACAGGCAATGTGTCATTTCGAACACACGTAGTACATTATTGTAATGGAACGAACGCATTCGAATCGACGCTTATTTACATAAAGTACGATTTCGACACAAAGCCTATCTCCCTGTCGAAAAATTCCTGATGTAAAAAAAAAGCGAATCGGACATCATAATCGTGTAGAGCCTAGAAACGGCACTGGAATGATGTCAAAGTAAAAGCAACGGCGTGTATAACCATTACGATCGTTTTAGCGCAGAATCGTGATCGCACAAACGGTGAATTGTAAACATGCATGTCTATCGATCTTGATTTCGATAACGATTAATAGGCGTTTGATATACGGGCCGCAATAAACGATGTCGACTCGTGTGTTGAACTCGATTATTATTTTCGTGTGTGCACTCTATGGTGGATAGATAGATATATTTACGATTTTCACGAGTCGGTAATTGATTGGCGAAGTTCGCTCTTTCGATTCATTAACGAGTCCATTGGTGGAAAAATCGCGTCGTGTCGTAAAAGGTCATAATATTAATTGATGTGCGTAAATCAACATTTTCGAAAATACACCCGAGATGTTATAAATTTTCAATCGTGCATTATTCGTGTTGGCGTTTTTTCAACGTGGCGTGCGAAAAGGTCGTCGATGTAAATTATCGTCTATTTATGAATTTCGCTCTGCGACACATAAACACAACGAGAGTAATCGTTAAATGAAAATGAGAAAAAAATATATGTACTCGGACATTGCGACCGGAGAGTTGGTCGCTTTCTCCTCCAGCTCTCTTATCAATGTCTACTTCGGTATTCGCACGAAGGAATATAAATTTCGTTCGCATCTCGCATACGAACTGCACAAGTGAGAGCGATCCGAAATGTAGCAATTTATTTTATTACATTTTAACGAATTTAAGAACCTTTTTAATTAATTTAAATCGAATCACCGACCGAGCACAATTGGGCCAAATTTGATTTGAAATCTTAAGTAACATTTCATATCTGAATCGAGCATAATATTTCAAGGATTTAGAGATCACACATTTTCGCTCTAATTGACTTTAGATATGCTAGTAGATTTAGTATCGATTTTTTGATCGTTAGCTATGTCATTGTTAGCTATATGATATTTTTATAGGGTTTGAACTTGTGATTTTGGGAATAATTGTTATACTCTGTAGAAAAGAATGAACTTGTGTATTAGTGTTGAAATTTCATACTTTAATAGATTTGTATAATATGTTATGTGATTCTTATTGAATCTATTTATATATCAGAAGCAAAGTAGCTCGAAATGTTTTTTTCACACTAACTTTAAGTACAGTTCGTACTCGTACTCTATCATGTATTGTCTTATGAATTTTATTATTTATCAACCCCACCCAATTAGCTTCAGGACATTAAGAGGGATAGATATTGTACTTAATAGAGAACCTGAGACATAGCCCCGATACGAACCATACAGTCACGTACCAATAAAACAAAATACATTCACTCCAAATCCTTGCAATTCGAAAAAACTCAAGAAGCGAATTTCCTTAAAAAAATTTTTTCGACATCGCGTAAAAACCGATTCCGAGATAAAATGCCTCATCGGCAATACTCTGAGAATAATTTCAACAATCCATCGAAACGAAGCCCGTCCGAAAAATCGATCGATCAACGTCGTCCGATATTTTTTGCCCGGCGGTGGAAACGCCGCGATAATTCACGAGACGTTTTCGCCGCTTGGACCACGCGTACGCAATCTTCACCGTTCCTCGGAGGAACGGGTCCTCGGCGAGGACATCGCGTGTCCCTCGACGACGACTAAATATAGTATGGCGAGGTGAGTGTGCGACGTTTCGGGCATTGCTCACTTACTTGCTTGCTTACCATCGCGTGTCGGTCCCATTCTTCGAGGGCAGAGAGCGGAAGCTTTGAACTTGCCGATTGCGGAAATAATGTGCGGATTTTAGTGTGTGTTTGTGAGCAGGGGAGGATTCAAATGGGGTGTCGTGGATGGTGTGGAAGCTCTATTGGAAGATTGCAATTTCGTATCTTCTTTGTGGTCCATTTTTCTTTCATACGCCCGCGCCATTCCTTTCAAGAGTCTTCCCGATCTTAGTCTGTCTTCTACTATCAATATGATCTTAAAAATAATGCCATTGATAAGATACTCAATCAAATCTATCTAACAATGAATTTAAAATGTAACTCAACCTATTGGATCTAATTTAATAAGGAAAAAAAATCTAACCTATCCTAACTTAATTTGACTTTTCGTGTTTCGCACAGATCGTATAATACGTAAGTACCAAAAAAACAATCATCAGCAGCATACATCTTTTAATATAATAATTGAGTGTTTCAAATGCGAAATTTTAAAAATTTTGCATCTTTAAATATTATACCTTCTCTGGATCCGCTTCTGGTCGGTGTATGTATTGTGCGAGTCCTCGAGGACATCCTTGGATGTTGAGGGCATGCGACGAACGGTCGATTTATCGTCGGTAGTGTTTGCTTTTAGATATAAGGTGTTTGATTATTGAGTTATTTTTTTTAATTGATTGTATCGATTTAAATTGTATTCGATTTTTTTTTGAAATAATAGAAAAAGAAGCTTGCTTAAAATATGGAGATTCGTAAAATATGACAGACTTAATTCAATACGACGATTTATCTGACTATGAAAAAAAAAAACAATTCAAACCTCTATATTCTTTTGTTTATTTACAAGTGTCATTTTGCAAATGTCGATTACGACTCATATTTAATTTGTAACAATAATTAATCGAAACGTCAAACATTTATCAGTCTAGTTAAGATTTTGCGAGGACATGTGTGTTTCATCAACATTAATCACGAGACATGCAGGTATGTCATTAATTAAACACTCCTTTGACATTAAATTCAATATAGCAGAGACAAAAATGATTCGATTATGATCTTATTCAATTGCATATCATGTGCAGAATGACTTTGTCTCGTTTGACCCAATTCGGTAATTTCATTAAGCTTGTACTTTAGATTCAATCGTTGACGGTTTTGCGCTTATCTGCGATTGTGCAAAGGTCGTCGCGAATGGCGGTCATGCTCTATCGTTTCGGATTCGGTCACGAAATCGCTTAAGCTTATGCGAATTGATGAAAATCAAATTTTAATTAATACAATCGATCTTAATCTAATAAATTTCGAAATGGTAAAAGTCGAGTTGTTTATGTTTATTTTTAATCACCGGCGATTTGTCTAGTTTATTCAATTATAATGTGTATCGTGTTTCGTGTTGCTGATAATATCGACAAAATAATTTTGACAATTTATTATTCGCAATAAATAATTCATTGAAAAAAATTGAAAATAGAGAAAAAAAAAGTCATAATATTCAAAATGTCTACAAATTTAAGAATTTGGAGAATATCCATATTAAAAATTTAATAATTATGATGTAGGATATGCACAATAACAACTCCAACAATTTAACATTGCCTCGCTCGATCTAATTTCTTAATTTTTATTTGTCGATAACATCACAGATAAAAAAACCAGCACGCAATAAACAACAATTTAATTTTAATTGTCCTCGAAAAAAATTATAAACGCCATTAAAAAGTTGCACACGAGATTGATTTCTAAGACCACATCAAAAGCTCAGCATCGATTTTTTTTTCAATATCCATCTACACACAACAATGCAGTGAATAACGCCGTTCACGACGAACACCCAATTAAATTCGATTTCGCCCCGCGTGTAATTAAAACAGTACGAAACGGCCTTTCGTTGTTTATTTTTAATTAAACCGACCTTCGACACCTGAGAAGAAACTTATCGATCCCGAGACGAGACTTATCGATCTCGAAAAGTGATTATCGATTTTCGCATGCGATTTTTCCTTTACGTCCAGAACAACGTCCATTGATAGTAATCTACTTTCGTTTTATGAATGAAACTGGTACCGAAGTGACGCAGCGAAAATGTCGTGAGAAGCCTCTGGTCTCCTCGCTTCACCACTCCCCTCAAGATCAAGATTCATTCAGGTTTTGAAGAAATTCGGATACTGGTTCCATTAAACTCGCCTAATGCTCTTCCATTAATCAAGCGACCGATTCGCCAATGTATTTTAAAGCTGGACATGCACATGAAATTTTTAATACGATTTGTCGTAAGCTAAGGGAGAGTTTAGGCACTGGGGATATCTTTGCTTTCATACTTCTTATTTTTGGTGGAAAATTTTAAAGTTCCCTAGAATTTGCAACCTTCTCCAATTTTTTTCTACGAGTCGGGAAAATTATTTTACTCAATGAATTCACTAGGCATCACCTCTGATCGTTGAATCGGATGAAATATTGCAGTGTATTTCGGCCTTAAGAAGTGCATCGCTTCCTGGAACCAAAGTCGAGTAAAATGTTGGAAAATCGACAATGTCCTACTTTCTTGTCCACGCCCGCGTGTTTCGAGTCCGAGCGAATTTATGGTCGCAATAAAAAAATGTTCTTTTGCGAAAGAAAGTGTCGCCGCGATAAAACGAAAATACATAACCGATTCATCATCGAATTTCACCGTCGCAATCGATGCGATGCAAAATCGCTTTTATTTCTGATATTTTTCGGTCGTTAAATCCTCCGTTCGATGGTTGGTTGCGAAATCCGACGAAAAAGAAAGTGTTGCGTGCATTTTTCAATACATGAAAGAGCCGAGCCGCAAAGTGCAACGATTAATTGATGGGGTGTTTCGATTTCGTTTCGGATCGAGGCTTCGTTTTATAAATAATCGAATTCGTTAAATTTGTATGTATGTATGTATTCGGGATGTCGATTTTCTTTGTCGGTAGTTCCTATGAAGTTTCGGTGTTAGCTTCGCTTTATGAAACGGTCATCCGAGTCCGATGTCTACCATCTGGCTTCTGACCTCGTTGTATCAATAAACTTTAGATGTTTATGGATCATCATAGGGTCGTTATGTTAAAAGAATGTATTCAGTTTCGGTGAAAAAAACATACAAAGGTTCGACAATGAGGTCGTGCGTGAAACGATTTTTTTTTCTAAATATTCAATTTGGTTGGAAAGTTCGCTTCCGATATCGAAATTATTCTGATAAAATTATATGCTTTTTTGATATGGCATAAAGTGAAAAACGCTCATGTGAAACTTTTATCTGTTCAGCTACTTGCGTATACATATTAAAAAAGCCACAATGTTTTCGCCGCTGCATTGCCTAAGTGGACATTTAAAAATTACATGCATTTTACGAAAGTGCTCAATTATAATATTTAGCATTTCATTGGTTTCCAGATGTAAGTTTTCTGGCCCATAATTTTCGAGAAAAAAAACATTATACGAAAACCGTCACACGGAAGGACAATTACAAAATTTTCTCATTCTCATGAAATTTGTCTTCACATAGGATATAAAAGAAACTAAAAAAAAAGTAAAATAAACATACGGAATACGGCAAACGATACCTATTAAGCAATGTTTATCACATTTGAACTTTTTCGTCATGGTAATGAACGGTCATTTTTTCCCTTACATTGTTAAGACTCACGAATAAACTATCCAGAATATTTATCTACACAAAGAAACATATATTTTTTCAATTTCCAAAATACATACAATTAAATAAAATTACTTTTTTTTCGAATATAAAATCATACAAATTTTAAATTAATAGAGAACACAAGATGTATTCGTACCGCGATAGAGCGTACCGCATGCGAGCTTCGTACTGCAAATTGTCGTCTTTTTTATGCAAAAACGTTTCATATGAATAGCAAATACTTATTCAAGGATTCTAAAAGGCTTCCCCGGAATGTCACTGCTAATTGACTATGATAAATGCCTCACAATTTGAATCCAGCAGTTCGCGGCGAACGGACGTCATTCAACCCGACGTTTTCAAAATGCACACCCATCCACCGTATATAAAAGCGAAAATGATGCGAAAAATAATGAGATATTCAAATTCGGTAGCTCGAAGAACGAAGGAAGTTTAAGTTACTTTCCATTACCGAATTTTATGGTCTCGCATCGTAATAGTTGGCCTCTTCTCCATCGGCGGGATGCTGCCGAATGATTTTTTGCCAACATGAAGGATTTTTATGGTGAAATGTTAATAATATACACTTATCAAGCGGAGCACTCGCTGGAATTATGCTAATGAAATGTGCTTATACTTTGCCGATCACGTAAAGAGATACGCGGGATTTCAGAAACGGTCGGCCTCGAGAGGGCATAAAATAAAATGAACCTCGGACGTTAACGATTCAATTTTATATTTATCTTTTTTCGAATTTAGAATCTTCGCTTTTCCATCTTTTATGCAATATTGTGTCGTATTTACAAGCGTTGTCGAAAATTTGAAAAGCGTTCGCTTCGAGCTTTGGTCGATTCCGTTATTTTTTCGTTGCCGCGGCGCGATAATAATTGATGGTTTTTAATTTGTTCCGATGCTGAAAAATCGTTTTCGTTTAGTTGATAATAACGAAAAAGAAACGAAAAGTCACAGATAATTTTGAAAGACTTCAAATATATGTCTCGAAGGCGTTCCGAAGAAATATAAAGTAATATGTCATTGGATATCCTCCGAGGCGATTTGAAATGAATTTCCATCCGTATTGTTATGAGATTATAAGTAATTCATTGCTTAATTATTTTCATCATAAATCAAATATTTTTAATGCGCATTCATACATGCGTAAAATTCGACACGATTTTTCTTTAAAAAAATGTAACGATAAAGGAATACTTTATCATATTTGTATTTTTCCATGTGAAGTCAGATAATTTATTTTTTCCGCACTCGAGGAAATCGTGCACAAATAAAGAAAAATAGATGAAAATATTTGTTTTGTTGCATCCTTGTATTTCTGAGTTCTCTTGGTCTTCCTTTTTTTGTTTATTTTTCTTATTTATTCTCAGATTGATTTTTTTATTTAACATCAAGCGTTCAGGTGAGCCCCTCTCACTCCTTACCTGTCAGATATAAGTCTGTCCTTTACTCCTACTCGGAAGGAGAAGAGACGTAACTCGCGGTGATACGAAAGAGAATTTTTATTCAATCTTGATTATTTTTTATTTTTATAATATGCATATTGTGCAGATCCAATTTTGCACAACTATATTTGACAATTTACAGTTGTTTTATAAAACATAAAAAAAACTTAATTCAATTATTTTGTTGAGAAAATATTACATCAATCTGATTGCTTTTTTCATATATTCATTTTGTTTTCATTAAAAAAAAAAACAATATTTGATTATTTTAATTGATACAATAAACTCTTGAACATCACCACGAACAGCTCCACCTATAAAATAACAAACCACCATCAAAATAAAGATCGAAACTCTTCTATCTCATTCCCACTCATGGAATCGCACAACGTCTATCTCTTTCTCTCACACTCACAACTCCTATGGTAATTTTTTTACCGAGCCGCGACCATTAGCCGAATGTTTTTTTTTTTGGATTTTTATTTTCTTATCTTTCTTTATTTTCGATACTTGTGTAGAGGCTGTGTGTTAACCCTTTCCACGCAACGATTTTTAGAAGTGTGCGAGTTCTAATACACCCAATTAACAATCTCGCTCCTCAATACAAATTCAAAATATAATCGATTGTTGAACAAAATATTCATAAATACGGAAATAAATTCGTTTAAAAAAGAATCGATCGATTCGTGAAAAAAAGCCATCGTCGATGCGAAAATTTGTTATTTTTACGCCGATCGTATCTGGGACGTTTAAATGGCACCTGAGAGGCTTTATCTCATCGAAAGGACGAGGGTTGAGCCTCGGTTCAAAGACCAACAACCATCTCGTATGGTGTGGTGCTCGTCCTCACCATGGCTACCTTGTGTGCTTTGGCCTGTGGGGTACCTGCCGCGATGACTCGGACGATCTGATAAAAGGTGCACCTCTAGTGTGCTCGCATCCTCCTGTACCATAATAAATGTTATAAATATATATGTATATTCTCTTTTTTCGATTCGAACGGCTTCATAAGAGGTCGACGCATTCGAATGTGCATCGAGGAAAATGGCATTGCTTTGCGAGTTTTTGATTTCAGAAGTTGAATCGTTGTTGGTTGGGTTGTGCGATTTTTTTCATTGTATTAGAATGTGCAGATGGTGAATTATATTTGAATCAATTATCGCGGTGAAAAAAGATAATTGACTGAGATTTGCCTACAGTTCTGATTTGATTGATGAATGAAAAGAAAATGGCTGTACTTAGACTCGAAAGATATGAAGATTAATAAATTGGGTGCGCTTTTTTATTGATCTAGCCACATCGGTCTTATTATTTATTTAACATATTAGTTCTTGTTGAAAATATTTATCAATTATTTTTTTAACGATTTATAATTTTTGACATCGATGTGATCAATTTACGCTAGATTGTTGATAAAAGAACTAAAAAAAATACTTTTTTGAAATGTATGCTAAATGTTTGCTGAAGAAAAACGGCATATTTGGTAAAAAAAAGAATTGTTGACTTTCCGATTTTATATATACTGACCAAATATTGGAGACTTTTAATAAACATTAAATATCCGCTGTCAGCTGATTTCATAATACTTAGAAAAATAATGCCGGATCACAATGTCTCTCGACGTCTCCGAGAGTCGATTACGAAGACAGATTTATGAAAACAATGAAATTTATATACATGTTTCGAAGCGATTTTTCAAACTTATCGTCCGTTTTTATGACATCATTGGACTTATCGCGCACATATTTGTTTGCATAACTGTAAAACTCTCAAGCTTCCTCGACACAACTGGCAATAATATGCAAATACGACTCACGAAAAAAAGTAATATAATTAAGATACATATAAGAGCGATTGTCCGAATCGAAAAGTTTTTTCGCTTCGATTCAATAAACATATCCACATTCTAATTCTCTGGAATGAAAAAAAAACTTATTTTAAATTCGAGATTTGCGCGTTTATAATATTCGAACCGTATATTTCGAAGTATCTTCGTTATACCGATTGCGTTCAGATGCATTAAAATTGCGTTTAATCGGCCATTCGTAGGCAACTCGTAAGATGGTAACTGCCAATTGACAGTGATGTCGATATACGAAGCAGTGAATATTTTCCGTGCGGCCATAACTGTCTCTAAAAGTTTCTAATCACCGTCAAATGTATATGTTAAACTATAAATGGCCCGCAGGCTTTGAATATATTTAAATGTACGCAGTCTCCGCTCTCCGCTTATGTACGATACATATATTATACGGACGTGTATCGATGACTTGCTCTTATACTCTTATACGTCTTTTAAATTAAGCGAATAATTTTTTTGGCCACGCACCGACGAGACAAATTAATGCACGGGCCGCGTTGTAATGATTGTGTGTAAATGATTTTATTTTTTAGGGGTGGCTAATGTTTGTCACGATCGATATTATTGAGTGACAGTTGTATAGTGTTGCGATTTGAAGCTTTAGATTTGTTTTCTTGCGCCGAGTCGTTTTCTTCGAGAGCTGTCGGATTTGTGTCGGCTTCGCATTGGACGGTTCGCTTTTATGTTTGTATTAATAATATAATGAAACAATAGATAATTAGAATGTTTTTCAGATTTGTAGTAGATAAGGTTGTTGAATTTTAGTTGTGGGTTAAACTTGATTGCAGGAATTTCGAAAATGTTTTAAGTAGCTCAAGTTCCGGCCCTTTATTTATGTCTTCCGAGAATTTCACAACTAAGATATTCGGCAAAAAATTCAAGAATTAATGGACCGTTATCTCGAATTCGGAAAATCGAACGATTCTTTAAAATAAAGCCCCTCGATAAATTTTTACGATTATTTTATTACAGTCGGAAAAAAAAACAAACACAGTGAAATTGTTCAACAACGGCGACTATTTTATACATTTCGAAAAATCGATTCGGAACAAAAGCTTCGAATCGAAGACGCGGCAACTCCGCATCATCATCATCGCACGCGGGAAAACAGTACAAATAAACAGCCGTGTTTATTTTCGTTCCTCTCTTTTATTCGGAACGTTACGTACGGGGGGGAATAAATTCGAGTGTCTTTTCGGAATCAAAATTTAATGGCGCCCAATGGAATTCTGATAACCCGACACTGCGAGCAGCGGAGAGCCTTTACACCTGTGACCGGCCATTTGACCCGCCATTCTAAATACCTCGGCACTGCGAGCGTTCGCTTGACGTCATCGCAACGGACACGCATTCTCCTCGGCTTTTTTCCCGAACGAGAGTCGACTGCACTTCTGTTGCACTTTGACTGCACTTGGATAGCGATCCGATTCTAATTTGGCTATCTTTTGAGACTCGTTTACATAATAACACTGCGACTTGCGTTACCATTTCCTCTTTTGTTCTTGCATTCATATCTAGTCTATTCATTGAATAAGAGTCGATCGCTCTTCTATTGCACTTTGACTGCACTCTGATTCACATTGACTGCACTAGGAGTGCGAATCAGATGTAATTTGGCTGAAATGTTGAGATTCATTCACATATTGCTACTGCAACTCGCGTTGTCGCACCTAATTTCAATTTCCTAGTTTTTTTTCGAACGAGAGTTGATTATATTATATGTATTTCTATTGCTCTTCAACTTCATATTAATTATAATATTTGATTTTTATTTTGCAATGTGAAAAATTTCATTTAGATGATGCTACTACAGCTCATCAGTTGTTGCCTTTTGCATCTCGCATATGAGAAAAGGCAAGATATGAACAATAGAGCGAAAATTGCATTATCAGCACGAGTTGCCACGATAGCATGTAAACGAGTCTTAAGCTTGTCTTTATCTTAATATTGACTAATATAATATTTAGCAAATCGAAAAAAAAAGTCAGTTAAAAAACCGACCAAATTTCCTGTTTGACGTGACTGGTTCAAAAAATTAATAGTTTCGTAGGTCATGTATTCAAAAGCGACCTTGCAAACGTCGCGTGCATTTCAAATAATGTACAAATTTTGAACGTTGATGAAATTCGTGATTTTATTAATAAATCGTTAATCGATTCGATTTTGTAATGTCAGTGAATAATTTTCGACACGGACCTCCGATTACTCACTCTTCGGCCAGTGGAAGATTTTTGCGCATACAGCCGCATTTAAGCATGTGTGAACGCGTTCGTGTACTATGAACAGGGATGTCGACTATCCAGAATTTAAGACGGTAGGAAACATCAAAATGCAAATCTAATATTTATATTCATCGTAGTAATCACTGATATTTTCGTGTTAAAATTCGAATGTGTATCATTTTAATAAGTTTTTTTAATGACATAATAGACATATTCACAAACATATATTGAATATTTATAATTTTTTCGTTTACAATATAAGAGAAAAAATGTTTTTTGTGATTGGTTGAAATTTTTGATATAGCTGGCAACCCTAATGAGATGAGGCTCTTTGAATGATTTCATTGATTTTTTGTGAGACGTACATGCGTATATCCTCTGTAATTGAACAGTCATTTCAATTTTGATTCAATCGATTCGAATAATGAAAACGAAATGATAATTGTCGAGATTTTACTTTGACGTTTGATAGATTTCGTTTATGGTGTTCCGTTCTGGTTTAGCGTCTGCTCGCGCGTCGATATCGTAGATTAATTGAAAATTCTTAATGTTACTTCATACATCAGTTTTTCTTATTTGTGCTTCTAAAAATCATTGTATATCGATTTGATCATATTTCACATTGAGTCGATTTCAATGAAAACATTAGACACGAAATCGAATTACATATTCGTCGCCCACGCTTTTCGCCAGCATCCTCAGCCTCTCGTCGCATCAGCTGATTCAAAACGATTCCGAGAAACGCGCCATCGACTAAAACGAAAAAAAAATGGCTAACACACACACGTGTATACGAATTCGTACGAACTCTCATACGAAGACGACATACGAACGGTTGGTTCGAAAAAGCTTCTCGTCCGCACCGCGGCCGGAGGTAGCCGTAGGCATTGTCTGGAGACTCGCACTCCTCTTTTTGGAGCGACGTTATTTTCATTTCGCGTCGCTCTTTTTTTGTCGTTTCATTTATTCGCCTCGTCGTCCTCGGCGAAAATGCGCGAGTTTCAGGTCGACGCTGTGTGAAAATCGACGGTCTCATTCGAACGAGGGTGATTTGATAGTAGATCGAAATTTAATGTTGATTTTGTAGATCTTGAATTTTCATATAATTATTTATGATGAAAAAAATAATTAATTATTTAAAAACTATAGCAGGCGATTTGAAAATTCAAACAAATGAAGTGAGCGAAAACGTAAAAAAAATGAAGTGCAATTTTCATCTGCAGCTGAAGCGTCGAGACGCATTGTGTATTTGATCGATTAAATAGTTGAAATTAAGATGTTCGATCCACTATCTATCTCTACTAAAGGTAAAATTGGAATCAGTTATCAGTTTAACAATCAGTTATTGCAGTTCATTCCCAGAATCGATTGAAATACCAGCCCTAACTGAGCGATCGTGATTGTGACCTGTATTGCTACAAATGCAGTGAAAAAACAGAAAAAGTATGCTACATCGGTATTCTTATTAATATTAAGAAGCAGTCGTTTTTTTAAAATCGATGTTAGTGACCAAACTGATGGAAGCATCGATCATCTGGAAGTATATTAATGTGTTCACAGAAATATCGTTGTTCATTTTCAATATTTAGTATTTAAATTGAAGCAAAACATCTTTATACGAATGAATATTTATTTATACTACTACTACATCTACATATTTTTAAAATAATGTTCAATAGTTGATCGATTGTTTGCATTATTATTTTGTGGCTTATTTGATTGCATTTTCAAAGATTAATCGTCTATTTTTCATTCTTCCAGAAAAAATACTGTTATTTTAAGATGAAAAAAAAAACAGTATGAAGTGAAAAAATCTGACGTCACGTTTTCTGCTTTTGTTTTTTTGTGAATTTGAAATTATTAATTGATTAAATTTTAAATTTGAATATTTTATTTTATTTTGTTGTCTTGGTTACGCAACAATCAACAGTCAGTACCTATATGAACGATATTCAAATGGAAAAAAAATTGACTGTTTTCAAAATTAATGAATTCAACACGAACAACGCCAAATGATAGTAGGTACCTTATAATATTCATAATACTTGCTTCTATTCTGGCAGTAATGTAAGTCAAAAATTTAAATAAAAAACGATGTAATCGTTTTCTCCGGTCTTAACTATTGTTATCTATAACATTTCATATAATTGGACATAAGCTTGTATGAACATGATAAAAATTTTGAAAATCGACAGAATTGATTTAGTGTGATGTTATCTGTTTTCAGACGATCGACTTGCAGACTCGAATGGGAAATACTGAACATCTCAAAACGAAAGAAGAGGAATCAACATCGCTGTAATTCAATGAATGAAATACCAAACAAATTCGGTTAGATTTTTTTCATTATCGTATATTATTAGTTGAATTAATCATTTGATTGATAAAATTAATTAAAAAGTCTCTTATGTTCTTGGTAGGGGCTTTTGTACATTTTTTTTTGTCACTGAGGGGAAGTAATTTTGATATTCGACGATTCAGTATAGGTTAGGTTATTTATTTAGGACGAAAAGTGTGTTAATCAGTTCGTTTTTTTATGTAAGGTTAAATCCAGTTAGGTTGAGCTATGTTTTAGGTTAGGTTGAGTATCACAGCTGATAGTATATGTATTTACACAATCATCGTAATTTCGATTATTAATATAATTTACTTTTTATTTGTACATTTTATATGAAGACCCTAGACACCATGTGGTTAAAATGATAAATTTAAATGACTTTTATAATTTACATATTTAAGAGCTCAATTCTAATGATTTGAATTTGTCACTTCTACTCGTTGATATCTAGGGTCTTCGTGAATATTTATTATGTCTTCTATTTTTGTTTAATTAAACATCGGCATATCTGAAACGAAAATAAATCGAGTAAATGTGAAAAAATGAATCGGCATCGTCGACATTCGAGACGGGTGGATGAGAATACGCTCGCCGCATACACCGAGAGGTCGGGGGTTCGCGTCGCGGCTCGCGAGGCTTTCGAGGCTTTCGGTCCACGCCGAGATGTCGGGGTAACGATACGCGAGCGAGACGCGACCATCGGTCGAGCGGCGCGCAAGAGCGAGACGGTGGTCGTTGAGGTGCGCGGCGGAGGAGGTGGAGGCGGTCGTTGTCGGCAGACGGCGGCGGTCGTGCGAGCTGCGCACTCGACCGCGGCGCGGCGTCGCGCGCACGGGACTGCGCCCTCGCGCCCCCAGAGCCTGCGCCCCCCGCGACTCCTCGCTCCTCGCTGCTCGGACGCGCCGAAGGACTCCAGCTCCGGGGACCGGTCGACGACGGCGGCGCGCCGCGATTAGGAGAGACAACAGACGCCGCGCATAACTCATTGCCGACTAAAAACAGGATCCGGAGACTGCGGAGACGGCGCCCACACCGGTTCGCGCGAGAGAGATACACACGGATGCCGACACCGGAAAGTGGGGTAAACTTGATTCGCAAATTCGCAATTGTCGTCGCTTCACCACCTTACAAAACCGATACTGGTTCTTCTTCTTTTCTCGTTTAGCTAGTGCATTTTTGGCGTTTGTTATTGTTGTTGTTGTTGTTGTTTGTTGTCGACGTTATGACGGCGACTCTAACCTGCAACGTTTGCGTTTTGACGCGAGCACGCTTCATAACCTGTGCGGCGCGCGGTTTCGGAGATTCGCGTTCGCTGAAATTCGTATCGTATCGACGTCGAGGCGAAGTGCTTTTTTTTTTTTCGTTCGGATCTTATGCCGGGTTCGGGGTGCGGCGAAGCTCTCGCCGTCGGATCCGTCGAATAGACGATGTTTTTCGTTCGAGGAATATGTTCGGATTCGTCGGAAGAATGCGCGTATTGGTCGTGCATCACGTCGTTTCAAAATCTCCATTGAAATCTCGCATAATTTACGATTATTGCCGTACGGAAAACGCCGCAGAAGGTTAATTGACGGCGCGTTGCCTGTTTGACATTCAAAAAACCCGATGATAAAAATATAATGTATTCTTCGTATCTTCGCGCGCTCACACATACCGTCGTCGACGCGTAAATATCATATTGTAAAATTTATACATGTATGTATACGAAAAAATACTGCTAATGTTGTATTGTCGAGCAGGTGTTTCGCTTTGTTCGGTCAGCTCTTCGCGAGGGACGCTCGAATGTTTGCCGATAAATTCGGATTACTGCCGCTCTTCGAATGAAAAAAATGTCCGAGTTGGCTTTTTCTTTTTCTTCTTCTTATTTATTATTAATTCGAAATTTCGCGGTTCAAAGATTCATATGACGTAATGCTGAATGTATTTATTTATACTTGATTTTTTTAAAACGAACTGAACAGCTTCGTTGTCTTTTTTTTTCTTCTTTTCTCACTCTCAATTTATTTCGTTTCATTAATATTATGATCGTTTAATCGTTTGTCGAAAAAAAGAGCATAAATGACCGTTTTTCGCATAAAAAAGACGCGGAAATGATATGTGTGATTTGCATTTTTCATACTTTTTGTTTCAAGTCAATAAAGATGGTATTTATAATGTCACAAAGGGGAAAAGTCAACGAATTATTGTAAAATGATTAAGATTTTAATGATTTTTTACATTAATAGCGTTCATCTGTAATGTAAATATATATTTTTATCCTTGTTCATTTACATATATATTAGGGTTCCCATTCCAATACAACTATTCGAACATTTGTCAATTTTTTCGCTATTCCTCATTTATGTAATTTGAAGAAATTATTGTTTAAAAAATATCGTTTTTTTTTTTTCATATTTTTCTCGGTAGTTTTATTTTTTAATTTCTATTTAGTATTCGAATAGTTGATTCGATGAATGTTTGGTAATCCTTATACATATATATTCATTCAAATATTTTATATTTATCATAGTATTGACAAGGAAAACAATATACAATAACTCAAATTTAAAGTGGGTACCTACTACTTTTTGAGTTTCATATACTCAAGTTATTTGTATACCTATATGCGTTTGAGATTTGCCGCAAAAAATGAAAATAGCACTTCGAACAGTATGCGGGTATCTTAAAGATGGTAATTTTTAAATTTCACAACACATGCCGGCTATATTTACGTTAAATATTTAAGTCAACAAGAACTTTTCTAGCATCGTCCAAACTGTTTAGGTCATCAAAATAACCGATTTTCCACGTAACATCCTACTTTTCAAAAAATATTTTGCTTTCATTTAACAAATCAGTACTTCACTCAAAGTTTTGAGATAGAAACATCTAAAATGAAATTCAAAATATTTAATTTTGAATCAAATTATCAACGGTTGTCGAACTCGTGTCGATACGAAAAAATATTAGCATCAATTATATTGTTTGAAAAATAAAATTAGTGTATGCTTCCCATCCGGATACGTTGTTTTAATATAGCACAATAAACTGAACATAATTCCATATTAATATTTTAAAGAATATTTTTATTTGTTTTCATTTAGCAAGTACATAGAATATCGATTTTCGAATAAATATTACAACTGGATTCATGCAGTTTTCGACGGTCAAGTGACCGTTTCCATATATTTTTTTAAATTTCTGCTTCAGAGCTGAGCTTCAGATCTAAGCTTGCTCATTTAAGCCTTACAGGTAATGAGGAGGTAACGTTTCTAAAAGCGAAAGCCGTCTCGTCTACTGAGAGCACGTGCTGCGTCTCGCAACAGTCGCCCGACAACAATGGACGACGACGTCGACGTCGCGAAAAAAGCACCAGACAAGGTCAAGTGCGTGAAAATGTAAACACGGCAATTACCTGTTATTTGAACGCGAGCATGTGCTCTCTGAGGTCTGCCATGTGAGCGTCGTATTCCGTTCGCCGGGTTCACCGAGACCGGATCCTACCGACGACCACCACCTCTTCCACTTCTTCGTCTTTCTTCGAGGCTGAGGAGGTGGTGTGGTGACCCGGCGTATCCCGTTCGCACCAACCGGTTTAGATGAGCCAGAGTTTTAGAATCGTCGTCGTCTTCCAAAGGCTGTCGTGGTCCACCTCGAGACTTCTCTTCCACCACCTCTTCTTGCGTCCTCGTCGTCGTGTCCGTCGTAGTCGTCCTAACACCAGTTCTACCACCATATGAGAGGCCGGTTGTGTGACGCAACAGCCCATTTTACCTTTTCATTTTTTTTAACGTATTTATTCTTTTTTTTGGTACGAATATCCAACAGGTTTTCGGTTTGGATGTGCCGGTTATGCGCGGTGGAATCCACTTCCTACCTACGAATGCACGGATTGCTTCCTTTGCAAATTTTTGATTAGCATCTTTTCAATTAGCATATTTTATTGAATTATTGGTGAAATATTTATCAAATTCTATTTATAGTTCTTACATACAATGTATGTTTGTATTCAAATACAACTGATGATTTTTCAAATGCGAGATTTTCACCAATCATGTGATTCAATTTAATATTAATTCAATTCGAATGACTTTTCATTTGATTCGAATTGTGTTCGAGCATCATCAATGGGTTACTGTATTATGATAATGTATAAGGATTCTCATTCTGCATGTACACCTGAGCGTGAAGTCTTACTTCGAAGGGGAGGGTGTTTGATGATGGTAACGCTTGGCTTCCCGTTCTCGGGAATCTTCCCACGGCCTCGTTTTTTTCACCGCCGTTGTTTTTGTTTTGTTCTTATTTTATGCCTTTTTGTGTCGGCGCGGACATTTCGGTCTTCGGAAGTGCTTAATTGAGCAACTTTTAATTTCACGCGTATGCCACCGCTAGCGTAAGCGACAGGTTCGTTTGTGTGGGAGGTCGTCACGTCATCCGCGTATTGATTCAAAATTCAAATTTGATCTTGACGAAAAAACGAGATTTAATTAGCTTTTCGCGATTGTATATTATATTAACATTCCTCACACACATTTTTTTTCACATGCGTCATCGTGTGCTAACGAGGCTCCGTTTCGCACTTGCAATACATACATGAAGTCTTTTCGAACGTACAACATTCGCGAAACGCATCATTCATTACGCAAATCTCAACATCGTCTAAATTGAAGAATATCCTTCTAGAGTTTCGGTCTATTTTTTTCCGACAACCACAAACGATGTTCAATTATACGCATCCATTTACGGAGAACCGATTCAGACGTCTACGCGGTGAAGGCGCACGTAATTGAATAACCATTTTTTTAACTCATCCGAGTTATCGAAGTTACGTCACCCAAAAACACTCTCGTCTTCTGCGGTTCACCTGTACCCACTGTTGTCTCATTGTGCTCTTGTCACAAGGGAGCCGGAGGACTCTCGCCATGAATGGGGCTGCAAGGAGGGTTCCTTTGTGTCGAATATTTTCCTGGGCACCTGTCGCATTTTGGAGGTTGTGTTGTTGTTTGCCGGCTGAGCGGTGCCGTACGGGCTGATCCGGTTATTTGCTTCGTGTGCAAAGAAGAAGACCCCCCCGTTCGCGTTTACCGTAACACCAGGGAATCTCGGGGAACAGGTTATTAGACTATGCAACGCCCTAACTGGTTTTTTCCTACCGGTACTCGTCGGACATTGCTCAATCATAATCGTCGTCATCGCTGATGTCAAATGGCATTGATGACGGCTGTTAGTCTACATTAGCGTCATAGAAACGGATGCGCCCTCGAATTCTACGGTCTATCACTCAGCTATATCCAAGCACCCTTATCACTTCGTAGTATTTTGAAGTATCGATCATCATTTACTCATATTGTGAGATAGAACAAATTGAAATGAAAATCTCAGTGAAAACGCAAATTGAGAAAGTCGGTAATGTGATACTATCACAGAGAGTAGATAAATCATTTGTGCATTTTGAGAAATCGATGTATTGAATCTTTGATATTTGATAGTTTGTTAAAGAACGCGCTTCCTTTAGATTTATTGAAAAAGTTAAAATTGCGTGTCGGCGCATACGCACCGCTGGCCTTCCATAAATGTTGACCTTCGTGAGATTTTCGATGAAAAAAAATTACCGTAAATTTCGTCGTCATAATATGATGTATCACAAGGTAAACCGCATACGTGTCGACGAAAAAAAAATGACAAAAATGGCATTTCTGGCCAGCACTTAATATGTATGAAAATTATTAAAGTAACGAAAAAACTAGTATGAAAATGTGTAGTGGTATCGTTGAGAATGTACAATATGCAAAGAACCAGTTGATTCATAGACGAGGCATTAAACTGAGCACCTTGAACTTACGTGCGTCTACTTATGGAAGATGTCAGTCAATACACTATTCACTGTATACAATATTAACATACGGACATTTCATTCAATAAATGAACCTGCTTTTTACCGGAGTTCTCAAATCGCCTCTCAATTAAGCCGACATTGTTTTTGTTCAACCATATTTTCGAATGAGATATGTTTTAGTATAAAGGAAATCTCAATTTCCGCTCGAGTATGTTTTTTGACAAAAAAAAAGAATATAGCGGACTTAGCATAAATAAATTATCGCTAATATATGCTTATTAGATTAGATCACGCCAAATCTTATTAATAGAGGCAGCTGCACGTGATGAATCATCAAAATTGTCCGTTTTAGTACTATGCGGCATTGCCGCACTTAAAATTTGGAAGTCATTTAAAAATTATGACGTATTTTAAGTGTCATAAGTTTGATTCTTATTATGACTAGATGAGTCGTGTCTACGTCAAATATTGTTTAGAATCGGTAACTATTTATGCCTTTGCTATTACTGCAGTGAATAATTCGTAATTGGTATTAAATTACACCAAAGCTAAAGCCAAATTGAGGCTATTATTGTCTAAATTTTTTGAGCCCCCATAATGAACGAACCACGATGGAAATTGGATTTTTATCGAAATGAAATTGTGATTCTTTCATATTTCATCAAAATAATTTGTATTTTTTTCATTTCAGATTGCCTCCTGAGCCGTATGCTACAAGACTGTGCTGTGCCAATTTATGATTGTGCATGAGTCGCGAATGATTTGATTGTTTTGTCAGACTGTAACGAAGTGCCATATATTACAAATTAAGCAATCGTACAAAACCTCGTCAATTTAGTCGCATCACTGCTCCGCGGTGAAATCAAACATACCCCATTTTTACATATATTTTACATTCGTAACACGTTCATCGTATAAGCAATAAAAATGGCGTCACTCGTCACCGATAACGATAGGAACGACGACGGCGACCGATCTCCAGGTTCACCCCATAGCCCTCGACCTGTGCTGGCCACCATGACCACGGTGCCAGTGCACGATTTCCAATACTGCCATAAGGTCGAGATGGACTCGAACGATGGGTACCCTCAAGAGGTCATATACACCGACAAGAACATACCCCAGGAGATGTACCCGAACGACAAGACGACGATAATGTACCAACATTCGCCTGGAGACATGTTATACGACGGAGAAAAGTCTGGAGGATTAGCCGGGGACATGTACGATCAAGACATGGGGCACATCGATGAAAAGACTCCAATTGATTTGATCTATGAGGATGGCAAGCAGACCGTCATTTACACGACGACTCCTGACCAGAAACGCGTAGAGATGATCAGCGGCCATACAGGAGGACCTTTGGACGTTTCTGTGGTGGTGCAGCATGAAAATGGCCAACCTGTGCAGACTGGACCGACCGTGCTCGTACTGGCTGACCATATGATCGACGATATGGGACAAGTCATCGGAATTCCCAGGTATTTTTTTATTTTTCAAAGTTTTTTTCCGTATGTTTATGGTCTTATAAAATTTTCTAAGGAATCGATAAATTGGAGAGTAAATTGTTGTGCTGTAGTTTTCTAGATACGTTTTATCCGTTTCTTTAGTTCGTTTGATTAATTGTTTGTAAGGTTTTCTTAGATAATGTCCATTTTTCAATGATGTATGTATTGCGTCCTATACTTACATTTATTTTTTCTATAAAACGTTCTCACCAGATATTGCATTTTACCCGCGAGTCTTCGATTATATTCATTTCAGGTAAAATATTAAATATCAGGTTCTACTTATTTTTCAAAATATTTGTACAGAAGTTTCAAATGTTGATTTATTTTATTGTAAAATTCTCATCCATTCCTAATAAATTTTCAAAAATTTAGATAAACGGCACATTACAGTATTGACTACTTTTTGTATCCAATAGGAATATTACGGTTATTTTTTTCATTCGATTTATACGTAACTGCGAGGGTCTCAGGTGCATCGTCGACGAAAAAACTCTGTTCACAAAAGGAACAAAAAAATAAATAAGAACACTTTCCCGATACATCATAACCCCTTTTCGGGTCGGAGAGTCGAAGAACAAAAAGGGCGTCTAGAATCGTCTTGTTCGTTTATAGCGCGTAGAAACCCTTCTTCTTCCTTCGGAGAGCGTCTACTTGTGCGTTTTATTCAGGGCTGTGAAATAATTAAAATTTTAAATTAGATTTAAAAATAGATAAGTAAATAGATTTATCATTATATTGTTTTTCTTACTTGTGTGTTTACAAAAACTTCTTTCAATGTGTAAAAGATATTTGTGATTACAATGGTTTCATTGACAATTTGTTGAAACTTTTTCCGTTGAATCAAATGAATAATTTAATGAGTTCTTCCATGTTTATTAGCATGAAAGGCGATTCATTCGATCGATTATAACCATCTTCAACATCATCGTCGAATCTAGCTTCACAGCCCTGATTTTATTTTTGTGAGCGAAGGCCTCCGACGCGCAGGTGTTTGTCGAGATTCACCTTGGTACAGACCAAGGTCATTTACCAACACTTGGCTGCTTCGAGCCACCCAACCGCCGAACCAACACCGTTTTACAAAACCGTATACACATTCTCTTTCACGAGAGTCCGATGGCATGTGTGTATCTTTCGATCGAATGTGTGTTGGTGTTGGCTTGGTACCCGCCTTCTGCGGTCTCTCATGACGTTTTAAAACTTCGTGCGGCGGTACAACCATCATCATCATCATCATCATCATCTTCACATCACTTGCATTCACGGAACGATTCTTGCAAACACGTAATATTATGAAAAGAAAAGTCAATCCGTTGATTGTTTTGTGTGAAAGTGTTCTTCAATCTCAGTAGTGAATTTTAATATTTTATTTAAGCAAATATTGCATAGATTCATGATGATAAGATTGTTTGCATTGTGTGATTTTGAATGATTGAGTTGTTTTCAAAATTAATTTTATGAATTTGGTGTTTGCTCGTACGTAGAATAAATGAAGGGAGAGCTCAACGCGCTAGTAAGCACGTAACTCATTCTAAAATAATTCATGTTGCCGAAAAATCTTTGCACAATTATTTATTTATTTATTTTAGCAGACATTAATTTCAGTGAAATTTTCAATTGTAGATAAGATATCATATTAAGTAGTAAAAGTTGATAATTTACAAGCAATAACTTTGTATATAAAATTGTCTTTTTATAAAACTCAAGCGTTTCATTCATTAGTAGAATAGTAGGTATTTTGCTATTCGCCTGCCATTTATATAGAAAACAACAACAACGCGATTGCAATTAAAATAAAACAGTTTTCATATAAGGAGAGAAAAAGAGAGAGTTTTTAGAAAAATCTAAAGGAAAAGCAAAGTGTGTAAATGGTCATTTCACATTGCACAATGACGTATGCTTTTATCTGTTGATGTGACTCAACCTTGGTCACAAGTAGTGAAAATCATCTTCAATAGTATTTTATCGCTGTTTCTCCGCACTGTCCACGATATTCCTTCTTAGATGTTGAAATTTATTCACTTTCTCGCATAACCTATTAACGTTTGTTGTACACGTTAACAACGCACAATATGTGTGTATTATTTTATAGAACAACCGCGGCTCTATAATAAACATCTCCGTTTATAGGAAATGCTAATGACGTTAACCTAGAATTTTTTTCGTCAGCGTCCAGTACATTCTCACGATACTGTGTTTTTACGTATTATTTTTTTAATAATAAAAATATTTCATCATATAATAGTGATTGTTTAAGATCGAGGAAACTACAATATTGCTTAATTGTATCTGTAAGCATTTATATTTTATGAATATTTTTATTTCATCACATAATTTAAATGCATTAGGTATTAGATACGATTTTATAATAACGGTGAGTTGTTTTAATATACAAATCGATATATTTTCAACTAGATGCTTCTTTCAAGTAAAATACATTCAAGATTTACTGTCTTTGACCGCTGAAGTGCTTTTCGTTGTACTGTCGCACTGAAGCTGCGTGACGCATCTCTTTCGTTTATTTGAAACGCAGTGGGTATCTCTCTTTTGTCTGGATTTTTCTTTTTTATATTTTCACAATTTATTTATTCAAAATATAATCTTCTATGGATAAAAGTTAAGATGAACTATCAAAATATAATTTACAATATGTATGTATGTGTTTATGTGTGTGTTTGTGATGTGTACACAGTATCGGCAAAAAAATAGACGACAGTGATGTATTTACAGAAGATTGTACTGGTCACTCACCATATAAATAATAAATGTAAACAGTGTTTTTTCGTCTTCGAGTGTCAACTGACGTTAATAAATCTTCAATACATGTAATAGAATAAGTATTTTTCTCGTGGGCTTGAGCCGTAGAAAATTGCTGTAGTATATAAAAATTTTCAATGACTTTTTTTACGAAGTCGTTACAAAACATACATTTACGTCCTTTGAAATTGATTATCAATTTGTAAGATTCTCTCTCATTAAAATAAGAAAATGTAAATGATCTTTTGATTTTAATATAAAAGGTGAAGGTCGATGACTATGCAGGTATGCTATCGAATCGCGATCGCTTCAACACATACGTCGAATGTTTGTATCGTATTTAAATTAGTTGAATTCAATTATTATCTCGCTGATACGTGCATAATTTTGTTGTGCAACGCATTTGTAATAAAAATATTTTGAGCATAATAAAAATACACATATTCTTGGTAACGTTGCGGTTTTTCCCCAAAGTTTCAATCAACCTGTCAGGGTGGCGAAATTTATTTACCTATAATTTTCCTCGTAGTCAATTAGCGTTCACCTACAAATTTCGTGATTTATACCTTGTTTTTTTTTGTAGATGACTCAAAAAATACAATTGTTAGTTTTGAAAGGTGGCAATAATATATCAACCAAAATAAAAATCGACATTCGTTTTTTCCGAATAAGAATGTGTCGATTATTCAAAAAATTTCGACATGTCCGAATTCAACAATGGTCAAATTTAAGATATGATCGCATACTCTGCGTAACATGAGCGCTTTTTACACTACTGCGGAGTACAATAATATAACATATCGAGATTTCTCGTATTATGTGCATTAACACCTTTCCCGCCAGTAATAAAACATAATTTATACGAGTTATTCGATCCGAAGCGAGAAATCGAGATTTTTACACAATATCGATTGAAAATTTCGTAGAATCGAACGTTGCATATTTTATAGACATCCAATAAAAATAGCAGCGATGATGAACGTCGGAACGGCACGATAATTACAACCGGCCCATCTTTAGTGATGAATAATATGAAAAAAAAGAGACGATGATTCGACGCGGGGATACACTGACGTTGAAAAAAATCGGACAAACGTTGTCGAGTTTGATTGACTTCATTGTTTGAGGGACGGGACCTCATCAACGGACGACAATGAGAGAAATGATCTTCGGGATGAGAAGACTTTTGGTTTCTTCCGCGCAAGTCATCTCGCCAACATCGGTCAACGATTGCTTTCTTCGTCGACGTTTGTAATAACGAAGCTCAAAAGCCATAACTGTAATCTCCTCTCGGTGCGATAATGTTCGTAATCAATACGAGCCGATTCTCATACGTATTGTGAAAAAAAAAACGTAGTGTATTAAATTTTGCGACAATGCAAATGTGATTCATTTCGTTCGGGTCGCGATTCACTCAATTTAATCGTGAATAGATCAGACAAGCCAATCGAATGGCTTATTCTCAGATTCTACTTAGATACAGTTATCGTTAGTGTTAATTAATTTGATACAAGTCGAAATTTTATATTTTTTGGTTTTAGAATTCTAATTGATTTTATCGTACGAAATCATTCACGATGTTCTTCGGGAAAGATAAAATTTTCCTCAAATTCGGAATGTGTCGTTGGATGCCTCATTCTGAATAGTCGTTTGCGTAAAATCGTTTTATGACCGTTGTAATTAATGCGATAATTTTTATTCATTTATTCAAAAGCATTTGACAAACTATTTCGGATTTTAATTTCATTCTGGCGTCAAAGTTTTTTGTTAACGCAGAAGTGGAGAATATTTTATACAATATCGATATAAGATCGGAATATTTATGCGTAGTATAATCTCGAATTTATTTTTCCTTTAATAGCGAAAGAATTTTTAGAGCCAATATAAAAGAATACGCGGTGGAAACTCGAGACTGAACAAGGAGTTAATGAAATTTATGTAAATAATAAAATGGAAATCTTTTTCGACGATTTTTCAAACATAAAAATAAAAGGCGCTTTTTTTCACTATTGTACTCGTGTCGATTTTTCAAAACACAAAAACTTTCAACATTTAGAGGACGCGTAAAACCATTCATTTTATTACATGGCGAATCTTGTAAGTTTATTTTCCCGTACGCAAGCCTGCATACAAATTAAATTTTAAAAATATTTTAGAATACTTTTTTGTTCGGTTTTAAATAACACGCTAAATTTTATTCCGCATAATAACAGTGATTATATTAACGAGTTGCGTTTTTATTACGTTATTAGTTTAAGCATCCAGTGACGATAAACATTTAAACAAATGTATGATTAAACTTGTTCTTCGGGCCACCCATTGAACTTATTAAAGAGAGTTTTTAAATTAAATTTATACGATTGATAAATTTGAATTTGATATGCAACTATTCATTTATTAGGTTGGTAAATAACATTGATTAATATTAATGATTCTTGAGGATTTTCCAGTAAACCACAAAGAAGGAAAATTCGTATTGTGCATTTAAATATATTTTATACGTTCATCAGGGGAATCCTTTAATATTTTTTTATGTTAATGTGAAAATTTTCTTTGCATACAAATCAAAAAGGTTATTTTCGATTGCAGCATCACTCTTTTGGGGTGTGTAGTTCGATCTTTCTCACCACCCCAGATACGTCAGCGTCCGCCCACCTCTGTCCGTCCGACGACGACGTCCTCTCGTCGAAATTCAAATGAGTCAAAACGTACATTTTTACAATTCAAATGTGGTCGCGTCTAGGTGTGATTCCGCCATTGGCCGCGTGGGCGGTACATCGGGTACCGTTGCCGAGCGCAAACAAATATTCACGCCCACGCAACACACCGAGCCAACATTGCGTTCCGAACAGATCGAACACGAAACGTCTCCGAACTGTTGACTCCGAAAATAAGGGCTGATTGTTGTCCTCTTGAGCCTCAAGCACTGCTGAACATCGACGACTTATCGATGTTTCTTATGGTTCGTCCGCGTCGTGTAAATGACAAACATCGTTGACTCTGTCGGATTCAAGCTGATTGCATCCTGTGAATTCTTCCAGTATTAAAGAACGGGAGTTATTTTTTTTCCGCAAAGCTATCAACCCATTGCATCATAAATATATTACTATCAATTCATCTGCATATCATCGATTTCTTCTCAGTATGATTTGAAATCAATTGAATTATTCTTTGTTGATCTAACTGATACTTAGGCTATAAATAGAGGAAGTTTCGCAACGGTGTCGCTATCTAAAACAGCGTATCTAACAACGGGAATGACCAACTGTGCAATCGGTTATCGTTTGCGTTCGTTGTTTTCGCACCTTACACGTGAGTGATTGTTTACGGGCATTGCTTTATCTCATTGCCGCGGTAACATTACTTGCAGTCGTTCGTATCAGCTCTCGGACCGTTGTAGCTAAAGCACAATATCCTATCTTATTTGCTAGTTAGTGAGAATTGAGTTCTTGGTTTGGATTTGAATATCGAAGGTTTCGGAATGATTTCATTATTGATGTTGTGAATAATAATCATGTTTAATGAGTGTAACAGATGAGTTTTTGAATTAATTCTCTGTTGATCATCTTTTTCTTCGCTGTTGGTGTAGTGAGTGGACACAGAAAAAAACAATTTGTATGATTGTTGGAATTGTTGACCGATTGCAATGTTGCAATTGCAACGTCCGTCAGTACCATTTTCCAATTTTCCTCTTATCGTTAGTCTGCACAGTGAGTGCGTGTTATATGAACGTGACTGCTAATTTGCGGTCTAGTTTTTCCCCGAGAGCTAGTTTTCTTGACATCGTCACTCAATTATGGGACGGCTGCGTTACGTACGCGTGTTTCCTTATCGACGATGCAATTGAATGAGTCACAAAAACGTCGTTAGCTCTATAAATATAATGTATGTTCAATTTTACGACGTTCATTTCGTCGAAATTCGATTTTCATCTCGTCGCGGAATACACCGGGGCTCATAAATTATTGAAATCGGCGCCGATTCATATTTTATTCAGTTTCATTGAGGCTTTGCATTAATGCAATTGCATGTATGTGGTTTACTATTCGTACACACAAAAAATATAAAACGAAGCGTTTTTCTGTGTACGTTTACGCTCAAAGACTTTGATGTCTATCTGATTTGCACACAATACGATTTTTTTATAATGATCGTCTCGTCATCTAACCTTTACATGCATTTCGTCTGTAACGCAACGGATAAAATGCGGCCTCCGTTGGGAACCCCTGCAAATTGATTCGACCTTAATTATGTGAAACAACACAAATGAATTTACGTGCACATAATAAGCGATTATATTATATAGTGTTATCGAATTAATTACTGAAAATCTTACGATAGAATCGTCGAAAATTGTATTAACAATGCATTGTGTTGTCGAGGAGCTCTTCTCGAAGCGTTTTCCCATAGTATCAATCATCTGCATTTAATTCCGGATTTTCGTCTGGCGAATTACCGAAGGACTCTCATATCTCCCCTGAGAGGACGAGCTCGTGACGCGTCTTGCATCTCGTGTAATAAAATAACACGTTATTTTTTCGTCGACACGAACTAACGTCCTGTTCGCTACATTTCTGACGCCTACGCAAAGCTCAAAGTTAAACCGGCTTAAAAGCATTCGCCAACATTGCTTTCGAGCCTTCTTATTCGGTGCATAATTATCGGCGAGCGTGCATCAGTTACACGGTACCCTACCAACCACGGAACGGAAGAAGTTACGAAAACGGCAAAGCCACGGCTGCATAAAGTAGCCGTGTTCCGTTTGTCTCGGATCAAATTGTATCTGCATGTTAGTCTGAGGTTTATTTATTTAAATGTATAAGTGCATAATGCGCACTTGACCCCTGGGACCGTTTGTGTTCGGAGCGTTAATTGGTGAGTTTCGTATTTTGTTCGGGCGTGATTTAACTTTTCGGTGATCTCGTTCGAATAGGTCGTTGAAATTTAAGTGTTGAGGAAAGGCCGAGGCGTTATCGGGTTTCACTCCGAGATAGATGGTGAATAATGTTGAGCTAATGCCGTATCGCGTGTACACACTCTCGCTACGAATGTGAAAATAATGATCGCTATAAAAGTGTTTTAATAGATTATGCGCTGTGGGAACTGCACTTAGTGTCGGGATCGACTGTCGCTTTCGATTCGATTTTGTGTCGAATTGATAATTTCTTGGGTTTCGTACATAGCCGAGCATCGATGTCTCTTCAGAATGTTCCGTTGTTCGTTTTCGTTTTTTTTTCTTTTATTTTGTTTTGACTTTTAAAATGCAATATTTTTATAATAATGTAAGAGGGTAATAAATTGTCACTGCGAGCTCGAGTCGACGCGTTTCGTAAATTTTACGAAACGTTCTTTCTTCGTGTAAAATAATTACATAATAATTCATATGAGAATTGAAAAATATGTGAACGAGTGCATATCGTTGTCGACAAAAGTGAAAAATTATCCTATTAGGTGTATCTTTTTTCCTCAGTATTAACACGGTGTAACCGTGTGTGGCAAAGTTCGTTTCCGTGGATAGAATCAATTTGTACGTTTATCTAATATATTGGACATTGTCTCTGTGCGACGTTGGAAATAATAAATTGTCCAAACACACCATTGTGTGTACACCCACTTGGCCAATTTGGAGAAGAGGTGCGCGAGAGTTCAACATTGATTTCGGACGCGCTGTTTCGACACTCGACAGTCATTCGTCAAACAATTAGTTCTGATTTAAAAGCTCTTTTCGACTGAAGGTTAAGTCTTGAACGTCTTCGGTACAAATGTTACGCAACACTTGAATGTTATCGTGTGAATCGCAAGAATAGATTCTTAGGGACTCGGAAGACTTAGCACAATGGGTCCGATTGACACTTAAAAACACTAAGCCGGAAATTTTCTCTGAACATGAAATATCATTCGAAGCATCGAAAATGACGCTGTCTTATCTTTATCATATTTCTTTTCCGAGGAGGAAGAGGCATCACAATACGGATTGCTGCGTTGTCGTTAAGCAACCGTAATCTCCGTCATTAATAACGATCATAACGTCCATACGCCTCATATATGAGAGACTCTCTTAGAATTTTATGCGCTCAAATGAGATTTGAATGCATATAACACTTTCTATCTCGATAAATTCACGTGAACGCCTGATATTCAGTATTCACCATCATTCCATACCATAATATTAATGTTAATAGTCAGCTTTGTAAATACTATGATATACCGAAAAACTTATCATAAATATTGTCTCACGATATTTTCGTAAACATGTACTGTGCAATTTCCGTTTATCATTAAAAAAAATACATTATAATGTAATATTTCAATTTGATTAAACATATTTTAGATTTAATGGTTTTTAGTATGTTAAATAACACGAAAATGCGTATTTATGAATATTTTTTTATATTATAAATTTTGAGATATCTAATCGCGAAGAAATAACACAATCAATAATGTAAATATTCGATTTTATTTTACAGCATCCAACATCAAGATACGTATTGAAATAAGAAAAAAAGATACGAAGTTCATATCTTGACTATCGTATATCGTTGTCGGTCGTATTGCTTTTGTCGTTTGTTTTACATAATTTATTTTTTCAAGTATCCCGCTGTGCTTAGGATCGTCGTCTCTGAAGATTCTGTGCTATTAAAAACTTTATGTCCACGAAGAGACAAAATTATACTCGTCGAGATAACAACGAAAATTTATCGTTTTTATTACGTTAATAATATTGCGAGTCGACCGAATAACTTTTCATTCGTTCACGATGTTTTGAGAATCCAATCACGATACGTTTCGCTTCCAAAATTTTCACGGACTTTCAACACTCACTTCTCACCCATTACATACAAATATGACTTATCTATCTTGAAACGTTTTCGGTTAATGTTAAAACAGCAATTAAGCGAATCGACTTTTGATTTCAAAGCGTTGAAAAGTCGAGCGTAATGGCACAGTAGATATTTTAAACGCGAGCGCGCCTATAATTTTCGCTAATTGGTCTCTTTTACGAAACTGTGTTTTTCCATTATTGTAATTATTATCTTTATTGTTGTTATATCATGAATGTATTCATAGTGTTGCGCATAGTATCGGGCATATCTTCATAGCGCTCCACATTAATATTAATCGACAACGGTGCACGAATCGTCGCTAGATCTTAACTTCACGATTGTTTCGTTGGAACAAAGAGACTGACACTCCTACTGACGATATTTAAAGCTGTAATTCAATCTAATGAATTAATTCTCAGCGAAGAAAATCTATTGAAAATTCATATGCACATACATAGGTACTATGATGAATTCTTTCCGGATTGTTTCCGTATACAAATAAGCACCAAGGTGTGATCGCATTAACGCAGCGGTGCGGTATTTTGTAATTTTCTTTGTACAGTCATCGCTTATTTGATTTTGTCAGATTAGAGAAAATGAAAAAAATCGATATAAATATTTTTTCAATTTCATAATAAGCAGCAGTGAATTCTTAAATATACAAGAATGTGTATATGAAATTTCAAATTGAAGCGGATTTCGACTTTTTTTCCTCAATATGTAGGTTCAATTTTGTCGTCAATAGTTCAATGCAATATGGTCGTTAGTGGAAAGCACGCTCTTGTTCTTATCGCGCGAATCTTCCAAGGACAGTCGAGACAATGGCCCGTTGTCTACCGAAGCCAACAGAGATATAACATTATTAAATTATATACAATATATTAGAGATACGCGGAACGATCCGAGCGTTGTATCAAAACGGGGGAAAGTCATGTCCAAGCACACGCAGTTAATGTTTCCGCGTTGTCGACTAATGCGAAGGCATTAGATTTTCGCAATACGATATCGAGCGGCTGCAGCAATTATGTTGTTGTTCAATAGAAAAGCGGTTAATTACCAACGATCGGCCGGTTTTTCGGGGACACTGTTGCACCAGTGTCACGAGGATGACTGAACTCGTCCGACTGCAATCGATCAAACGTTTATTCGGCCTCAAATGACCGTTAGCCAAAAACAATCATTATCGATTCAAAACGAATGCGCGTTCTCTCAATGACTTGCAGAATATGGACTTGCGGGTGATAAGGGTTCATGTAGAAAAATTGCGTGTGTGTCTCAGAATGAGATATCTTGACGTTATCTGACTGCGAATCTTCAACGGCCGAATGAAATTCTTCTAATAACATGTACGTTTCGATCACGAATCCATCGTGTGACCTCTGCAAATCTAAACTTCGTGTGCACGACCTCAAGGGCAACGGACGTGTTTTTACACCCGTTGGGCCTTATGAGCCCATGTAACAATCGAAGATTTCGTGATGTCAAACGCGATTGAAATGTTCATCGTGTAATAAAGTTTGGTCATTGATTGATTGCGGCCCGGCCGTTTCGATATTTATGTATGCACCGTTGTGTAATTGCCGATGTTTCCACAGAAAAAAGAACGCGAAACTCGCGTTCATTATTGTATTGTAAGTATGGCCTGAGTTCAGTCCAGTGCTTCAGCCCAATTCCATTAAATTGATTCGGAAACTGCTCCATCAACGTCAACTCTGATATACGCAGACGTTTCGTTTTACATACGAAAACCTACGCGCCCAATCCGGCGTGAAGATATCGATAACGCGGGGCCGTGCTTTTAAAACGTTCTTCCACTTATTTATAAATTATTTTTTTCGTATTCGATCCGCTCAATTCTGTACAATTAAAATGCTGCGAATTTTCAAAAGGAACGGTCCACGCTCGATATGTCCGCAACCTAACGGACGCAGTAAAATTTTATAGTCAGGCGAAGGAATGCGACGAGAATTTTATTAGAAACGTTTGAGGAGCTCTCCGACACAAAACGTCGTCGTGCTGTTCGCAGATTAAAGTATCTTTAATCGTCTCAATGAAATAAAACTATGTCTTAAACGCGACTTGCGCAATGACTCTTTATATACACGTGGATTTCAACATCGGGAAAAAAATGTTAAGTTTCATATCGGATCGAACGAAAACGATTTTCGTTCCGATCGCTTTAAATGGAGAATATTAATGCGGTCACGCTTTCAGCGCCTTTAATTCAAATTGATAATAATTTTATAAATTGGGTGTGTAAGTTTGTGTGCGATGTGCTGTATAATTTCAGAGTAATCTCGTTTCTAAATAATGGAAGCAATTTCGAACGCAATTATAAAAATGTAACGCACCGACCGTTCTTTTTTTTTGTCATTTTAAAAGTGAACCGTCCGTTTTCGTGCTCCATTACGATGACACGTACAATTTGTTACACTAACGATTTCGTCGAGATTATACAACGTACCACAATAGCGTGAATAAAAAAATATATAGCGTAATAGTTTTGCATGAGAGTGACCGTTTATTTACACGGCAATATATCTTTATCCAATTATGAAGTCGAGCAAAAAATATAAATAACGTTTTTCGATATGAAACGTCCGTTCGTTGCGCTTCTTCGGCTGAAATTTGAATAGTAATTGGCGTGTGTGTTTTCAACGAGCTGAATGTCCCGAAGGTTTTCTAGAACCGGTCGAATCGTACAATCTATTATAATGGCAGTCGATTTTCTTCGCGTTTCCCTGATGGTCTTCGTCGAAAATTTGCCGTCTAACTTCGTACCAGCGAAGCTTCTCGAAAGTATTAAGGCATTAACCCATCTGCATCGGGGCACCTTCGACACGTATAATTTTCTTCGTATTAATACTACGTATGGGTGTCGATGTATTCATCTCGAGATCTCTCGTGTATAGGCGAAAAAATTATGACATCATTTCCATCGAAAAAAAAACCTCAACAATAAGGCTGCTTTTGCATGTCGAAGGAATCGATTGAATGTGGATTGGATGGATGAATGTCGCCTATTTTAGATCAAATTAATTTTCGCAAAAATATATAGATTCATTTATATAAGAATTTACCCTTGATGCACTGCACTTGCGAAGGTATGTCCTTTTTTGTGAACAGCCTCCTTAAAAATCCCTTTCTCTTGCCCTTGGACGCCGCTGGACTCACCGGCGCTCACATTGTCCAATAGTTTGTGAACAAAAAAACGAAATATAAAAAATATAAAATATCTGCAATGTCGTTCGAATTCGTGTTCAATGTTTTTATCTATAGCCGCTCGTTTTTTCTTCTCATTTTTATTTGAATAAGGCGATTCACCTCTCATAACCTTGAGAGCTTTGCGCGAAATATTTCATATCGCTTGTCGATAATAAACACATTCGCTCGAATCCAATCGATTCTGTCATAATTAAAACGTTGAATTCATCAAATCGAAATTTCACCCGATAGATATATCAACCGGTTGCGCAAACATTGCCCTAATTGGGACACGAGGCGCTGTTAGAGCTACGCACCGTTCGATTGTGTCTCTAGCTAATTAGCCATCATCAATAGCTCAGATCAATCCGAGCCGTCGATTTTGAAAACGCACAACGGCCATAAATTAGCGGAGAGAATTGCGACCCGAAGTCTTCGAAGTCGACAACGCAACGCAACACTTCCGCGATTGCGCTCGCGCCACTCTCATGCAAATTCACCGATAGTGCAATAACGAAGGAGACACCCACAATTTAAAATCGAAGCCTTAGTCTAACAAGAAAGCGCAAATTCGATGATGAGAGCTTTCGCCGAAGAAAGGACGCTTTTCGGAGATGAGCTCGTGTTGAAGTCTGTGTTTGTGTGGCTTCGTTTGAGACGACGCTCTCACGACCCGGGAAGCACTAATAGCAGTAAAGATTAGCGAAAGGTTATGCGATGATCTTCTAAAAAATCGTATGTATGGTAAGTTAGGTCATGTTGTGAAAATTCGTCTCGATTTATGCATAAAAGCGCTCGATTGTATCGAGATAAATGATACCTGCATCGTTCCGAGCATAGGAATATCGCGTGTGCCTATTATGCTGGAAAATGGCACAAGTCGATTTTTTCGTTCGGAATAAATTAAGGTTGTTATTTAAGAATGTCAATAAATTCGTGTAGATTTTTTTTTTACAAAAATAGGACTGTAAAATCATTATTATCAATGTGATTGAATTTGATTTGATTTTCTTGTGAGTTATCATTAAATTTCTCGAATTATTCGCAAGAAATGGCATTATATTTGTACAATGGATCTAAAAATCAATTTTGTACGTGCACGTCGTTTATTTTTGCACTAAGAAACTATGCCTAGTCATGTTCGATTTGTACAGAGCGATTTTATCGTTGGTCAGTTTCCGCGCCGAGTTGTTAGTTGCTGCCGATTTCCTTACGCAACACCCTTCGTATCTTAGCCATCTGAATGCTTCAAAATTAAAGACAATCAGAAACGAACAAAAAGACGCATAGATATGTCTGATTTTGTAACAACAGCAAAATCGATGCCAATAATATATCACGTTCTCATTCGGAACGAGAACGAATTATCCCCAGAAATGACGCCCGTGCTTGTTTTGCAACGCTTAGCATTGTTCTTGTCACATATACGTAGCCACTCTTTGCTATTTATGAATTTAATAGTATTCTCAATGCTAGGATTTATTTACGATACAATAGCGATTCTAGTCCCCCAACGGTTTCCGAAAGCAGAAACGTGATTCATCTGCTCATATAAATTCGAATTAACCGTTCATCTGTATCCATGAATGTACGTGCACTAAGCTGAACTCATCTATGAAAATATGAGTTTTGTTGTATCGTTTGTGATTTTGCATCTTCGAGTACTGCTCACATGTCCATATTTGCCATTCAATATATTTTAATCACTCTAATGACTAGCATTTTTATGTATTTGGTATTATAATGTGCATTTTTTTCAGATGTTATTCGTTCACCTTCAAGGTCGTTATCGTTATTTAAATTTACATTTACATGTATTCATATTTAGACCATTTTATTTATGAGGGTGGGTCGGTGACTATGCCGGCTCACATTTACCTTTAATTACTTTTTTTCCACGGGTTTATTTATGCATGTAGATGACAATCGTGATACCGAATCCCATCTATCAATTGTACAATATCATGTTTCTGATTAAATTGAAATCAGGTGGTTTTCAAAACAAAACTCATAAAAACATAAATGCCATATATTTTTTTGTTACGTGCTATATGTATCTGAGATTTATTGAGAATCTACGCGTTGTATTGTTTATTTGTCGAAACAATAAAATTGATAAAGATTGGTGATCATTAGTCATTACAAAACACGGCAAAAAGCGAGAACTATCATTATCCATAATACTCTCATTAAAATTTCCTAGTATCGATCAGCTGAGCAATTCGAATCTTTTCAATATCACAAGGTTAAAAGACAAATAACCTTAAAATTCAAACATTATCCACTTAAATAGAAAAACCTTCACAAGCCTTGAACGTCATATCAGATCAATCGAAGCACATCCTCAAGCTGCGATCTTCAGACGCGATAACGACAACACAACCCCAGCACTCCACTGGACATAGAGAAACTGAGTTATCTAGTTGGCGGTCATAAACATCGACAGTACATATAGCAACCATTGGAAACACGCGTGATGCAGAGGTTTCGTCGAGTTCACGGTCCACGCCATATCGAAGACAACGACTTGTGATTGATTGCGGCGCGAAAATGGGCGTAAACAACCTTTGGCAACGAACCGACTACCAAAGCACCGCCATCGGACGATGTAGATTTTATCAGCGTTGTTTATTCAGCGAAAAGGATTCCGTATACGTCGTATAATATTGCATCGAGAAAGCCTTTCGAATTACAGCTTTGTGATGTCAAGACGGTTGACGATCGCTGGGAGACGCTCGCTTTGTTGTTGAGATTTTAGTTTTGGCGAAGACGTTCTCTTCTATTTGACGATTCTGAGATGTTATCGCTGATTTAATCTTCGTTTTGTTTAAACGGTCGATTATGGTTCGGATGCGCGATCCGAGCATAGATTGTATGTAGGTCGCTCATGATTGTGGTATAAAATATCCGCTTGATGTGATCATTAAAGTTTGCTTATTCAGGTCTTTGTATAATTGTGAAATTTATGTTTCTCGTTCGAATTAATACTTTTGTTTCAAGGATGTCATTATTTCTGTTTGTAATTTGCCGTGATTAATGGAATACTTTAGTTTGTATTATGATTAACGAGAGTTGAAATAATCTATTACTCTTTTAGTGCATGAAATTTTATGTTTATTTTGAGAAATTTAAAATTCTGAAAGCTTTCTTGAAGAATATTGATATTCATCCGCAATATAATGATCCCCATGTATGAAATTCAAATCGATTCCATAAAACCATTCCAATTATTCAGAAGCTTCGAAACAGTACGTCTCCGTCTCGCGATCCATCCATTTCAATTTCTAACATTTTCAATTTGGCATGGCATGTTGACGCGCCTCCTCGCATTACAGTATGCAACTGTTAGTATGCATTCGCTGTACCTTCGGGGAGATGTTCCAATGCCATGTACAGAAATCGTTCGGTACACATTCGACGGTTTCCATAGTCGGTCGGAGGAGGATCGTTACATATTTATCGTGTCCGAGTGGAGAGATTTACGCGGCTCAAATGCCTTATCGCCTCTTCGACAGCTTTATGTGAGGTCGGTTCGTCTGTGGTGTTGTCGTCGAGAACGGCGGAAGTGTTAAAAGCGATGGGAACCGCTCCGATATTATGAGATACTTCTCATTATGGTCGAATCGAAGATTCCTTCGAGAGGCTTGAAAAATTCATAAGCAACTGTCGCGGACCGAGTTCCGTTTCGCGGCTTGTATGTCTGTGACTCGGTGACATTCTATTGAACAATTTGTAATTGTCAAATTACAAAAGGTCGCGCACTTTGTCGGGCCGTTTCGACAGGTCGACTGTTTATAAGCATTGTCGACGTTTTCGCTTAAATCACACGCGCTATAGGAATGCGGCTCGGCCAAAGGGAATTTTAATTCGAGCTAAGTGCTTAATGGCTTTTGTTTGTAGTGCGATGTCGATTTTTTTTCTGCTTCATACGCTGTTCGAATTAATATATATTAAGTAAGGAGAATGGTCCTTTCGACTCACTATCTGTGTATCGACACCTTTGCTTGTATTTTATTTGTATTCGATCGGAATTTTCTTTAAACAATTATTTTCAAATCATGTTTCATTGAAGTAGCTTATTGAAGCATCAATGTTAATAACCTTCAAAGCAAACACCCTTTAGCACGACAACGACGAAATAACTCATTAGTCATTACAACCTTTCGACCCAACAGTGGTCTAAACCTTAAACGACCAACTACTCCATTACATGGAATTAGCGACCACTATGAAGAATTCGCGTATTTCTCGAACGGAGTGTGATTCGTACGATTTCGTGAGCGCACAGTGGACGAACACAACTAATTGGCAGCCTTGCATGTCGACCGCGCAAAGGTCACCACCGTCGGTATAAGGGCCTTTGAAAATTTATCGATTCAATTTCGGCGTCGAACAACCCGACGTGTAATAAGAATGAGGAGATGCGGCCGCAATTAAAATGCCTCCGTGGCCGAGCCGATATTGCATGCGTTGCATCCTCACGTACAATATAATATAAAATGCATGTATATGAGAGAGGCGTCGCATCCAGCTTCCTCGTTATATTGCCAATAGCAGGAATGCGGCGTTTCCTTATTTGGAGTCCGCCAGGACCATGGCGGCGCTTTTGCGAACCGATTGAGATGTTAGTGCGACGCCGATGTTCGAATTTTGCACGCAACGACGCCCTTTCTGAGTTGCACAATTCTGCATTGAAACGGTCCTCCGTGGTGAATTCGATTGCCGTGTTGCTTGCTTCTTTGTATTGTCGATCGGAAGAGAGGTGTTCTCAATGTTAATTATGAAACGGATTTTCGAAAGATTAAAGTTTATATGAGTATCGAATCGAGCGTTGAAACGGAAGTTGGATGCCATTATGATGGATCGATGTTAAAGAATGTAAAATCTTTTGAAAAATTTAGTCAGTCAGATTAGAAGACTACATTGTTTTTACAATGTTATTAATTTTTATGGTTTTTCATAAAGTTTTCATATTTTCTCCAATGTCAACTTTGGAATGTTTTTGCCTTTTGCCTTTGAATTTACTTTTTCAATGCTTAATGTGTTTACATGTTTGGTTAATTCATATGTATTATCGCAAAACTCGCATGTACAATGCGATTCACTAATTTTCCAATTGTCTGCAACACAAAACTTTATATTTGCGTTTGCGTCAAGATTTCACAATTGACTAAGCAGTGTTTATATGCGAAATTAGCACATGCGATTTTCGGAAAATTACCACTCTTCGCATCCTACGAATTAAACCGACACAACAATTTTTTTCACACTTCGCGTGTTCTATTGACTCGATACGTTCGACTTCTGTAATTCCACAGCTTCCTGTATTTTCTTGTGACAGATTTTCAAATTATTTCTTTCGATTGAGTTATATCCTCCGAATTTGACCTTTGTCGTTTGTTCGCCCACTCGCTCACGTGCACACCCCGCTTCGTGTGGACATAACGAATGACTTTCGCGCTAAATTTTTCCGTATTATATTACACAGAGAAAAAATGATATAAACGACGCTAAATATACAAGAGACTCGAAAAAAAATCGTACGATTCGTTACGACGACGTGATGTATGGTCGCGCTAACTAACTGTACAAGAGCAGTATGAGGAACACCACCCATATAAGTTGGCACGTAGCCGCAGAGTACGGAGATGCGTTTTACCCGAGAAAATGATCTCATGAATCTGTGCAGTTTATCAAATTAAGTGGAAAACGACGACGGCGTGCCGTGCTTGTGCCCATTCTTCGCCAGCGGAATTGAGCACCACAATGGGCTCGTAGTGTTTTCTTCATTTGCGGATTCGCATTGGGCTTCGTTTGCGTTTCGTTGTTTGCAGGTGTCCAAGAAGACTGGACATAGCCATCCATTATGTGCGTAAAGTGTGCTAGAGATAACTTTCATGCGGTCGTCGTCTCTGTGCGGAGAAATATTACTTTCGTTCGTATGCGCGTCGATTTCATCTGATGGTTGTTTGTTCCTGTGCTTGGTTTCTATTGATTCGTTAGTCAGTTTGATTAGTCGTAAGCGATAGTGCTTTCGATATTTAATTGAATGATATTGATTGCTGTGAGTACGCTTAGTTTGCTCATGAAGGAAAATTTATTATATTTCATTTTCCTCGTCACATTAATAGATTCACGTATCAATACGTCAAGATTCCTTTGAAATTTATTTGCATGTCTGGAAAACGCATTTCGAATCCGATTTATGATATGAATTTCTCCAATTAAATCTATCGAAGATAATAAACCATCGATTTACTAATAAATTTTATTTGTTTGTTTCAGGTGAGCATTTAAAACCATTGTAAACTTATCTGCTCTCAACGGTATGGAGCTTACGCACACGTGAGTTTTTAACATGATTTTCCATTTTTATTACGGCTGTCGTATAACTTAAAACGTTTTTACTACGGGTCGTTCATAGATCTCATGTTCCGTTTATACAATAATAAGGAGTCAATTCGAAAACAGCAATCATAAAATGGGCGTTTGCTATTGCCTCCACATAAAAGATACCATTATTGCGTGATTTTATTGCGGGGAAACCATTCGGTCAGAGAAAATGCGCCACGTTAGAAAGTGCAATATTATCAATACACACCACTCATAAAATTGTGAAAAAAAGTGTGTACATATTAATTAGCAGATAGACTTGCCTCCATAGGAAAAATTTGTATTTTTTTAGTTACATAATTATCGCGATTCTCGGCAATTGCGGGAGTCCCATTTAACGGTCGATATTCAAATTTTATTGGCTAGGCGAGTTGATCAAACATTCTTTCGAGTGTTATTTGCATTTCGATTTGTGTTCATTTTCATTCGAGATGTTTTCAAATGATTATTAATATTGAAATAAAAATATACTCAAGTGAGTATTTGAATTTTGGTTTAGATTAGAAATCCAATCAGTATATTCAACCAGTTTACAGGTGCTATAAATAATATTCGCATTTTTTTAGTACACTCTCTAGTACTATTGCTTATAAGCGAGTATGTGTAGATTAGTAATATTATATTTTCATTTTGAAAACTATATCCATAAAACTAGAATGCAATGTATCTGAAATGGACACACGCATATTTTTCGTTTTTTAATTTATGTCGATGTTGAGAAATGTGTAAGCATTTCGCTGCCGAGTAAAAGAAACGCCAATTTACGATCTTTCATTGAGAAATTTCAATTTATAAACGAACACAGCATGTTTCCAATTTATTTCGCCGAATTTTTCATTTATAATATTTTGTTTAGAAAATTTCGTAATTAGCGAAATGCGTGATTTACTCGATACCGCTTCTCTACCCAAATAAACGAACGACAGTAATTTAAAATTTACATTTCGAACCTACTATTAATAGCGATTCTCGTATTTCACACGGTAAATATTAATAAGAAAATTCTTAATATGGCAAATCTATAATAAACTTTTGACGTTTCTGATTATTTTTTTCTTAATTTATCTAGTAGTACTTCATCATAATAGTCACAATTTGAAGCCTATTTATAAATAATTAATGATATTTGAGTTATTATGGAACTTTGTATTTATTTACTGTGGATAACACTAGTCTGTGAAAAATAAATTTCTTACTATACATATTAGTACATTCGATCACTTCAAGAATATTATCACTTTTTTTTCTAACATTATTTGTATAAAAATAGTTTAATTTTTCTACGTCCTTGAGTATGAACTTCTTTGCACTTGGTGTTGCATGTGGTCGTGGTGGTTTCAATCAGTGGTCCTTAAAGGCTGCAGCTCTTTCTGTGTCTAATAAATACATATGTAGTTAAAGATAACTATTTATTTAGCAACTTTTTCCTTAAGAAATTATGAAGAACTTTGTTATTATTATTTTTTATTTATAATATTTTCAATGGATAACTATAATATTTTTCTTTTCAACTTCATCAACACATCATCCTCTGCTAACATCTTCATCGGCCGCTACAGTATCCAATGCGACCGATCTCTTCGAGAATATTTCAAATTTTCACTTTCACAGCAAACGTTAGTTCAATTCGAACTCTCAAACGGACATGAACCATTAGACAAAACCAATATCTGTACAAAACAAACGATTGCCCAACGACCGCATGAATGACCGGCCGCGCGCAAGAAGTGGTGCATCGCACTGCAAGCGCACAACCATCCGACCCAGAACAGGTGTCGGTTGCACTTTCATGAGAAGTGGGCTACGACGGCGAGGTGACGCCTCCTTCGGCGGGTCATCATCGTCGTCGTCGTCGTCTTTCTTGTCTTTCTTCTCGGAGCCCTCTGTCGTCTCGGTCGTGCTCGTGAACTTGCGCCGATGCTCGGTCAGGTTCTTCGGGGACGGCCTCACGAGCGACGAAAGGTCACCGCAACGGCAACGCTTTGTGTTTTTGACCACCGTGTGGGTACAGTGGAATATATTCAATGTAATATATCGATAATATGTGGGTTTTAATTGATTTATTCGATTAATACGATATGTCGATTTTACTAGGGATGGATAATACGAGTAAGCATTTTTCGTTTGACGACTGTCGAAGATGTCATTTAAAAATGCTCTCCTATATTATCTGTCCCTGAATCTGGTGTAATCGTTTTTTTGAGATGCTCTACTTCAACTATTTACTGTGCTCTAAACAAAATTAATAAAAATTGTACATGATTTTTATTAAATTTACTTGGAGCGCAGAACAGTCTGAATGAATATTTCGAAAAGGCATTTGCTCTAGATTCCTGGTTTTTATACGTTTGAATCCTATTGCATATGCATTAACTTTCACTATTTATAATAATTTATTCAAATCTCACACGATATTAGATTGAAATAATGACATTTTACTGTTAATATCGATGAATGCCTTTCAGGAGTCAACAGCCTTTGGTTTCGAGCTTTTAATTGCGTTGGCTGGCATTGTTCGTCCGCAACGACGCCATCTCAATGGATGCTCTCTGAGTGTTTTTTCTCTCGTTTTATTTTTTGCCTATGCATTATGTGTGTGAGGTAATGATGGCGAATAAAATATGAAGAGCTAACGCAAAGGTCTTGGCATTGCCGATAAAGCACTGCTTTAGCACGGCCAAGTAGCGCTTTTTACGAGTTCATTAACACTGTTCGCGGTTGGTCTTGTATTTTTTTTTCACTGAATGCGTTTGATAAATGAGAATATTTTTCCAAAATATGCGCATCTGTCAATAATCTATTTCATTAGTATTTATTAAATTTGAATGATAAAAAAAATATATATTTGAGAATTTAGAATAAACAGCTTGAATGATTGTAGTTGTCAAATATCTTTTATTCTCTTTATTATGGGAACGAACAATGAAACACTCGAGTCATACACGTGAATAATCAGTATTGACGAGCGATTGTATTGATTTTATATAAAATGCATTAAGCTCGCATGTACTGTGTTTATTGGATACGTATGTACGTAAGATCACGAATCGATGAGACCCAAAGTAAAAGTCGTGATGTGCACTTTGATCACACAACGTGTGCAAGTATACACACATATGCAATCTCATAATCAGGGTTGTTGACTTACTGAAATATTCTGAATGTGTTCCATGTTCTATATCTACTTAATATCGGATTAATTAGAATATTTTTTCTAAGAATAGTCAGGCTTTCAATCTTTTTATTAATATTAATGTTTGTAGATTCCAATTTAGATTTCGATTATGATTCTGTAGTCCTGTTTATAACTTGATGTGAACCGCAAAAAAATCTTTAATTTGACATTATCTTCAGTTGCATCGACAACCGATCACATAACGTGATAATGAGGCCAGTTCGAAATGCGCAGCCGACTCTCGGTTTCTCAAGAAATCGCAACTGCACCGAATAAAGCTACAAAACGACCGATAAATATATATAAATTAAAACTTATTTACCCGGCGTATAAGAGGCAAGAGAGGCGGCGAGAGAGTTTCGAACGTTGTCTTGTTTATTTTCAACGGTGACGCAATAATCGGTCAACGTATTTAGTTTCTCATGATTCTCAAATTACGGAATTAATTCCGCGCTATTGAACGGTGTGCATGATAAAAGATGCTTTGAAACGTACGCAAGGCGACAGCCGAAATCGGAGAAAATTTCACAACCCGCCTGTTATTATTAATCGTATCGTAATTAATTCGACAACTATAGAAATCAACACGAACAATTTTCAAATTATTTCTAGCGAATTCTCAGATTTATTCCGTCGATGAATTATGCATTATTTAAATGGCAATATTGAGTAAGAGAGTTTGATGTATCTATACGGATCGAATACATTAGAAAATATGAAACCGGCACAGCATCCAGCGAATATTCCTAACACCCACCCTTCACGCATACCGATCGGTTTCGAATTCGAATATTATTCGCAGCGAGAGCGAAATAGAAAGCGACAAGCTTCGCAATTATTATAGAAGATGCCATAAATATTTATGGTCTTAGAGAGACAATGAGCCCGCATATGCTCCTTCGTCGGTCCACATACGAATGACCCAGACCCTCTGAGCGTTTCGCGAACGTTTGGAAATCCTCGGCATGAGATCGCCTTGACCTTTGGCTCGAATCTTCTGAGCATAGTAGAGTGGAAGACGACGATCGCCCACGCCTTATTCTGCCGCTCTCAGCATCTTCCATTCGACCTCAAACAATTAACGATTCTCGTACGTGTCGGGCGTATAAGGGTCACGCAGGTGTAAAAAGTGCCTACGCCCTAAGAGTTAAACGTTCGCTTATTTGCTAATGAGAGGCATCGATGGAATGCGATGAGGATTCGAGACAGGTGATGGTGATTTTTTTCGACAGGTCGAACGAATTCGAATTTTATCTAATGGTTAGATGTGTTTTGCAATTTTTTCGAAAATTCGTCGGAAATTCTTAATGTGGATACTTAATGCGTGTATGCAAAGTGAAAATTCTCGGAAACGAAACGCTCGACGTATTTGCGCTTGTGTTGCCGTGTTTAATCACGTCGTTTACATTAAGCTATTTTCTTGTGACAGTGCAGTGCATTTATATTTTTTTTTATCATATTATAGTTAAGATTCCATATTATTAAATATTCACTGTAGTAAGATTTCATTCAGTAATCGATCTTCGTTCAAATTTCGAACGCTTCATGCGTACGATGCACATAAAACTCGAACGGTGAATCAGAACGAATTTACGCAACTCTTCGTGAAACGGACGATTTACGCAGACACTTTTCGTATTATAAATTGTACAGTCATCGCATTATGTTCGACCGCAATGTACGCCTACAGTTTCGTAAAATATCACCGGTCAACTTGTATAACTTAATTATTGATATTTTGCGGCTATCGGTCTGCTGCAAAATGATTAATTCGTTCGCCCACGGTAATGGATATACATAATGTAGAAACAACGGTAAATCGCGTGTCTTTAGTACGCGTCCTTATTAAACTATTGCCAGCTAGAGGAATTAATGCAATTGTGTTAAATTGTGCAGTAGAAAGCATAGTTAAGGATTTCAATTTTAATGAAGTATATACTAAACAGATTTGTTTGATTTTAATTTTTTTTTATTAATTTTCCTTATTTTATGCACAAAAGTATCGAAAAGATATTTAAATATAGATTAACCGTAATGTGTTGTGATATTTGTAAACACAGCAAACGAACGGTATTCATTAGCGCTTCTAATGGACAACTTAGTGCCATTAGAATATCTAAATAATTGTTCATATGTATATTTATAAATATTGTCTGACGAAAGAAAATAAAACCTTATATCTTCTAATTATCACAAGAGAGAAACGTAGCACTATCTTTTCGTAATGATACGATAATTCCGCGTTTGCAAAGTTTTATACGATACGATAATTTATAGTTTGAACATTTTTACCGATTCGAAGTCGAGTAATCGAAGCGACTCTCTCGCCTACGGTGAAAAATCTTCGACTTTAACAAAGGCTCTCGCTGTGACCTCTAATTTAAAATAACCGATATAAGTAACCGTCCATTGTATGCTAAAGCCTGGAGGCTGTACGCAATATAAATGGAAGCCCCGTAAGTAATATATAATATGATATCCGAATATTTATTATCGTCTTTATATTTCGATAGCGTCCGCCGCTAATAAGGTCCGCGTATAAAAATATGTATGTACTCCACCCCGAATTTGAACGCATTTTTTTTACTTATACAGAGTGATGCCTTATAATTTTGTCGATTCGTGGCAATTATGTGTTGTAAATGTAATCGTTTTGCTATTTTGCTGTTTGTGCGTAGGCAACGTGTATATATTGTACACTTGTTCAATAGTTATCATTACTTTAATCGCTTATATGTTTATTGACAAAAAAAAATCAGCTCGGTCAAAACGTTAATAAATATTTATATTCGTTTACGACCGTTTGTTGTAATCTCTATCGCGAGCGGAGGAAGTACATTTTTTTCCGAGATCGTAAATTTCGATTCGATTCAAATTATCCGAAATTGAATTCGGTCGAGGGTGCCAATTGGGAAAATGACTCTTAATATCCAAGAACGCGATTGTCGTACATGCAAAACACTGCGGAGAGAGCCGCTCGCCTAATCGGCATTTAATTTCTAATTCGCTGCATAAAATAATACCGCGGCACACATCATATCCCTCATGAGTTTATGTGTACACGAAGGCTTAACCAACTTACGCCGTTTACCAGCAAGAGAAGTCGTTAACTTTATCGTCGGAACGCCGTATTCGTAATTTCGCCGCTAATGGGCGCAATTAACCGCCCACGCAGAATGCAACGGAATCGCCGATCGGTTCAGATGTGCGAAATTCAATTTTAAATCGATCAGAATGACATATTTCTTGTATTTTCGTATACTAAGACACAAATCGGAAGGTCGACTCACGCAATCCCAATAAATATATCGAAGCAACGGTCTCGAGGCTTCGAAGCCGAAAATGTTTCACGACGGTGCACGAAACGTTAAGTAGGCGGATTTTTATTATGTGTACAGTAGTTTTTCAATGGGTTTTATAAATTATAACGATTCGTTACTACCTCGATGTTATTTCGGAAGATTCATTGCGTCTGTTTTTGAAACGAGCTATTGTTTATTTATTTAGATTTAAAAGAAAAATCGTTCACTCTGACACATTAGTTTAAGAAATAGATTTATTTAGCAATTTTATCGTATGAAAGTAGCGATCAGTAAGGACACTTTCTTTTTGCGAGTAAGCGAAGGATCCGAGCGAGATTGTCGCTTCGGTTTCAGTGCGGTGGCTATAAATTCGTTTTTATTGTACGACAAATTTACAACACAGTGTATAGTATCTGCGACGATGCAAAAAGCGATACTGAAACTTTCACTCGTTATCGTGAAATGTGCCAACGCGCATTTTGAATTTATTGTTAGCGTCGTGTGAGCTTTTTGCGCAGCGAATTACGATTAGACTGGACAACGGTGAGCTTTTGGTCAAAGTAATTTATGTATAGATAAATGGACAGATAATTTTATTAGACTTGACTCGAAATAAAGTATATAAAGAACGAAATTGTGAGTGAACTTTGTTTCGTTTCAATGGGTCATACGAGATGAGATCACCTTTAAATACCATGAATTATTTAAACGAAAGTTAATTTATTTTTCATTGTTTGACCGTTTTCCATGATTCGATTCGCATAAATCGCCTTACCTTTCACACCAATGCATTAAAATGTGGTGTACGAGTGTTTGTATGTGTTCACTACTTTCACTCGGAAGCTTTTCGATCCACTTTTTCGAATTCCGAACGAAAGAAACGCCGGCATAATTGAAATTTATAGCTTTTTTATGTAATTTATCTATGCTTCTAATTGAAAGTGAATAAGTGTCTATTTTTATTGGTTCATTTTAGAACTTTCGCCGATTTTTCATGTTTCAATATCCGTAGTTTCGTTTCGGCCTTTAAAATACTATTAAACTAAACAAAGTGAAATATGTGCGCGTGTATTGAATTACATTCAGAATATGTAAAAGCTCAATGTAAGTTTCGTTTGCCATGCAATATTTTACGGCCTTTTCGTTTCGGATAATAATGAGAAACTAAAGTAGGCGTTCGATCGTTGTCAGTTCAATTGACAAAAAGCAAATAATCTGGACATAAAGGATATGATTATATTGCTATGATCCTTTTTCGGATTGAGCGAAAACCAATAAAAGTAGCAGAACAATAATTTACGAGCCGGCTGTTACGATTATTTCAGATAATCCATTAAATTGCGCGTTTGTTCTCGGTTCGGTATAAATTATACGAATATCCATTTAACGGTCGCATTACGTAAATAAATAAAGAATGGAATTGATATCGGGAAATGTTCTCGCTCGTTGACTACTGCAGTATGCATTTAACGATGTCTCGTTTATGTTTCTCTCGAACGCGTAGTTTTCGCGATAGCAGAAATCGACATGGTAAACAAACGAAACTTTAAATAGACATCGCGAGAATTTTACTTTGAATAAAACGTGGGATTTGCTAGATAGACTTGAAGGTTCTCTCATCCTGTAGAGTAGAGCTTATGCAAAAACGTGCGATTCGACTATCGCTTTGCATAAATAAAGACTTTATTGAATGGATGCTGTATTTTAGTTGACAGCTAATTTTATTTTTTTTAATAAATTTCGATTCGATAATTTATTTATTCGCTGCATAATTTCTCGTTATTTTCAAATACATCGAATTCCTTTATAAATCCAAACATTTTATTGAGAATCCGCCGCACAATAAAAGTTATATTGGTGCAATATATTTTTCAAGTGTGTCCATAAAAGTTCAATTCCGAAGCAATTAAAAGCGACCAAAATAAGGCAGACCGTATAATGGCGCCTCGTGAACATTTGTCAATGTACATTTAAATTTTTATAGACCTTTTAAGGATTGATTAACACGTCTCAGTCGTATCATTTTCGCATCTCGTAAACTACACAATTCCATATTTGAAAGAAGTGGAAAAAAAAAAGCTCGAATATGCTTTCCAACTTGATGAATCGACCATCGAATTATACGAAATTTCTTATTATTTCCACCGAACAGTCACGAGCGCTCGCCCATCACTTAAGCCCGAGACATTGTTACGTTATTTATGAAAATTGATGCTAATAAATTCCCGACTATTTTGCATACGCTTTATAGAAACACGCGCGCATCTATCGAGATCATTCATGGACCGGCCACGCGCGAGATTTATTCTCTTATAGCACCTCGTCGCATTGCACGTGTCTCAATGCACTGCTTGACACTTGATCAAACCACAATACAGATATTTATTTTATTGTTCATAAGTTCGATCGTTTTATATTGAGCTTTCAGTATTTGGGTTTCAACACCGGTATTGGAAAATTGACTAGGAAGTGTTTCTTGAATCCAAATTAAACAACGTATCATTGTGATTATAAATCGGATATTAGCTTTATTATACAGTTATCTATAAACATACATAGATGTCTCCATTATCAGACTATAGACGTATATTCTATACGCTTCTCAAATTTATACCGGGTCCCCAAACAATCACATTGTCTTAAAATCTTAAAAATTAAACCTTGAAAATCTAAAAAAACATAAAAGTCGGAAAATTTTCATTACTTTTTTTTCATAGTGAGGCTCTTTCACAGCTTTGAACCCCCAAGCTAGGGCCCTGTTGGACTCACATAGTGGAGCTCATGATAATTTCAACACATTGTATTCGTTATTGCGTTCCTAGTCAAATATGGGATTCGTACGTTCGCAGCGGCCATTTGTCGATAATTGTTGTCTCCGGGCAATTTATGGCGTTTGACGCTGGACCGACCTTCGAGTTGCAATTTGTTTGTTATATTATATTATAAAAGCGCGCTGCGGGGTCGACACCGGGGTCAAGTGTTTCTTTGGCGCAAAACGCCGAGGAATATTTCGCCTTTATCAATGTCCGACTCCTATGGCGGGTTCGCGTCCAATAAATATCGTCCTCGAATGGTTTTTCTCTCACAATGCCGCGTCTCGAATGCTAATTTTATTCGCGACTTCTTTCGAGCTTTAACGATTCTTTCTAATCGGCTTCGTTTCGCGGCGAACTTCTCTCATCTCATCTTATTTAGTCGCGGATCTTCCGAGTCGTATTGTTTCGAATTGTCCGTTACCGCCGAGAGCTTTCGCATTGTTCGTGTCGATTGTGTCGGTGCACATTAACATAGTGATCCTTTGTGTTGTTTTGCATCTCTGCTGCTATACAGATTTCACAATTAACACGGAAACGTTAATTGAACATCGAATATTTCAATCAAATATACACACAGATGTAAATCTCACTCTCAAATTGACTCATTATCCATCATGACTATCATCATCGTTATGACCCATATTGAAAAAGCGCAATTATAATTGAATTACCTTCAGATTTCAAAGTGCCTATTTAGCGACTGATTGTGTACAAACACTATTATTTATCACACATATACAGGTATATACTTATCGATTGAAAATTTCAAAAGTAAACGGTTAGTAGCGGACATGCCGTATGACAGTGTCGGCTGCATAGGTCGCAGGTCAGGCTTTAACAGTTAGTCGTTTTCCAAGCGCACTTGCAAAGTTCCGTTTGCATTTTTCAATCAAACTAGTTAAATAGGCACGCAAAGACCGCCCGCTCGGATTTATCGCTTCTAGGACGCACCTGTAACTGAATATCCTCAAGAATACGTCGATAAGCTTCGTGTAATAATGCATTTCGAACGAGGTCGAGAAGAGGTCAAACATTTATAAAAATTATGACTAGAATCGGCTATTATTTGATGAAAAAAAAATAGAATTAAAATCGGATAAATATACGATTATGAATTCTTTCAAATCGATAGATACTTGTACAAATGAATTGTTTTCGTTGGGAAAATTATTCGATAGTGTCGCAGCGACATTAGTCATCTTCCGAGAAACTCTCTCTTTATCGTAGATCGTATAAATTGTACATAAATCTGTCCTCGTTTCGTATTATTCTTGATATATTTATTGTTTTAATGCACAACGATAAGATCGTTATTAGTCGTGGAACAAAACGCTGTGTTAAGTGTGAAAAACTCGTTCGCACGTATTATATTTCGTACGGTGTTCAATTAACTATTAAAAATTACGCGTGCGTCAAGACCTCGATTGTTATTAATAAAAATTAATAATTATGCATCTTTTTTCGCCTTTAATAGACGTTTTTAATTTATTTATTGCTCGCGAGTCGATTCGGGGAGGCGTTGCCGAAACGTGATAACACTCAGCGTATTATGTAGTCTCTGGGTACAAATTGGAAAAAAAAAACTATCAATTTTGTCTTCGTACGATGTGAATTCCTAGTTTATCGTTTCCTGGGTGTTGCCGCGGTTTTACGATCGTAAATTTTAATATGATCAGGTCAGCGATTGCCTTTTGATTTGATTCAGATTGATCGAAAACCTATTAACGCCCGTCGCCTTGCCGTGTAATTAGAACACTTCGAGTCCATTGTCAATAGATTGAAAAATCGATCTGTAGTAAGCAACAAAAGCTCGTATCTAATGCATCTGAAATATGTATCCTTCGGGCTCAGTGTCAATTTCCATTTACCAAGCTCCGGCACAAACGTTTTAATGGGCTGCGGTCCTTTTTTTACGGTTTCGTTCTTCTGCAAATTGTTATTAAGTGCTTGTAATTACAGGCATGGTCGAGGATCGTTTCAGACCTCGAAGTGCGTTGTTCGACTACGTTCAACGTTTTGCACACAGTTGTTGCGAACACAGCGTGCGTGCACACGTGAAGAAATACGCCCTTCGCAATTATAATACCTGGCCACACACACACCCCCTAGAGCTCATCATATTTGATGGATAGATATTCGATACCCTTATAGACCTTTTTCAAATTTATTGTCATGCGTGCTAATTGAATGTTTGCCTTGATTCTTTAGTAATTAGTGAAATAGATCAGGACGCAGTTAACAGGCGGGACGGTGAGCTTCTCCTTCGTAGTAATTAGTATAGAGATTCGAATAATAGTAATCAGTGTAGAGATTTAACTATGTATCAGATTTTTTAAAAAATATTCATAAGATATGATAAATATCGTTTATCAAGTATTAAATCAGATGTTTAAGAAGCATCACAATGCACAGTGTTGAATTTATGCTTCATTCAACACCAACTCAACTTATCAGATGTTTGTATCTTCAGCGAAGTCATATCAAATTTTATAGGCTTACTGATTTAGACGTGTTCTTTTCGTGCATAGAAATTGTGCAACACCTGTAAAATATTTTCGATAAAGATCGCGGCCGATATATAAATCATATTTCACGCGCGCATAATTTCACATACGCAGCGTATACGAGAGATAAATAATAATAAATAACGAAAAAAAAACTCGACATCGTTGTTTCGTTACTCTCTAGATTGAGACGTCGACTTAATTAATGACTTGTGAATTTTCGCTACTTTACTTCTCTGCTCGCAGAACAAACAAACAAACAATTGTTTCGCAAACCGGTCGACGTGCGTTTTTCATACGCAGAGATACCACGTACAATATATACGCTAAGCGAACCCCCTGCGATATCGAAATCGCCGAAGAACACGTCCATTAATCATTCGGCCGATTATAAAATCGGCGGTGAAGAAAAAAAAATCCGTAACATTATCCGACGATAGTTAAAAAGCATAGGCGATGGATTGATTTAGTTATGCGCGGTGAAATATCGGTCGCGCGAGAAAAGCGCTATTTCATAAGCGTTTTGCCATTATGGCTCTTTGTAAATGAGCGTTTATGTGAATATGATATATCGCTCGATGATCGTAAAAAAAGGTACAGACTCTCACCTGTAACGATGTGCGATTTATTCGATCGATCGATTGTAGTTTCGCATTTGACGCACGCGTATAAGATCCGTATCGAATTCATAAGCGATGATCTTTATGGATACGAAATCATGTTCGTATGAAAAAACATATCAATTAATTTTAGTATTGCTTTAAGTGACTTCCTTGTTTTTTGTTTAGCATAATACAACGTCGAGTCGAAAACACGATTTGAGTTATCTCACGAATACACCCGATTATACGGTAGCTCAAAACAACTTTAGCTGCATTAACGTATACGAAAAAATGCATTAGTCGCGAATGCGTGGGCGTCAAACAAGGATGCATCCGAGAAACGAATCTCGCAACGGCCTCAAGAATTCCCCGCACAAACGAGCGAACGAAATAAATTAAGCTCTGTTATTTCTTATTTATGTATATGAGGACTTTGCTCGTGCGAGAAAGGCGTGCAGAAATCCGCGACAATAGAAAAACTGCGAACGTACATACTGTAACGGCGTTTCGTTAGTTGCATTGCATTTGAGAGTTTACTCTCGGCGGGATATCTTCGTCGTTGTTTATATCGACGACAATGGTGGCGGATAAAAAAATATATCTACTCATTCGTTTTCCATATGAAATAATGACGATCGAGTGTTTGAACATGCGCGTTTGATTCGCAATAGAGTCGATCGAATGAGTGATGAGTGTGCTTTCTAAGAAGTCGGCTTGTCGTAATCGGGCGGCCCGAGCGCGATCAGGATGGAACAAAAAATATCATTTCATCATTATTGTCTGTACAGTTAGAGTGGTGCAGAGCTTCTCAAACGTACAAGACCTTAATTGATTCGATGAATAATCTTATCAAAGCAAATATAACATCTCGTGTAATAAATCATACGCGTTTGAACGTTCAATAAAATTTCCTAGACGAAGTGTATAAAATGAATTAAATTGCTTATCGAATCAGGCGCATGTAACGTATGAGAGACGTTTTAGAATTATTATTCATCAAGCCCGTGTTTGCAGCATATCAAATTGAAAATATCGCTTTCGTGTCTCGAACAAACTTGAGGATCGTCGTGCGCACTTATGAAATGTCAATAATACGTATCGGATGGGTGGCCGGGCAAAAAGCCTCATTGGCTCGCCATATTTGGATCGAAGGTACCTTTCATCAGCATCGGATGAAAAAAATGTAAGAATAAAATGACCGCGATGATTATATGCTTCGTTAAAGAGACATGAGAGAGAAAGGTAATCGCGGCAGTATGTAGGTACATGCGGACATTATGCGGCTTCTCAACAAATTCGAAAGCTCTTCGGAATCGGGGTGAGTTTTGATAACGACGTTATTTGCGTCGCTGACTGCTCAATGTACAGATTATTACGCTTGTTTTTCTTTCGAGTGCAATTTTAATTTCGATCAGATTTTTCGCGAAATGCCGAAAGTCACGTCCGCGCTCCGGTCCGTTCGTTTCGGGGTCGCCATTGTTTTCAGTTCGGCGATTTTTTTTTGCCTTCGGTATTTTCGGCCCGATGGCCATAATCGGAGATCGATCGGGAATAAAGAAGGGCTGGCATTCCTAACAGTAACCGCAAGAAGTAATTGTTTTCATTATTCCCATAAGCGGTTGCCGCAGTGAGAGACAATGAGCCGGTGTTTCGGAACCGAAGCCATCGTCAGGATGCCCTCGGGGTGTACACATTGCCGATACAATAACACAATAGTCGATTATCATACGTACATGCGAACATCATTTTAGAATGTGCACGAAAAAAAAATTTATCGAAATTAAATCGATGATATGTGTTTCGAAATTAAACGGTTCAAAATTCAATTGTGCAAATCGCACTGTCTATCGAATATAATACAATCGTCTCGCATTTGCCAATTTGCCATTTTAATTGAATACGTTTATCTGCAATCGATTATATTTCTAACATTAACAATAACACATGCGAGATTTATTGAAGCGTGAGTTGCAACACTGTCGATCTCGCTCGCTTATCTAATAAGCGAAGCGTAATTGCTAGACGTCCATTATTCGACGTATGCTTCGATTGAAAAAAAGAAGGATCTTAACATACTGTCATGACGGTTTATATTATAAACTGTGCGTTCGATGTGAACTCGACCGGTGCAACATCTCGAGAGATCTATAGATCGGAAAAAAATAAGAGTGTTTCCGCGTAGCGCCGTTAACCTTCTCGTTTCGCTCCAGTTTATTATATGAAAGGCTACCGTTTGTCGATCGAAACGCTAAGGACACCACATTGTACAAACATGAAATATAAAGCAATCTCTCAAAATACTATAGTCGATGTAGTTTGACGTTTTTCTATCTGTGTTTGTGGCGCAATGGTAACGCGCCCGTGGCAAGCTGCGCGGCGCATTGTCCGCGGAAATGATCGCGATTTATCTCACTCGAATCGTTTATTAGATCGACGAAACGAATATACGCTGCTCGGAATAATAATTGAAAGACAAAACTATGATAATAACGGTCATAACAGAAACGAGTGTGCCCGGGTCAAATCGATAAAGCGTCGAAACTCGATTTCTGCACAATTGTGCAAATTGCACCAGTTTTGATTTTTTTTATCGATTCACAGATTGAAAAATTTGAATCGTTTATTATTATTCTAGCGCTTTATGTAATTCACCGGATCGAACAATAAACTCGCGTATTATTAACAATCGTAATTCAATAGATAAGCGGTTCAGAATTGAAATCGCTTTATAATTTTCTGCTTCTGAAATGTCGCAAACGCTTGTATGTGATAATAATAATGATAATAGTCTCTGCTTTCCACTGCAAGCGGAAAATAGGTGAACGGAGCCAAAGTGAATAATTTTTCAACATACTTATCATTTTGTTTTTCTATGCACTTTTGTAAAATTGACCTATACGAGATGTCAAAAATCTGAACAGTTCGTGGATAGCGTGGATTCTTTCTATGGACCGAAAGTTTAGTCGGGCATTTTTTTTTTTATATGGAGTTGTAATCATTGCAATATGCACACTTCTATAGATGCTCGTACATGATAAAAAAAAGTCTGACTAAACTATCGGCCGATAGAAACTATGCGGTCTGCGAAAGCCCATAAGGTTCACAGAGCGGATCCGATCGATTGTGCAGGTTCGAATGTGCCGCGAATAGAAATCGAAAAGGACGACGACTAATTGCGCTATCCTCTCGCATGATCCGAGTGCAGTAAACACACCATTACGTTTCGCATTACGCAGATCGCAGACGCTGGTAAGCAAAAGCGACGACGACCGCGAGGAGGTGAGTGCTTTTCGCCGTAAGCTCATTTGCATGATCGCATTGTTCGGCGCTGCGCACACGCACACGCTCAACACTCGCCCCGTTCGTTGTCGATTTTCAATGCTTCGTTTTGTCTTACACTCGTGTGTATGTATGTTGTGTACTTATATTAAGGTTGTCGCGCATTGTTCGCAATGTGCTTAGTTCTCTCTCTGTGCCTTTCCATTGAGATCTTTAACGTTTTTGTTTTTTTGGAATTTAGCTGTTTTCGATTCAGGTTTGTGGATAGTGGATGTGTATAATTGGGGAAACTGTTAATGTGATGAAATTGTTCAAGGAAATTTATATTGAAATTATGTGATATCATTCTGAAGCATTCAATTCTTTCTATATTTGGAAATGGTATTTCACTTTTGGTTAAATTACTTTGCCATTGTCGAACTTTTTTTTTCTTCTACCTATAGAATATCCATTATTGCTAACTAATTGTATAGAATATTGTAAAATTAGGCTCTTAATTTGATTGTCATATCGAATACACCATCAAGCAACACTGGGTTGACGACTCGATAAGTAACGTTACACAATGTATTTTTATGATGTGCGAACTTTTTATGTATGTATCTTCTATGTTTCTGTCATCAATATGTACTGATGAAAAAAAATCAATGTAATACTCAAATAACCATTGTACAATGCATCGAAAAATTCGTTTTTTATGAACCCAATTTTATGAATTACCGAAATATTCGCCAAATCATGTTTGATTTTGCTCGTATTTACGGCAATTTTCACATTATCTCAGATGTTCATGTTACACAGAAACCACAATGCAACAATGTTGTGAGGTGGTGATGCCATCGAAAGAAATTCTGTTCACATTACGATCTTAACACTGCGTTATAAATGACGGTCGTGTCCTGCCTTTTTTCGCGTCGGGTTGTACACTTACGATTTTTCCATCAAGCTTAACGAACCACGAATTACTCGTCGTCGAAATCGATCGTTTTTAGATTGTTATATTTCGATCGCGATCTACATAACGATCAACCTTAAATTATTATCAATATTTTCTCTCAACTGCGCACGGGTGCTTGCTTTCACTCGTTATTTTGCTGCTGTACCGCAAACTTTTATGTATTGTCGTATTGAATATTCAATTTTTATATCGATAAAATATTGTACTTAAAATGCCCTTTTTATGTTGTTTTGGTTTTTCTAAATAATAAAAAAAAATTGAATAAAAAATTCAACAGTTTTATCAATGTTGAAAAAACTCGTTTTTTATGGCCGAGGTGTTAAAGGTAGATTTTAATAAAAACAAATTGCCACTAGTCAAAATTTATTACACGTATATAGATAACGCTTCGATTATTATCTGATTTACATCGATACTTATTTCCTGAATATACATAGAAGTCGTCGTATCTGGTTAAGGTTGATTATATTTTTTGAAATGACTATGACGCTAACATACTTTTGAGAAAAAAATATTTTTCAATCCTAATTGAAATTCCGCCGTCGATCGATCGACCGATTACCGAAAATAATATTTTCGATAAATGATTATATTTATGATTCATACTGTCGGACTCTGTGGTTTTTTTTTATCATTATATCGAACACTAATAAAAGCGCGAAGAGATTATTGGCATGAAACACGAGTAAGCGACCGAGGTCGTTCATTTCTCTGGATTTCTCCAGTTTCGAATTTTCGCCTTATTTATTACAAAATTTAAAGCATTTCTCGATTCGACCGAAAGATAAAAAGTACTTTCGCGATCTGGACAGAAAAATGAGCGGGCGTGAGCGCGCCTTTACACGTCTCTGTACTACAGGTGCCACGAGAACCATTAAATCACGATATTGACACGATTTCTTTCTGGTAATTGAGCGTGCTGCATTGCAAGCACTAATACTGTCAACTTGACCCTTGATATTTTCTCTTCGAACTCGAATCAAACGAGAAAAAATGGCGTATAATCGTCGAGAGCCAGCGGTTTCGATTTTACTCGTTTCTTCTAGTTAACACCGGTCACAATGCTTTGACACGATGTTATTATCAAAATGAATGAATGAATGATTTAGTTCGGCCTCGAGCGACAAATTTGGCACTGAAATTTATACGTGCTGCGTTTTAAGTTTTTTTGTCGTCTCGAAAGCGCTATTAGATATATGGACAATGATTGCTTCCGTTGTGCAGGGTGTTAGCCGAAGGCGATTCCCAAACGAATTTCTAATTGAATTTCTGGCATGAAAATTGCGAATTAAATGGGTTTATCGTTGTTTTGGTCAAGGAGGATGTTAGCGATATAAAATTGATGCAATTAATACAGTTTACGTGTAGAACGAGTGCTACCATAAATGTAAAACGGCTGTATAATTTCGTCAGTGTTATTTTGCATCTCGCCCAGAGAAAACAAACCAGTATCGCAATTAAAACAAAAAAGGCGAAAGAAATGAGATCGACGCTAAGGTAATATACCCTGTGAGGTTTTTTTGCGATTTTTTTGAATTTTTGGCTCTCGTGTGTTTTGCATGAAAGGATTTCGAGGAAAGGGCGCGAGACATTCAAGGCGGTCAGGTTTTTCGATACGGTGCGGTTTACTCATCTCGGTAATTTACCCCAGACTCGTATTGTTGATCAACGGTATCGAATATCGCACTGACGAATAAAAAAATTATAAGAATGTTCGATACGTTCGAGTATACGAGAATTTTCGATATCAATTAACAAGTTCGTGTTGAATAGAAGTTTTTAGCGAGCGCGTAAGTTTTTTTTTACGTAACAATAGCGACGCCGCATCAATTCGCACATATTGTATTCGTTTCATTATTATTTAGTTTTGTGTTGAATAAAAAACTTGCGAAGATGTAACATGCGCTTCGATTTTATTTTTATTTTTATCGGTAATATTTTCCAAATTGGTTTGACACACATTTTCCCCTGTCGAAGATCATCAGGAGTACCGCGATGCAGGTGGGTTTTTTGCGAAAGTTCTCCATAGTCTCGAGAACACAAGAGTAATGAGCCGTGTTATATTATAAAATCTGACCGTAAACCTTCCATTAAGTCAAATGAAAGCTTGTATGTAGATGTTGTAATAACTTAACCACCGCACTTTCTTATACACGAAAGCGAAGGAAAAATCGTAATTATTTCATATTGTACATTACAAATATAGTATTTCGGCTCATATGAGGAAAATGTAAATCGATTGGAATTTCACATCTGTTTATGGATAAAAAATAGTTTACGTTTATATGAGTTGTCTAATGACTCAATATATCGTATGATAATATATGCCATTATGTGCTATTTCCTTTAGAATTCAATCGTGGCTAGTGCGATAGTGTTTTTTATTGAAAATTTTACGAGCGTTTTCCATTCGAAAAATATCACTATCGTACAATGTTTCTTCAACGTTCAACTTCGTGGCTCTAAAATTCTTAACGATAGCGAAATGCGAAACGTTTGCATATTTTTACGTGAAAAGGGCACTCGTTAACGCTCACTTTATTTTTCAATATGAATGTAGGTTTTTACAGTGTGAATGACCCATCGTCCCGCCCCAAGCATGTTCACCGCAATTTGGACATTGCACGAGAGTAAATAAAATAATGAAAAATAAAATGCAACAGGACTCTCAACGAGGATGTGCATAACGCCTTGGACCACTTGGTTAAGAACGATTTGCATACTGTTTTTGATCTGCTTCGAGATCGAATATTTCATCACGCACGACATATTATTCAATTCCTACACCACCGATACGTATTCGTAAATTTTATATGGAAATACGCGTTATTTTAATTCCAAAAGACTTATTCATCATTCGAATTGTAAATGACTTAATTCCATAATGATAACATCCTCAAATTGATGCTTTATCATCGAACACGTGACCGATACAAAGTACGATGATAAATTCACCGAGCGTGATTTATCACGCATGCGAATAAATAAATAAACAAGCAAGCACAAATGCGAGAAAATGAAATTAAAAAATGAAAAAATAAACCATGCAAACGTGATTTGTATTATACATCGAGTTATACGCGAGTTTGTCTGGAAAAAGGATAATTCTCGACGCGTCCGTTACAAGCTGAAAGACTCGCCAGTTCAATCAATCATTTCGCGTTCGCGAGAGATTGAAAGCATCGTTGCGTCCTGAAAAATGAAACGAGAGAGAATCTCGAAAGTACATACGATATTTATATGAAAAAATAAACCGAAAAACAGCGTCGGTTTTGATAAATGAGATCCGACCGACCCCCGAATAATGACGTGCACGACGACGACGATAATGACGATAGGACGCGCAAGTAAGTGTACGGCACGAAGGTGCACATTAAAGAATCCGCATTGTGCTTAATGGTTATAAAAGTGCATGGGCATCCTAATGAAATGACCGGACATGCGAAAGTCGTATTAAGAGAGGTCCTCCGAGGCGCATCCATCATCCGTTCGATTGTGCAGGGTGGTCTTTGTTTGATTGTGACGTGAGCCGTTCATTTCTTAAAGTGATCAACTCCATTTGATGAGATTTAGTTGCCAATTTTGAAATATGTGTTTCGTCGTTTGTCTAGATTTTCTGTCACGTGGAGCAGGTGAATCACGTTATGAACGGCTCAAATGATTCGCGCGTTTTGTTTCAAGTCGACCGTGGAGCTTTGTATTCATCACGCGTTGCGTTTTCGTGAAATCGATAAGGAGGACTTTGACATTTCCAAATATAGAATCGCTTCGCAATTTGTCGAAGCGTTGTGGTCGTAAAATTCAGTACTCGGAACCGAAAAGCGGACAACGCACTCTTCGAAAAGCCTCGCCTTTAAACGACTTATAAGAGCGAGCGAAACTCTGCATGTGAAGCTATAATTTAAAATGCATCTGTTATTTCGCGTCGTTTACGTCGAAACGTGCATACGTGCATATTTCGGTGTGTGCATGCGATTTCGTAAATGGGTCACATACTCGAGTTTCGAAAATCACATACGAAATATCAATTTACGAACATAAAATTCCCTTACTGAAAAGTCTCAATTTAACGAGATATGCTAATTTGACGAAAACTCCGTAATCAATCAATCTATGAGACACAATCGAGATTTTACAGTTAAAGCGTTAAAATGCGTAAAGGTTTAATTTGTCTAAATGCTTTGGTTTTCATTACACTATTATCAATTCTGACAACATTTTAATCAATTTTATCAATATCAACTTACTGAGTCTTTTATTCTGTAACTTACGACTCAAAATGCAAAAAAAAATATCAGGCGTATAATAAATATATTTTTGCTCTTCAGAGCACTATCTGTATTTCAATCCAATAGTCCTGTAATAGAAAACTGAAAAAAAAAATGAGACCGGGATTGAAAAATGCGCATAAAAATCCGAGGCATATATCCATGTAATGTAAACTTTAACTAGACAAAGTATACACTGACGCATCTAAACAGATATATCGAATTTTTCTCAATCGAATCGAAGACGCAGCATATTCGATCGATCGCTCGAGCGTTTTTTCAACGTCCATCTTCGTCCACGGTTGCAGGTGTGTCGGTGAGGTCAGCGGCGTCGTATCCTCATTAGGATGCTGGAGACGTCCCCGTTCTCCGGCGAATGGCATAAAAACTTCTGCTGCAGCCGATCGGCGATTGGTCGACGGTGGCTAATCGCCGATCGGTTATTCTGTCCTCGTACGATCTCGCAGCAGAGGCTATTGTCTCCTCGGTGGCTTCTTGCGCTTCGGAGGATGCTCCTATGCTCGCATTGGACTCTGAAGTATTCACTGTTTGTATTGGCTGTGAGTCATGAATGTGTCCGGCGTTATGATTCGTTGTTTATCGATATGAAATCGCATCGATTTAGAATGCGTCATTGTGCATTTTAGATTGAGATATCGTTTACATGACGATGCCATTCCTATTCGTACCCTATTGAACTAATGCTGGATTACGAATTGTAACATCAGCGAATGAATCGGGCAATATATAGAAAATATGAAGTGAGAGACAGAGCATAATAGAGTATAGTTAGGAACCGTATAGTCATGCATGATCGAGGTCTGAATGTAATTGTTGATGATTTAATGCGCATTTTATTTGAATTTGCATCGGTGTGGCTTTGATTGAAGTATCGAGTAGTCTAGATCGTGATTCATACTGGTTTGAATTTATGACTGTAAACAGCATTTTTATATATTAAAATGTTTTCCTTGGATAAATTATTGTGTTGCGAAAATTTAATAAATAGAGTTGGGAAATTTCGATCGAGAGATGAAAATTGTATGAATAATAATTATTATACCCGCGTAAGCATATAATCACTATAATGATCCGCGTAATTCGTTTTTTGCATGTGCTTAATTTTCAATTTTTGTATCGAGAAAAAAGTGAATGATTAATGAACTGCCGTCGAGTGCAAATTGACGATTATTCACAGATAACAAAAGCGAATTTCTTTTAACGTTAAAAAATTACGGCCACGGTCGGTTGGCTGCCCTCTCGATACGAACGATGCACCTCTTTCGGAACAATCAGATCGAAATGCAATTTCGCGACCCAATTACGAGAGAAAAATAACCCTTCACATTTCACATCCACACGAAATCGCAAACTGCTTTAATTTTTTTAACATATTCGACAAGATTTTTTGTATTCATGATAATAGTATCTTTGATTTTACAAATACGCGCACCCAATCAGCAGCGGATAACTTACAAATTATATAATATATTTGAGATTTAATACAATTTTCGCACATTTTATCCTTACCACGTCATCTCGGTCGATAACAATCGCCATCGCGTATAAAATAACAGCAGATACATCTCTGCGATCGTTACCGAGTCGGGGACCCTCTCCTGCCGATCGGTGAATAATCCTGGCGAAGGCTGTTATTTATTATAATGCGCTCGAAGGTGGGTTCTGATAAATGTCCATGATGGATGCATTCGCCGTCCACCTACTTCTACTACCAGGTGTGCTTCAGCTACTGCTGAAGTGCTATAGAGGTGTATTGCGATGGATACTATCCTGCTGACCGTGCGAACTTCCGATCCAGGGTATTATATTCTATATACGTTTATGTATAAATTTCTTGTTAAGTTCTTAAATTGGTTTATTAAGTTCTTTAGATTCAATTTCGATGGGTTTAATGTTAAGATTGACGATAAAATTCATGACTAATGATTATTATATGTGGATGTTGGATGTGAATTGATTAGAAATATTTAACGTGTATGTCGATATTTCAAAAATAATGTGCATATTCTGCATTCAGGACTATAATGTAGGATATTGAATCGATTCGGTGTTAGCGTTACTCGGAAGATTGACCGTTGTGGAATGTGTACGTATCGATTGCGAATCCTTATTGCCGCGCGGAGAGTTGCACTAAGCCGGCAATTATTCAAGACGTAAAATAAATTGAAACTTCCTGTAAAGTGTCCATGTAAAATTAATCGTTACGTTGCGTATGATAAATGCTTAAAATAAGCATCCGAACGAGACGCGCTCCATCGACGCCGCGTTAGCAAAACCAACTCGCAATATTTATGCGGCGCTGAAAATTGCATCCTAACATTCTTCATAACGACGAGTGTCCATCAATAATACGCTTTACATTTCGCATCGGATATAAAAACAACCGGATTTCATTCGTATGCAAACAACTCCGCGTGTTAATTAAAAATCTCCCCGCATTATTAATCTCACAATGAATCTGTTGCGAATATCAAATTTCATTGAAATATCATTACAAATTTATGTTCACCGATTTGTATAAGACAAAATTAATATTCTCCATATTAAAACATTAATAACGAAGAGAGAAAACTCGCGGATAATAATATTATTATCATTGAATTCGCATAATGAAATGTTTATCTATCGAACTGATTGACGTACGGCCGATCCATCCACCTGTACATTTATTATCTTTGAATTTTTTCCATCCACCTCGACATGTACATAATATAAAACGGTTTCATTCAAGTCTTCTATTTCGCCGATACATACACTCAGCCGGTTAATTGGAGCGATCGAACACTCTGTGAAATGGGCGTACTTCTTCGCCAGGGCGGATCCGACTGGTTTCTCTCGCAAAGAGACATCTTGGCCTGTCATCTTACGGATCACCGTTCTTGATTTATCATCGGATTCGTCTGATTGATTGGCAACTCTAGTACCGAGGCGCGCCTTGCGACTGTACGTACCGCATGTGTGTTTTTCACCTCAGAACCGGACCTTATCGCGAAAAAATCGTAACGATTTAATCGGTGGAAATTTCACGGTTTGAGGTGTCATATGTATGTATGCGAGGTTATCAAACGTGTTGTGTGGACTTTCGATAAAAATGCGCGGATTGATTTCGAAGCTCTCTCGCCGATGTGAAAATTCGCTATTAAGCTGTCCGTTTTCTCGCAACAGGTCTAACGAAACATTGAATGAACCTGTATGCACGTTGATGACTTCGTGTGCGTATGTTATGACGTGTTTTTTTTTCGATTTCAGGCGTCAAGTGTGTCATTCGAGAGTATTTCTCTGCTCGGAGGGAGCTTTCTTGAGCGCATCGCTCTTAGCGTAATATTCTTGTTTAACAACGTTTGTTTGTTTTAGTACACGAAGAGAACATGCTTGTGTGTTGTGTGTACGCTCGCTTGCTTTTCAAGACATTAGTATCGCTAAAGCTTTTTAGGGATATTCTTTGTATTTCAAAATTAACGTTAACGCTGCCCGTTCACGCGTTGTTTGTCCAATGTATGTACGTGGGATGCTTTTTTTACGAGTGTGAGGTCATTTTTCTCGCTTCGATCAAACATCCAAACGAATATTACACTCGATTTGAAAACACTCACTCACTCGACCGATCGATACTTCAAAATTAATGCAGAAAAGCAAACAATCCGAATCGTAAACCGCGAACGCTTTGAAATACGATTCGATTCGCAGCAGAGGCGTTTCGGCCAACACCACCATTTCTTGCATACACGCTCGAGCATTGTGTATACGGGGTTCGTTATGGCCATTGCGCATATCGTGCCTCATCAACGGACGTCCGATGCAGATGCACTTTGTCACGAATAACACCTCTGGACTCTCACGAACACGCCGAATCAATTTGCGACCTACGCCGCTGAATTAATTTCGCGGCTACGTCACGACAATGGCGACAATTTAAAGCCATATAAATGGCCTCAATGTTTACGACATCGATTTTGTTGTCTCCAGTGCGATTATTACACTTTTGTCTATCGTACTGTCATGGAGAGAATTCATAAATTTTCATCGATTTCGACTTGAACCTTCACAAACTTTCTTCGTTAGTATTTTTGTTATACAATAATTTCTATTAATTGATTGATTTTTATTATTAAATCGCATTAAGATTATATATTAAACGCATCGCCCACAGATCGGTTGCATCAAGCGAGGACATTCCCTGTCGACGATCACGATCATCGATAAAGGTCGAAGTCGCATCGAAAGCTCCTCATTTATTTTACGCTTATAGAGGTTTAGACGTTTTATTTTTATTGTTCGAATCCGTATAGAGTGTCCATTAATCAAATCCGTGGTGCCACGACATACCGGTGCGTATAGGTATTTATTTTTTCAAATTGTGCGCCGCTTTAGTGACGCTTGTCGGATTATTCATACTTGATTTGAGTTTTTAATGCTCTCCACTAATGCGGTTGAAACGTCTTTTCGGTGTCTTTTGTTTCGTGAGTCGATAAACTTTGTACACTAAAATGATTCGTGTTTAAATATTGCATATTTTTAATAAAAATAAAAGGTAGTTTATACGGTATACAAGGCTTGATCTGCGATGAAACAAAACGATTTCACTCTAATGAATAATATATTCTGACACTGTTATAGTAGCGAATTTCCGCGTAACTGCAAACACCGCGAAATACATACGACATGCCTCTTGTAACCCGCCGTTCTTATCTTAAGGACTCGATCGCATTTTACAATGTAAGAACTATCTCGACGCAATGTAACATCTTTGAACTCACTCGCATTCCGCAACAATATGAATCGCGCAAGGAGTCTTGAATATTCGCCGAATGACTCCGGAGAAAATTATAATTGCCATCTAGCCGTTATTAAGCGTTGCTGCTATCGTCAATAAAATAAACCATATCCTTTCAAGAACATTCGCAAGATACGACTCGGTTATTTAGTGCGATTCCTCGTTAGAGCGATCTGATTAATACGAATGGTTTATGTTATGTTTCATATAAGGTATCCGAGATTGTATATTTTTTATTGTTTTTCATTTGAAATACGTTTCATATTATACTTCATTCATATTCATAGTGACTTCAATGAACGTATTATTTAGGTGTAAAAAATGTTGTTCGACACGCATTGTTACGTGAGCTTTCAATTACAATAATATTATACAAAACACGTTTAGATCTTGTTAATCATGTCAGTGAAATAATATCAAATTCAGATCATAATTTCAAAGTGATTTATTATCTAAAAATGTATAATATTTTATATGTTAATAATTCGATTTTCTATATATTTGAATTAATTCTATATTGAAAGTAACTACCGCTAAGACCGTAAAACTGACTCGTAGCGATTTTACAAATAATTATTAACCGTCTTATAACATAATGCGACCGTTTAATCTTTCAGCATTTCCCCGGCGAGTTCAAGGCTCGCATTTTCGCATGTATGCCGTAATGCATATCACAGCAGGTTAATAAAGCCCCGTACAAAGTAAGCAATGACACGGTCGAACAGTCAAGTGCGTGTACATACATTTTAACCGATCCTGTGTGTATAATATGATATAAAATGAGCGAGCCCGGTGGGTGTGCGATATATCAAAAATGCTCGGTTGCATTTGTGCAATAAACGGTTATAATATCCGTATTTATTGGTCATTATCTGTTTCGCTCCCCTGTATGGACATCCGTCGGCCATGGGGCGTGCATAATGCGAAAATGGCCGTGCACTTTACGATTTAAATGACGCCTGAGTGAAAAAAATATACACTCTCGGGATCTGGCTTAATTTTCGACGGTATTAAAATATTCGGTCGCTTATTGATAAGTTTTTTGTGCGGCGTCGAAAAAAGTCGTGGACATTTTTTCCGAGACGATTCGACATAGGAGAAAAAAGAAGCTGATTGAGATAAGTAAAGATGCGGTGTATAAAAAGATTTATATATGGAAAAAAAACGATCTGTCCATAAAAAAGCTCGGACGTCTCGTTCGGTTTATTTGTTTCCGAAGCAGCGCAGGGTTACACAAGATCGTCGTAATAATGGGCGTTATAAAAATATTTATATAAAAAATATAAATACGCGAATTCGTTAATAAATATTCGTGATAATTAAAAGATAAGGCGATTTATTGAGGCGGGTACGCGATATCCAATAACATTTATGCAAACGACTTTGTTGTGGCTTATCATATCGATGAAGAAAAATTCAAATATCGAAACGAAAATCAAATTAAATTCATGTAGATAAAATCAGTGAATTGATTGTTTCATTGAAACGCCATTTCGTTGCATTGATCTCATAATTTTCACTTAATAAGTCGTATCAAATTATTGATGTTTTGAAGAAAATATCTTAATTAAATCGCATTTAAGAAGTATTCTCAGCAAACTGTATAATATCAATATAAAATTTACTCGATTCTAAATTTTCACGAAACCTTCATCGCAGCCCTAAATAATGAAAAAATAACATAACAAAAAGCATTTCTTCTATAAGCCGTACACGGTTGTGTATTCTACTTACGCCCACACGATTTTTCCATACGTAGTTCCAATTAAAAGCAGCCTCAGCAGCAGCCGGCCTCTGTCCTCACTGTAGAGATAACACCGTTGACAGCAAGAAAAGAGAGACATTGACGAATACATTAGCGTTCAGATAATTTTTCAACATCGTCCGAAACGTACCGTGTCCGCGGATTCGGCTATTAATTTCCCATCGCCTTAATTAGAGATGCCACGCACAGATTACCCGATTTTCGATCTTCGTGCATGTGCGGACCAATGGCCTATCTGCGGGTTCGATCTATTAAAATATTGATAGTGGAAAAAAATCAAAGTGTTCGTAATAGAGATGGCTTCGGCGTGCAATTAACCGTTAACGACCATCTCGCATGGTGGTTTTCTGCAATGCAAGAGTTTGCATATAAAAGCGAAATGTCCGCTCGTTTCAGAGATAATCGTTTGACGTTTGACATTTCTGTTTCTCGGCGGTGAATTTTAATAAGTTTTATACGCGTTCGACTTTTTTTTGGTTTGCTTTATATACGCGCGGTTGATAAATTGTTATCTGTTTCCTTATCGTCGCCTCGTATTTCTGTCCATAGGAGTCCTCGTTCGAAATGTTAAGTTCGATTGGAATCTATTGTGTGAGAAAAAAATGAGAATGAAATGTCAAGATTTATCGTCTGTTGCAATTAATTTTGCATACCGATCGTGGAAAATAAAGGAAAACTCGACGCGTGTAAAAACAAAACGCAGAAATAAAAACGAAACGTTTTTATCGACGTTACCCATTAACACAAATAAGCAATAAATGCTGATGAAGATTTTTTTCTGATCGAAGCGATTTTTTTATATGCCGTAATAAAATATCGAACACTTCTAATTCGACGTATCGAAAATAGCACCCATTCGAAGTAATCATTAAAACACACGTACGCACACATATGCGATTCTAAAGAAAAACTATTAAAACTACCATAAATCAGTTTTCCTGTATGATTATATTTTTCTATGAAAAAAAAACCTATATAAATTACATAATGGAAGCGACAGCAAAGAGGCGTAATAAAACGATCGAATATTTTGCATCCGTGCGCTCTCGAGCCTCTCTCGATTTTACAACACCATCGCATTTGCATTCGTAATGGGACACCGAGAACCGCTCATTATTCGAATATTCGTATCGATGATTTACGATGATTGTACATAGAACGTACCAGTGTAATAAATTCGGGAGGCGTGTGAAATTCTGCGCACCACTAAATCTCATCATCGGTCCGGCCCCGACGAAAATTGTCATGCGGCCGAAGCCAATCAATACGATTCTTGGTGGAATTTAAATTAAAAGAGAAAAATTGCCTATTAATTTTCACATAGCTGAGGCAATAAACTGAATCGCCGTGGCAGGTCGTCGGCGTGCGGTGGGTGTGAAAATTGCTTTCGCTGCGAAATTGAAAATTCACAACTCGAGATAGTGCACCGTTCTCCGCACAAAAGCCTTAATCGAAGCCCATACAAAAGCTCCGTGTGCGTTTTCGAAGCGATTTTCCGTCGTAAATGATGTTTGTTAGTCGTAAGGTCGTTTTGTACTCTCGCATAATTTCCAACTTGATAATTGTACAAATAGAAAATTACTCGCTTAAATCAATAGCCTGTACTTTTGATTGGATGAGATTCTTTTTGTAATAAATTTCGAATATGAATTATGTGTCAATATAAAAATTCTATGTTTTTATTATCGCTCGAAAATCTAGTCAATCTAATAAATATGCATTCGTCTGAACGATCTGTCAATTAAAGTCGCTCAATTTAAATCATCGACATTTCACATAGTGGGCGTCCACATTTAATCATTCAATTAATAGCGCATCAATAAATCGATCCCAGTCCTCCGCGTCATATACATATAAAACGTTCAGTTTTCACCGATTTTATTTTACGATTCGACATAAAACCGACTCCTCTCTAACGAAAGGTCAATTATCCAAAGAACATATCGGTCGGGCGAATCTGATTTATTGGCCGCGTTAAAACGCAACACTTCCCCGCGTCTTAGAATCGACACGAATAAATCAGACCGCGGTCCAGAATCCGCTCGGAATCGTGACGCCGTCGAAGAGTCAACAGTGCTACTGTCTTCGGAAGACGTCGCAGTCGTCATCGGAGTGATAGATTGTCGACTCGGCGGGCCATTGTGTCGATTCTCGAACTCGAACCGGTAAAGTCGCACGTGGTAGACGGCCACCGGTTCGTCGAAACCCGTTCGGAGGATGCCCGGTCCTCCTAGTCCCAGACCTGGTCTCCGAGTGGACCCGGTTTCGTGGGAGGAGGCCGGCATTCCCGTTCTTGCGGATTCACGTGAGTCATGACTCCGCGTAAAAACGGACGCGAGGCGAAACTCGAAAAAAAAGCCGCCGATTCGACGCAAATAAAAAACGAGTCTCGTTCAAACGGCGTCAGAATTCGGACTGACGTCGAGACGGGTTTGACTGGTTGCATAATGCGTATAAACAATAATATGGCTATGGCGAGGTGCAGTATGCCCGCTCGGCCGGTGGGTAGGTAGGTAGGTGCGTCTTCAGTCAACGATCTCCGACTTAGGCGAGAAACTCGCTACCGAATTCGAGTTTCGGCAAGGTCGCCGGGTCGTTTTCATTGTCGATGTTAATATGTCGATTTGCGCGAGCGAGGTCGTCCGGCGAACTCGGCGAAGTCCATCTACCATTGCACGCGGATCGGTCCGATTAATTTCTGTCTAATGGGTCGTTGTGCCCTGTCTGACTAGACAGTCCTTGCAAGGCAAACCGGCGGCTCTCCTACCACAGATGCAGTTTCTCGCAGCCACTCTCCGACTTCGCGAATTCTACGCTGTGCATACTTCCTCTAGGTCCACGCCCGCTTACCGTCGCCATAAATTACGCCCAACCTACGAACATTGTCATAGTGTGTTTTAATATCGTATACGGAAACGACTTGTATCCGCATTATATCGCATAAATATGATCTCGCTGTATCATTCGATATATCCAATTTCAATGCGATATTTCGCGATGTATGTAATCAAGAAGAATGCTTTTCAATTGAGGAAAATTTTGTAGTAATATTCGCTGGGTTTCTCTGTTTATGCTCGTTCAAATCTCTTCGCTAGTACTTAAATTTTCTAAGTTATCTTTTCCTGCATAGTTGCATCATTATTCGATTATAGAGGAAAATCAAAATAATCGATTTTCGATAACACTTATTATGTTTGACTAGCGTCCGACGAAATTTCGATTTTATAGAGCCCTAAGTTTTACTGCCCCGAAAATAATAAACGTTTAGGTTCGTTTTTATACGAGCTGCTCCAATTTGGTTACGGCGTTCTTTTTTTACATAGTGCGAGATTTACACACGAATCTCGATTAAAACAAATACAATATATTAAATCAGCCTTTAAAAATAAGTTATGCACAGTCGTTAACTATGGTGAGTGTAATTTATGGGTGGCATTAAAAAGTGGACTGTCTGAAACGGTGGACAATAAATCTTCAGTGATCTTTAGTAGACGCGTCCGTATAATATAATATTCGTTACACACGACAATAATGAGAACAATAATAATAATTGATCGTAAAGAGTGAATCGAATCGATCACCATTGTTTTTTTAAGCATTGTGTAACGAAAAACATACGGAAAGATAAGAAAGTAATAAATTTTCGATCGGTTACAATAAAAGTTTGAACATCGATAGATACTACTCGCAAAAAAAGAGAAAACAAGAACATTGAACATATATTGTTTATATCCTGTAGAATCGACACTTTATTTTTTTTAATTTTATGTTTCGACAACTAGATAGGATGTTAACTAGCATCATAAAGTTTTGCTGTCGAATTTGCATCGAATCGGCAAACTATGAATGTTACGAAGTGAAATCAACTATGCCATGGCGTCTGTTCCAAAAAAATTAACAATGGCAACCTTGTCGGTTAAATGCCTATCATTGTGTTCTAATAACTTGAACCAAAATACGACTTTGCCACCATCACCTTTTACCATTCTCCTCGTATGGGTCATATAGATTTTTTTCGACTATCGAATAATAGCGTAACGGTGTCGCGCAACACTTTTAAATTGCTTTATTGTGACCGATCAATACGCCCGATACGTAATATTCGACTGAAAATAATTTCAATGTAAAAAACATCATTACAGATTGTAATGACGATTGTAATTGTCACGAAGAATTTCAATGTCGTCGAAAGGTAAAGCACGTATTGAAAACGATTTTCGATCGGTAATGTTAAAATAAAAAATAAAATAAATTGAGATATATTATATTTTTTTTAAATAGAAAAATAATTTCAATCAAACATGAAAATCTGTAAAAATCAGATTTCAGGTATTAAATACATGAAACAAATTGCGTAATTGGAGAGTTTATATAACTATCAATCAATCAAGTTTTGTTTTGATTCTTACGTTAGAATAATACTAACTTTCACAAATAAATTCTGACAGGGCAATTTTCAAACTGCCACTTTTACATAATGTAACAATATGTATAAAGCATGAAATGTTCTACCTTTATCAATTTTCTATATAAGTTTTTCGTAATAATCCAATCTGATCAATATAATCGATTCTAGCACAGATTTCGGGAGTGTTTAGCTTTCGACCTCGGTCATTGTCAAAGCCTTTTTTCGAAACTTTACGACATCGACCTTTTCGCCCACGCCTGTTCATACCACGAGATATTGTATGTTACGCGCATTTTTATTTGACTTATTCCAATTTTAGCTTTTTTTGTATATTATTTTCCGTCAGTTCGATTCGCACTCGCGACGATGCTTTGTGAGATTTCGGACCGTAACGGCTTATCAAAATTTATGGTGGCCATTTGTGCCCTGGTGCTGCTCACACGTGGGATGTTCCGCAATTTACATATGTTTATCATGTGAACGGATTTCTTTATGGCATTGGCTTATGAAAATACCTATGAAATTTTATTGACACCTCTAGTAAGACAAGAGCATTTGTTCGACTTATGTCAAAGGAATGTTGGTTTTTAGATTATCTCACTTGATCGTTGTCGTTTGTCACATGATTGATTGTCTTTCATATGTAAGATATAAAAAGGAGTTATTCGTTTCAAAATGAAAAAATAAGCATATGCTCAAAAAAAAGATCAATCAAACATTTGAACTTCACCTTATTTTATTATGTTATAAAACTTTGTGCAATCTGTGTCATTTTTTCTACTCTTGTAAGTTAATTATAATAGTTTCTCTTTATGCAATTTAATTGATGGATTATTTTTTTATTGTTTCAGGTGAGCTACCATACTAGACGTATGCAATAAAATGCTTCTATCATTAATCGAAATCGTAAGTTTTTTTTGTAACTTTTACATTCTAAAAGCCTACATTTCATTGTCGGGCATAATTTATGATGATTTAAAATTAAATTATTAAATACGATCGTGTCTAAAACTAATTTCGTACGAGCGTTCCCACAAAGCTCAGTCTCACATTACAAGATTTGCTTAAAAATACGTTTACGAGCGACATAAATATACTTTTTACGATAGGATGACACGTAATAATAAAAAAGCGTTTTTATGCCACCCTCCACACTCGTCGCTCTCTCGCAACGAAAAACTGTCCGTATCAAATATGAAATTGTAATTTTCATATTGAACTTGACCGTTTAATACTCGCCTCGCGGAGCTTTCGATATAAATCAAACGGTTTTTATGCGATTTTTAGTGTTCGAAAATTATTCGGTTAATGGCTTCGCTTTTATCGCGCACATACACACACGACATAGCAAACTCGTGCATTTATTTAACGCGCGTTTTTCAATGCACATGTCTCAATTCGAATTTTGGCATTTAACGCCCGCCAGTACGAAAATGCGCCGTTAAATTTTTACGTTCGTTTTTTCTGGTCGCTAACCGACCATAAGTGCTCTAGACACAATCATGCAAATATGGTTTATTTTTAATCTCGATTCGTGATTGGCGTCTTAGTAATGGTTCATATAATCGGTTTCGAAGGCCCTTGCGTTCTATTTGCCTTTATAATCGTATTGAAGATTTGAATAATCTTGATTGCACACAGAAAAGTTAGCCTACGCTCTCGTATATGATCTGATTTTTTTCGCATTATAATCACTGTGATTTTCATTACGTTCGTATCTATGATTGCTATGTAATTTGATTGACGTTTGTTTGACGTTTAATCCTTTGTTTTGTATTAAGTATTTATTGCATTTAATCCATATTCATCTAATTGCAAAACGTAATAAATTTTCTAATTACTTGCTAATTTCTCAATACATCTAACTAATTAATTGAATATTTTTTTATCAACAATATTATTATTATTTTCAGTTTTAATTTAAAAATATCTGTTAATCACTCAGTTAAATTAATCAGATATCAAATACACTAAAACTCATTCTAAATCAATGACGAAATTTTTGAATTTTCGATCTATATTTCGAGCTCGGTGCAAGTAAGCATTCCATTTTCTAGATACCACGTAAACGCCCCATATCTCTGCGTATTACCGTTCGATATTTATTGACGGGCAGATAATTCCTGCGCCGCGGGAAATCCATAACAGTGACATGAGCCGAATGCAAATCGGCCATCGAGTGCGCGTCCAAGTGGGCGAACCATTCGTTCCACGAACAACGAACCAGCAACAACCGCCGAAGAACGGTCTCCGTGCAGAATCGTTATTGGCGTTCATTAATCGCGTGATAGCCGATCGTCGTTCATGTCCAACGTCCACAATGGACATGGCTTAAGCTCTATATCAAATTTCACTCCGGGCCTCAAATTAACAACGACGTTATTATGATTTCTTGCGCGTCTGCATCGGAGCGCCGTTACGTTGCTGATTTGTAATTCGAGTAATTTCATAATCTATTTGTTGGATTTCTTGTGATTTTATCTGTATGGAAAAAACAAGGTCGTTTTTTCGCGGTCGGTTCGATTAGGCGGTCTGATACGATCGTCCGATTATGGTAAATCGGTAGTGCGAATTTGGCGTGTTAATAAGCGCGAGCTTTATATTTATAGGCGATTATTCGTCAATAACGCGTGTGAGAAAAAATTATCGCGCTTACGCGACGAAAAAAAATTTTAAAATAAAATGCGTGCCGATTTGCAGAAAACATGTCAGCACTTATTTTTGAGTGCGGTTATTATCGGACCATTATAATAATTGTTCGGGATGCGGTCGAAAAGTCATGAGAACTATTTATTAACGAAAACGTTGTCTATATTTTATTTTTTAAATAATAGAGATTTCTGTCGGTAGTATACGGACGCCCCTTTCCATGTTATTATAATGGATTTATAAAAATTTAACAACGCTACGATAAGTCGATTCCGTATACCCAATTTCGTGTAATGCATTGAACATTTTCGATAATAATTTTCCATAATTTTTTCGAGTACCTACACACTCTGATCGGACGAAATTCTCGCATACAATGTACGCACACCTTTCCAGAATCAAATCACGACTAATCATCGATACGAATGAGACCTTATTACACGATCGTTGAAGATGAAAAAAATATAAAATGAAAATAAAAACGAGGAAAACGCCTCGAGAATCTTGAGGGATGATAGCCGAATTTGCCCAATTTGCGAGTCGTCTTCGTCACGACCGTGTTACACGATTGCGAAATAAACGCAACGGGGGTACGTATCCGACTCGAACGAAGCCTCCATACATCCATGGCGTTATGGATGTACTATGTTTGTCCGTGTACCAGATAATTGAACTTGTTCAGCGCGAAAACGGTTGTCAGACGTTAACGCGAGGTGTGCCCATAATCGATATGTCGTCCCGTTAGCGGACGCCTCGGGCAGAAGAGCGAAACGACTTCGAAACCGACAAAAAACACACTATATTATAAATTGTATTATGCTCGACTAATAATAATAACATTAGCTTACCGATCTGTACAGATTTTATTAGCTCGCGAAGACAATGAGTCGAGATTGCGCATTGACATCGCAGTGTGTCCGTTCATCCGATGTTACGCAGTCCCGTCGATTACACGGCAATTAAATACGTTTTAATCTATCGAGGATATCTGTCGGCGATGTCACGATTCCATTAACGCTCTTCGGAGTTTTCGCTGGAAAATTGACGTTAAGTTTCATTTCAATGCTGCACGATGGGATTGCGCCTCCGTTAATGGCTATCGCTGAGTCGACTGTTTCATATTTGCTTCGACTCTGTGTTAATAATTTGAAAATCCCTAGAATTGTTTAGTTATTATATTAAATCGAAATAATGATGAGCTTTCGTCGCTCGATCGATTCTGTCTTAGACTTTTTTTCATGTAAGCTATTTAAGTTTATAATACTTTAATTATAGGATATCGCTTCTGATCTGAGCGGCGAATAATTATAATTTTTCTACGTAATAAGAAAGGAGAGAAATCGCCGCGAACTGTGAGACGTGATGGTTTCCTGTACGCATCGAGAATAATGATGTGTTCAAGTGTGTATATTCTGCTGGCCGTAATATATTGCAATATTAAGCGCACCGCGCACTATACTTATTTAGGAATGCAACTTCGGAAAAAAAATATCGATATAATAACGTCTTTTTAGCCACACACACACGTACGAGAATGTACGGGGGCTTTTTTCTCCGATCGGCAATACATTTTTTTTTCGAACGATCTCGCCCGCTCTGCTTCCATTGTATACGATATGCGCGTAGAATAATGAACCTAGTCACAATAAGCAATAAATTAACGAGTCGGTATCGAAACGGCTACTTAAATCAAGCCCGATCACGACTCTGGTAGCCGAGCGACGCACACCCGAGAACAATAATAAAAATATTATATAAAATGTTCTCGAATTAAGATTCCCATTAGATAATAAAGTTATTATGGGGGCGAGCAAGCGAAAAACGCCGAGCGCACTGTCGTTAGTCCGTTGTCTGATTTTTTTCCATTAAACGTTTCGAGATTCGATCGATGTTTCAATCGTTGTGTTATTCTTGTCGGGTAATTGAAGGAGTCGATTAAATTAAATTTTTGGATGAGCGAATTTTCAGTGTCGAATACATTGTTTTACGTGGTGGACTAATTACGAATCGATCGGGTGGGTTTCACTTTACGGTCGCGTGAAATCTTTAACGATACGTTTGAATTTTTAACGGACGTAATTTATTGAGTGTGTATTAAAACAGCGGGATATTTTCGCTATTTCCTCTCTGCAAAAGGAAGTTTTATATTTAAAATATTTTACTCATCAAAAAAGCCTTTCGAATGTATTAATTTTATCATAATGATATCATCATTGTGAGAATTTTGAAATGTGTTTTCGAATCAGCACACTTGAGTAATGCAAAGTTGATGTTGGCGTTTTTAATCGTTGCGATTATGCGATCTTCGTACGCTTAACTAGCGAAGCAATCGCAATTGCGCTAATGCGGAAAAGTGCAACAATAAATCATTCGCACGAACGAACGAACCAACTCGCCCTGCAATTTCGCGATGAAGTCGTTGAAGTCGACGGATTGACATCGCAAATGGCTTCCACGTCCATCGCCTTGCATTCCGACCCAACGCTGAAACTTACGGAAAATCTCCGCTATTAATTTCCGCACAGATCTGACACGGGGGTCAAATGTGCAGCACGCCGCCGACTCTAAGCGAATAATTAACAGAATTTCACAATTGTCTCGCTAAAATCGCCTGGGTTCAAATTTCAAGCGATCGTTCTCGACGTACATTGTAACTAATAGCCCGTTTTCTGGACGCCGCTGTATTGTACGTTGTAAGCTCGTTTCGATTGAAAATGTCAAACTCTATGTAATTTGTTGCTCAAAGTGAGTTATATTAAGGAAAGGTTTACAATCTAATTGTGTCTCAATTCTGATTGAAGTTATTTTGTGATAGAAGCGCGATCGGTTCTTTGAATTGAGCTGTTCAGTGCATGAAGTGATTATCTTCAATATTTGAAAAATAAATTGAATATAAACACTTGGAACTTGGTAATTTGTTCATATTGTTCAATTGTTCATAATTTTGGATAACTGAAATAATTAATAGACTTTTGAAAAACGCGTCAAACATATTTTGATTTTGGAGTTAATCATGTTATGCACTGAACGACCAAATTATTGCTTTATCGCACCATTAGAATGTTTTTCAATATGATTCATATAAAAAAAAATCGATTGATATCTAAATTCGGAATAAATTCATGTCTAAACTTCAATTAATATACTGTACACATGCAGCAAAAAAGCTATCGACGAAAATCCCGAAATTGATGCTTTGAGATTATTTCGTGAATACGGCACTTCTTTTTTTCGCGATTACTTTCATACACGGTGTAAGCCTGTAATTGAGATTTGATGTATGCCCGGATCGGCTCCTATTTGTGCCCAAATTGATGATTAACAGCACCCGCCCGACGATCACGCATATGCAGATAATTCCTGTACCGGTAGATCAATGGTTTCCAAGTTATTTTTTTTAGAAAAACTTAAAAAAAAAAATCACGAAATTTGCATAAATCAAAAGCAAGTCTAATGTCTATATTTTTCCTCAATTAATTAAAGAAAATAATTCTTTGTCGCAAAAGAAATGGATGTGTGGAATTCTGTGAAATGTTCAATACTTGAAGGAACACTGTTACGGTTGATGTTTGTATTCCATACACGTGTGTCCACGTGTGTAGGTGTTCGGGTTCGCTTGATTTATTGCGAATCTCTTATCTGCCGTTGCGAAGGTAAATTACGGACAGTTTGCCGGAGCGAATCGATCGCGTAAATCATCGTCATCGTCCAAAATCGATCGAACGATCGATTTTCGATCTTTTTAGTTTAATTTTTGAGCTTAATTTAGGTCGAGTCGTAGAAGATCGGAAAATTTCGACTGGATTTTCTAATTTTGACTTGATATTTTTCAAATGGTAATACAAGAAATCTAATAATTATTTTATTGCTTTTATCGAAATCAAGTTACAGCTTAAAATCGCTCTTTTTTACATTGACTAAAAGCTTACTCGTTTCGTAAGCTCGATCAACCTATTAAAAGAATATATAGGAAAATTCGACAATACTCAATCACGCGAAGCACAATCTCGATAAAAAATCTAAAATGCAATTGCATCGAAGCGTCGTAAATTCGAACACCTGTCGTCGGTTCGGTAATCGGATCAATATTTTTATCGAAGTCACGTGAAACCGACGCCGTCAATTATCCATTTATCACTTTATCCGTTCACATAATACTTATAAGTAAAAGACGGACGTGCACATAGGTACACATCGAGCTTTTAATGTGATGCATTTATATTCACGTTCATCGGTCGGCTTCGTAACATCTCCTTGTTGGCGCTCGTTGCGAAATCGGGCTGCGTTTTCATTAAGAGGCAGATAAATTTTAAAAACCGAGTTGCACAAGTGACGATAAGCTCTCGATGCAGGTTGTTAATCATTTTTGTGCTGAATTATTCGGTGTCTCTGCAGGCTTATGTAAATTCGGTCGATTTATGTCGAATTGCTCGATTTTTTTTGATATGTTGTTTTCATATCATTTTTTTTAATTTATTGATTATTATTTAAAACTTTAAAGAGTTTCAATTTTTTAATAGTTGTCTCGATCGTTTGATGAATTATTATAAAAATTACTTAATAATAACATTATAATTACAGTTCAAACATTATGAGCGTATTTCCCATTAATTTTCGTATTTTATCTTACAATATTATCACAAATCTATTTTAATAATATAGACGATTTCCGCAATACTAATGTTTAATAATAGTTTTCACTCATTATGATAATCATTGGTGTTTCGTTCGAAACCAATAATCGAGATTTTATATGCGCAACATCCGCGTCGTATACAAAGTTATCTTTCGCAACACGACGAAAATAAATAATGTTAATTTCCAATCGAATTTTCAATCAAAACAGTGCTTCGATTCACAGTGTATCCGTTGGCTCGTATTCATAATGCGTCTATATGTATTTTAAACCATTACGTATTTTCTCTAGCCAGTTCTCGAATCTATAATTAATTCGTTCGTTATCAATATTCTCCTCCGCCCATTCGGAATGCGATCGCTCGACTTCAATAATATGAAGTCGTTACAATAAACAATTGCTTATCTCATTCGCGATAGAGACAACCTAATGCCGTTTGCCCAAGTTTCGACAATAATGCCGCTATCTAAACCCGAAAGCTTCGCGCAAGAGTGCATAGATTAAATAATAAAATTTTGCGCAATTCGAAAACGATTTTCAATTACGCCGAATAAAATTTATATTATTATTTCTCGGGCGTGTATAAAATATGTTACGTACGCACGCTCGTTTCTGCATCTATTCAAATAAAGATCACCCGAGGTCAAGTCTCGTTGTGGTTAGATTGTTAGTAACACGCATACAACGCGGAGAGTAGATTGTAAATGCATTATTTATTTACGAACGGTATTGTGTGCAATAAATATCGGATATTCCCCGCATAGAGCCAGGCGCACACACGCATAAAACACGCTTAGGCCGCAATATGAGGAGCTTTTCGCCGGAAGCTTTCACAAAATAGTAAAAAGATAAATTGCCCAAGAACAAAACGATACAAATGGACATTCTCGAGCCGGCGTTCCAGATAAATATCTACAGATAAGTACACGAGTCACAAGTACTAAAGACGCGCCGTTCAGATAAACAGATAACTTCTATATGTAACAATGATTAATTACTCTCGAGTTTTCCACTCGTATATTGAAGGATTGAGACGGTATGATATAGATTTAGAAAGCGTGCAATTTTCTTCTCGTATGAAATATCATTGTCTCTTCAAATTATTACATAGGGCTATTTAGAAATTCAAGATTTCATATCGTTTTTTTTTGTTTTTGTTTTTGTTTAACATGAAAGGCTATTTTTCAATCGAATAAAGATTATAGGATGCAAAACGACTTTTCATATATAATTCGGTGTGAAAATCGATTACGTCCGATACGATGTCGTTTAGTTTGTGTCGACCGAATTCGACACAGACATTTGTCCTATTCTACCGAAAATGGATCCGTTGTTCGGATATTCGATGTCGTCTCGAACGAGACACAGCGTTACCATTTTAGGACAACCGTATTAATTATATCGACGATTGTTTGACATCCCGTACATGGAAAATATGAAGCGCGCCGTTATTCGATTCGAATAGTGATGTATTGAAATCGATCGTACTCGACCACGCCTTCGCGGTCATAAAGCATATACGAAATACGTTACGCATTCGGTATGGAAATGTACGGATAAAAAATAAATTAGCGCGTTTCACTTGATTGTGATTTAGTTCCGTTTAAGCCGAAAATATATACGGCTTCAAATATTGGGAAAAAAATAGACCGGATAATGTTTTTCGAATTTTCGCGCCGCGTGGGCGTCGAAATAGTAATGTCGCCTAGTGTGATTTGTATTACAAACAATGGACTCCTACGTGTCGTATCGGGGAATTTTTAAAAAGTTCGCTCGCAAACGATCCATTGTATTTTGACGGTAATCGAATTAATGCATCCGCCTCGCGTTTGATAAATCTGCGGATTTATGTGAATGTTACGCATTCGTCGAGCGACATTTTGACATCGTGCGTAATAGATCATTGTGATATATGCCTTATGATAAATGAACTGAATATCAACTATTCGCAAACGAACATTGATACTTCAAGATGTTTATGCGCTTTCGAATCGATTAATTAAGCGCCGAAATGATAAACGAGACCGTTATTCAAAACGAGCAACGATTCCAATCACGATCTCCCCGCGACTGAAATGTCACAGCCTCCGTTGAATTCGAAATCAATATTAATAATATAATAATAACGGAGAGGTCGTGACTTACATATAGCGCATTAGTCATTTTTTCACTAATGGATAACGCCACTTAATGTGTTTGTCTTGTTGCTGACCGAACATTATCTATTTTTTTTAACATCTCTCCTCCGAGCGGCACGACAGATTCGTGTATAAATTTTTTCACTCCCGGTTAATATCTCGTTAAAATATGTTAATATATTTAAAACAGCTCGGTTAGTATGCGCACTCAAGACAGTGCGAAGGTGAAGGTCACAGTTTTGTATGAAATAACAGATTTCGGAGACAAGAGTCGTTCCCGTGGAGCGCGAGAGAGCCTCCAGTACATGTGTCGTGTTAATTGGACGTTCGCTATCTATCCGTTTGATTTATCGATATTGCGGGACGAATTTGAATTTGTTAAAATTAATGCCCCAGCCGCCTTAATTGAGTCTCGTTTCAATCGTTCAAAATCAACGGCCTCATATAAAAATAACTTCGACTTGCGCGCACGGTTGTATATCAAATTTTACCCCGCAGACACGAGAGTCAGACGCTCTCAACATACACGATTTGCAATTTGCATTTCGGTCTTCCTGGAAATTGACCCGATTTTAGTGCTTTCTTGTTATGTTCGTGTCAATAAATATGTTCGCGTTCAAAATTTATCGGTTATAGAATGAACGAACGGCAATCAATTTTAATTGAATCTGATTTATTTCGATATGGATGTATATATTTTTCAGCATAGTCACTCTAAAAGGACTAAACACAAACGACGATTCGTATGGAGGATCACTGCTTCGAAATTCTCGATCGGCCAACAACCACCAATTACTTGCTTTAGCCTCACCACCACCGAAGTTTTATTGCCCGAAATAGCTACTTGCGTACGTCTCGGCGACCACGTAATTGCTATGACGCGAGCCCGCAAGAAGCACCCGAAATCTCCGAGAAGCCTCAACATCTCTGATCCGGGATGCCATCGAGGACTTTTTCCACGAAGTCCTTCGAACATGTCGAAAAAAACTCTCAAATCGAACGATTCCGAATCGAAGGGTAGACCGAGTGAGGATCTTATTGACGATGGACACATTGTTGCTCCACCGGTCGGTCGTCGGCATTCCCCGCGACTTTCATTTCTGCGAATTAGCCTCCGAAATATTTATGTGCGGGTCGAGTTATGATAATTGCACAGCGCGTCTTATACACGAGTGTATTTTCTCGCAAGTGCGTCGAAAAAGTGCATAATTTTTCACCGACGACGTGTTTTCACTCTGCGTCGCGTTCGAATGCGACTTGTGCATTCTTATCCCACGGTATTATCTTAGATAGAGTCCAGAGACGCTTCGGAAAGATGGGATGCTTCGTGCGTTGAAAAAGCGAACGCTTATCTCTCTCGTCGTCGGGCTTAATTAAGAAAAAGTGTCGGAATTTCGTCAAATTACGGTAATGATGTCGGGCGTTGAAAACGCTCGTTCCGTATATCTAAACCGTTCCCAATTTCCGTATATCGTAATCGAGAAAAGTGTTTAATCGTGTTCAATTTTGTACAAATTACTGTGTATTTATATACATTATATTACAGGTGTGTTTTGTACGTTTATATAAAAGTGAAAACTTAATATTTTAATATATTTGTAAAAAAAAACTCAGATTGATGCATTTCGATTCGATAGAAAAAATATCCATCCTCATAATAAAATTTTATCGTCGGTTATATCAGCGTAATCTGAAAGCGAATCGTATGAATCGACGCATTAAAATACATAAATAATTATTTAATTATATGAAAATCGCAGTTTACGAGTAAATATTTTCGATCAAATCGACGGATTGACCTTTGAAATCTTCGATAGTTTATCTCGGGTTCGCCGTTTAATTTGTTTGTCCGCATATCAGAATACAATATGTGAAGATTGTCGCTTTATGCTTTATTCATGAGCTTCAAAAAACGGTTATAAAATAAAGGATGTCGTCGATATTTTATATTTTATAATAACTCAATCGACGTCGAGGTTTTTTGATGCGTAAGATTATCGCACGATAGTATATAGAACCGTTGTCGACCTCAATCGGGGAAAAATTCTTGTGCGTGCTGTAAACTTATCTCTATTTATAATGTTTATTTTTTCAACGTATTTGCTATATTTCACAATCAGAAACTGATTGCGATTGCTTCGGCACAATAAAACGCCGAACAACTATGTGATTTATTTCGGTTAATGCGCGCTCGGATAGGCGAAGGTGTTAGTTTAATAAACGCTAATCGAAAGATACGTGTTAAATGTTAGCAGGAATAAATTTAAATTTCATCACAACGTATAATTTATTCTTTACAATGCGTTTACGCTGTCGGAGACTTATGGTCTTCTTCGTTATCTGAACAATGCTCGTAAAATTCAACGATAAATCGAGCTTTCGATTCCACGTCGAAATCATCGATCACACATTGAAAAACATTTTTCTGCAACGTTTTTTTCCTGTGCGTCGGCTGTTTTAGGAATTTTATAAGGCACGCCCGTTTTATTATTGATGATTTATAGCAGTTTTTTTCACGAAGACCGACCCTGACCTATATAAAACACAATGCGGTCGTTTCAATATTTGCCTTCAATCAAACCAGGAAAAACCTGATTGAGGATAACCGGTTAGGATCAATTCAGATACCTGTCAATCTACAAATATTGTAGCACGAAATGACTAATGGTTTATGTATTTATTTTGGTTCGTGTGCATTACTCGCGATTTTTTTTCAATCAAATTAAATTTAATTAAAATGAATCGTACGACCGGGGTCGTAAAAGCGTATCGAAATGTATTGTACGACATTCGGGATTTCTGCCTGGGAGCAATAACGATAAATACGACGACTTCTTATCTATGGTTTTCTCGTCGCTTCCTCAGAACTCGCAATAAACGTAACACCATAACCATTAGCTTAATGCGAGCTCCCGATACGAGCAGCGAATTGCGGAATTTTCATCGTTTAAAAAATACATATTCTAAAAGACTTTTTTTAAACCCGACTTAAAATCACGATCGATAAAGCCGAATAATTTAATTCGGTAGTTAGTAGGCGACCGTCAGTTGAAAAAAATATCGAAAACGCACCTTTTTTTATCGGTGTCCGACATATCTCGAGTCTTGCATACTAAACAGTGGTTTTTTCAACGTCGAAAAGTTTTGAGTGCGCTTTTTACCTGACCCAAGTTTTAGGGGTCTATTTCATTGACCAAGTTCGTGACCCTATTGTGCTCAATGCATAGGTGACCCTAGCCAAATGCACTTTTCGGATATCATCGTCAGTTGTACCGGTCTTCTGAGGACATCGGAAGTGTTTTACGAATTTGTGCAGCAGTCATACTAACGTCGATTTGATTTTTCGGTGACGAAATTGTGTGCAATCAGGTAATCGGTTTGATAAAGAGTTTCACAATTGCTAAGTGTTTCTGTGAATTTTTCACACGTTTGACGTAAGCGGTTTTAAATTGACGTTCATTTGCGATTTGACGTTTCGAAATTTCGATCGGTTGTTGTAGATAGCGGTTGACGATGGAAGTGATTGTAATTTATCAGATCTAATCTTATGATTTAATAAAGTGTTTGTGAATTATATTTATTTTCTAAAATGCAGAATGATTTGTGTTTGGTTTATTCAGTACTTTCAACTGTAGAGTTCGTTGAATTAGTTTAAATATCATTTTAATTGCTAATTGATATGTATATTGTTTCCCATTCTAGAATGTGTTTTTTTCGGAATATTTCAAACATTTCATAATAGACATTCAGTAAATCAATTTGATATATTAGTCACGATATTATTCAAACTATTCATATTAAATCATAGACATATTAAATAAAGCATCGAATTCAAAATAATCAATTAAGTATTAATGGAAATTTCTTTGACGCACAAGGAAGTCAAAGATTCATCGAGAATTAAAAAAAAAACGAGATAGCTCTCGATCGATCCATAAACACTATCGTCATATTTCAAAAACCAATAATTTACAACTCTCGCGAATGTTATTGACGAGGAATCCGTTTTTGCATATACATACACTTACATACACAAAAACGATCAGCTCGTTCTCCGTACGACATACACATACGATATTAATAAAAAGCGGATTTTTTCCTCGCGAAATTTGCATAAAGTTGTTAGCAACACAGTGTATAAGGAGGCGACTACGCCATTATAGATTATAGAGAGCCCGGCTCGAAATTGCCGTCCAATTATGGTCACTTTAGCTCTACTAAGCGATTACGACGAAGAGAGGGCACCTGTCTCGAAACGGCGCTGAAACGGCGACCGCACATTTCGATCTCTTCACATATATTGTACACATATGAGATGTTTTATATATACGGGTAACGAGGCGATTCTGCGGGCCGTATCCATCTCAAGTCTGTCTAGCCTACGGTCTTTTAGAAAATGCGAAAGTTGCCAGTTTCACTTTAAAATTTTCGTATTCCCAGCTTTCGCGAGCGCGGTCTAAATGCGAATCCATAAATCAGCAGTTTTAAATTGTGTCACGTTTATGATGTATATAGGTTCTATTGATTATGATTCTGAATACCTTTCTTGATTAATTTGAGAAATTTTGCATTTTTTCGTATTTTTTTTTTTAATAGGTCGGACTACTAACGATAAGTTGATAGAGTGGGGTGCACGTAGGAGGGATGGATTTGTCCCGAAATGTACTAAATGGACTTATTAGTTTTCTTTATAATTTACTGAGTGATCAAATATGGTTGTCTCGACGAATTACGTTAATGCATAAAAACAACAATTATACAATAAAATATTAATTTTATACATCCCGACAATAATCGCTTTCGAGTAATGTTTCCATTTAATAAATTTTTTTCCAAGGAAATCATTCTAAATATCAATATCAAATGCAATATAAAGAACCTTACTTAATCAGTTTTCAAATAGTAAAAGAAACTACATAGGCAATTAGTAAAAATATTGCGGAAAAAAATGCAACATTTATCATAAGTATCAAGAATTCTGCACAATAGTAAATATGTTTTAAATATCCAGCTGCTTCGCGTTGGCAATTATTTCATTTCGCAGATTTAAGAACAACGCGGACTCCTGTCGGTTTTGTCCAAAGGCTACTTTGCTTATACCTGCTACCTGCCGAACCGTGTGAAGTCCGACCGAGGACCCCCCTTGATGGTATTTGAAACCCTTTTTTAATAAAAAGGGGTGACAAGTCCGAAACGCACCTTCAGGGTCGTCTCTGTGACTAAATTCGGTTAATTATTCAAATTAATTAGGTTACATTTCATTGTCGATTCAAAGTATAAATTAAAATCAAATAATTCCATCGATTAGTGAATGCATAAAATTCGATTTATTAATATTAATGAAGCTCTATGTTTCTTCGATTGAACTAATTTTATGTTTAATTTTATTTCTGTTGCTTATTTTAATAAAATTTCGGAAATTATCAACCCTTATTTGTATGAAATTTTCGAGGAACCTTTAGCCGGACCGCGTCCATTGTTAAAATAAATTTCTTTCATTTGCGAGTACTTGCGCTGAGGTGACCTGACAATGAAGAATAGGTAATTCTTTCGCTACCCTCGGTAACGTATATTGTGATTAAAATAAATATAATTGCTTGATAGGGGTCTGTCTAGGTAGCGAGTATTATCTATTCGTGTACTAACGTACTGCGCAAATAGGGTCAAAGGGTATGAATGTACGTACACTTTTTTTTAGGCAACTTAGTGTTTGTCGATGAAAACATTGACGTATTTTGTTGAATTTTATAATAAATATTTATGTGATTGAAAATATAAAAAAAAATCGAAGCGTTGTAAATTTAATCGAAAGACTAAGCGATTTATTTGCATAACAAAAGTTTCGCATATTACGTAAATCGTGTTCCGGAGTAGCTCGTAGAATATCATCAATGGCTTTTTTATATTAAATTATGCGTTTGAATTAACATAGATATAATTAAAAGCTTTCATTATGAGAGTGTCACACACGTCTAGTTTAGCAATGAATTTCAGTAAAATATTCGCATGTTGAACTTTAGTAAAATATATAGTTTTCAGCAAGTTTTTATACACAATATTAATTTATTCTGTGCCTGATTTAATATGCATGTTTGATAAAATATTTGTACATACTCATAACTAGACACACAATAACTACACATACACTTACATTGCACAATATACGGAATCACAATAAACTATTTTACGCTCAAAAGAGCGTAAAGTAAAAAGCCTCAGGGTCGAATGTTCGGCCATGTGAATTCTGTCGATTTATTTTCGAATATTAGAAATAACACATACGAAATGATCAGTATGAACAGATGCGATTTTTCGGGAATAATCAGAATGCATGCGTGCGTACAATGCGTGCACCACGAAATTATAACGTTTACGCACGTTAAAAACTGAATTGTTGGCCCAAATTAGTATCGAGTTAATTGTCTGCATCCGTTCACCGACAACAAAATGCTTCTTAAAAAGGTTAAATTCAAATTATTCTCAACTTAACAAGTGTGTCTAAATAGCGACTTTGAAACGAGCGTGAAACGAAAAATTTACGAAACCAGCGAATCCATTCATTGATTTTCTTCGAAAAACCGATTAATGTACACTAATTGTAATACATTAATAGAATATGTTTCATAATTTTAAATTCATAGTTTACCGATATATGTATGTAAGTGCATTTTCATCGTGTAGGTATATTTCGATTTAAATTTTTTTGATATATTCGAATTTTATGCATTAAAAAATGATTCAACAAAAGGAGACATCTTCAGAAGCGTCAAAGCCATCGTGCTTAACAGTATTGTTATAGTATAAAATCACGATTATGATACGAAGAAGTCGATTTTCTCGCCTCGGGCGGTCCACCAACAGCAGCCTCGCATCGTCAATTAGAAAATCGCGCAACGTTTCAACTCCTTAAATTATCGCATCGGGCAAATTGAATTCCTCTCTGAAATCGACCTCTTCGTCGAATTACGATAATGTCTCGTGTGAAATGATTGCGAAATCGCAGCTGGAATCCTCGACCAACCCCCGAGGCTCGCTAAGGGTGGTCGAAATTGTCGACAATGATTTTTCGTAGTCGCTGTGGTCGTAGTCTTTGACGATATTTGATACGAACCTGCCTGCTGTGGTTTCAAGCCTGCAATTATGTCAAAATGATTATTTTTTATTCTCCGAATAAGCCTCAGTATCATAGTGTCGCGGTTTCGAATTAAAGGGGTCAAACTGGCAGGTTCATAATTAAAATTTGTTTTAAGAAAAAAATAGAAATTCGCGTCGTACCTTAATTTCGAAATTATACAAATAGAAGTGTAATATAAAGTGGCTATTATGCAAATCGGCGATATTTACATATAAATACTTTATTTGCGTTTCATAAATCGAACACAATACGGAGAGGCGATAATGAAAGCATTAAAATTCTATCTAATAAACGACCCGCGATAAATCAAAGTAATACTTTTCAAGAAATTTCGAACGTAAATAAATAAGAGATTTTTTTCTCTCTTTTTCGTCGATGGGTACGTGTAAATCGGATGCAAAATTATTCAAATACAACCGGCGAACAAATAAGCGTTATATAAATCGTATTAGACTCTTAATATTTTCCAATTTATCATAAAATATTACGTTTTGAAACGTTATTATGTAGAGATTCGTGGAGATTATACTCGGATTTGAAATATTGGTTATCAAACGTAGACGAATTTAACTGCGTCATATACGAAATCGATTATTTATTGAAGCGAGTTCCCTGTTTCGAATTTACGACAGTGCCATTTCGACGTTAAAATAATTTTACGAGATTGATTACACATAGAAACTCTCTCTATATATACGGTCGTAAAGTCGCTAAAGTTTCTCGCCATCGTTCCATTTTTATTTTTCATATTTTACAGTACGCGTTGTATTTTTATTTCATTTGGAACTCACACTGAATTATTGATGGTAGTCACCATCGCATTTACATCGGCGACATCTTATAAATTATTATCTCAATCGATGCGACCGAGATGAAAAAATGACAGATTGCTTTGATATATGAAGTGGATTCAGTAGCGATCGACACTATTTTTCGATTCTTTTGCGAATGTTAAAAGACAATGAGAGGCGAGCACACGTTTTGACTTTTTGTCCTCACAGACTCCTTTCGAATCCTGACGAGGAACGAGAAGTCTTCCTATACTTTTTTTTTCTCGAATCGATACCCCATTCCGATCAGTATTCACCTGTGTACGTCGATCTGGAAAGGTGTGTTGAATCACTTATTTGGTAACGATTTTTTTTACATCCTTCCAACCCTGCCTTTAGTGGAAGACTCGCTGCAAGGCCATATGCGTTCGGCCGGCGAGATTTTATTCTTTTTTTCAATAAAGTTTTTTTCACTGACGCGTCCAACTCGGGAGATGTTATGCGAGATCCACGATTCCACGACTTTAACATTATGCAATAAAAAATACGCTATTAATTAACCGTCGACGGATTGACCCCTGAAAATTATTTTATGGTGTACGGTCTCATTACGTTCCCAGGTAACCCATATTTATGGCTAAGATCGTGCTCGAGTATCCCACAACCGAAATATCATACATGGATGTGGGTTACTGACCCTACTATAGCCGTAATAAAAAAGCATTAGATTTTTTTCCTCGAGCATGGATGGGCAGCATCGCATCTCATAACAGAAAATCGAATGCACATACACACATGTGCGTTGTGTATAATATTTATATCGTTTGACCCCCTACGATCCGAAGCATCAATATTATTGTTGAAGGATGAATTGCATAATGTGCGCATCTTTCCAAGGGAGGCATAATGATGCATCACAGCTTTCATAATCACCGTTACCTGGTGAAAGGAGCCACTCCTTTGAGAAGGGTGTGCAAGATCAAATCTAAAAAGGGTTTCAACCCTCGACAAAGAGAAGAGTCCTTTGTTGTGCTGTGAGATGTGCATTCGCGTACGTGAGCATGCACACCTTATGAATTGTTTTTTTTTTTCGATAAATCTTTACATCCAAATCATTTTTATTGATCAATATTCCCTGATATACTGTATTGAGATTTTCTCCTAAAATGATTGGATTTCAAAATATTTTGTGGAAAAAATTCTCACGGTTAAAAATAACTTTGTCTTTTTCAGTGGTCAGATAATCGGCGAACCTTTAATTAAAAACAGAAAACACGGTCGAAACAAGATAAGGAACCGCTAACCAAACATGGTAGAACCTTTTTTATACATAATGTGAAAGTTTACTCTTTTTGTTCGGTTAAACTCTCATTATGCAAATATTCGACTTTTTTCAATTAATATTGAGTCCATTTACGTGCGCATCGAACATGTCGATACTTAGAACGATAACCGTTGCGGATATTTTTCGCCGAACAATTATGCAAATTCCGAATGTATGTACATGATGCCATTTTGAATTTTGTTATTTTATTTTAACAGCAGTATCGATAAACAATGTTCGAACTGCATATTCGACCGTTTTCGAGAAGGCTTCGAATCGTGTACACATATTTTTTCACATGACACCTGAGTGTCTAACTCGGATTTTTTACGATTTCGTTTTTATGGTGTTCGTTAGCATCGGGAGTCGTAGTGGCATCGTAATACGACAATTAAAAATGACAGAAATTAACGGCGTCGTAAATTATGATTTATTTTAATAGATATCAGTTCTATGCGCGCTATAAATTTTGATTTTTTTTCTCCACCTCCAGCATAATTAAAAAGCTAGGGTCAAATGGCTTCCCAGTTTCGGCGGGCCGAATGTTAAACGATTCGAGTCACCGATAAACATTCGATTGGCGAATGCACTTTTACGGTTGTTGAACACGAGCTTCTTCATCGAGTGCAAAAGAAGCGAGCGTGATCAACGAATCAGATAAATGAACCGACCGTGTGATGGATGTGCGTGTTTTGTTAATTTAACCGCATCCCGCTGAAAAAATTGATTTATTAGCACGCTTAGGGCTCGATGATGCTGCTTCTCGAGTACCTTCTTCCGATTCTATGTATGCTATAAGTTGATTGAAAAATTAAATTTAAATTGATTGCTTTAGCTGTTGCGTTTTTGTTGATGAATCGTAGAGGCGTGAGAGTGCGTGTATGATTAACAAAAAGTTTTAATAGAATTTACGTCTGTTGAATAAATTTCGAAGATTGAAACGTCCATCACACTTTCTTACTTACAAAACGACCTGTACGATCGATTAATTAAGAGATTTTAATTGTACCATTTCTAGCTATTTTTATTGAGCATAAAAAACCCATCAGATAACTAACTCATTCGCAATTAAACGCAATAAAAAACTGTTTTAAATTCGTCTACGTACATAAAACTGAGACACAATTTTATTACTTAACGGCGTTACGCACAAGACGAAATAAAAAACGTACGAATGATTGATACACACTTTCGTTATTTATGCACACCTCTGAGTGTATCGAAGCGTGATTTTTTTTATCATCGAACCTATTTCGTATACGTCTGATTTAATTCGAAAATCTTCGCGATCTCGATCAACCCCCAAGCGACATCTGTTGCCGCGTTGCGACGTTGTTTCGTTGCCGTTGTTGTTGTCGATGGCGGCCGAACAACAGTCGTAAGTTAGCAACGACTTCGACGGTAACCTCGCTAACAAGCCGACTCGTATACATCGGTGATGTACGTTGATAGGATGCTGTAAATTTTTTGCTGCACCGAGCCGACGAGATGATTTTTTCAGGACCCCTTCCTTTCGAATCGAACTTTCGCGGCTGTTGAACTATCACGTTCGAAAGATAGACGTTTGTGTTTCTTAATCAGTTTCGAGATTCGAAATCGTATTTGATGTATCGTTATATCACATTAACCGCTATAAAATGAGATGTTTTAATGAATGTTGTACTTACATGTCGTTCGAGCTAAATAGGTGTATTGTGATAGGTATGAGATTGTTCGTATCTATTTTAAGTGTCAGATAAATGCTGTAGTAACTCATTTTTTTTCTGTAACGAATGTGTCATATTTCCGAATATAGTTAAAATGTTTAATATGTTAGTAATCGAACTAGGCCATAAATGGGTCTCAGAACTTATTCGTTCGAAGCGATTTATTGAAAATTGAAATATAACATTCCATTTTTAGCGCTATGAATTTTGAAACGGAATTTTTCTCGAGTCGTTAATAATAGCTTAATTAGATTTCACATAATCTCATTCATTTTATTTTTTTGCGCAATTCTATAATGAGAAACCTCAATTTGTTCAAAACGTTTTGCGTAAAAATGTTGCTTATAGCAGTAGCTCATATACAACTTTTTTTGTTTAATAGGCATAAAATTGCATAATTGATATCGAAATCATTTTCTCCTTATATATAATTATTCAATTTTGAATCGAATTGAATTTCTTCACCGACAATTTGTCCAGCGAAAGTCCACACCGCCCTGGGTGCTATTCTTTACTCCCATCCTCCGATATAATCATCCACTTAATAAACATGGAATATACATTCGTGTTCAATTACTGCATTGGTTTTGCAAGCTTCTTCCCATTAGCCATCGTCTTATTACCACTGAGTGTCACATCGAGATCGTTCGACATCCGCGCGAACAATTTGCACTAAATCTATAAATTTATTCGCACGCATTCGTATCGAATCGTGCTGTTGTAGTCTCGGAACCAGCCAGCTCTTTGACGAGTTATCGAGGCCATTTCGTTCATTCATAACGGCGGCTGATCGACCGGTAGCGGAAGCTGGGGAAATTGTTTGACCGCGGGGAAGATCACGATATTGCCAGTCGGAGGCTCGAAGTATTGTGGTGTTGGTCTAGTTCGAGGATGTTCGTATACGAGGGAAATGGTTTCTGAATGGTGATCTAGCCGTTCGCGGATTATTGACCGGGTTGTATAGGACAGAGGTGATGGTTGTAAAATATGTGAGAAGTGCATCCCATATTATATGGAATATGCGACGGTATTGTTTCTTGAATGTAACGGTTTCAATTAAATCGTATAAAATAGTTTATATGCATTCCTATACTAATGTGATATTCGACATTGATTATGTTATCTGCTAATAGTATCATTAAATGGGAAAATTATTGAAATCCTATCGATGAAACACGATACTATTTTCAGTTATCACATTATTGTATTAAAAAAATCGAAACGCCTAAATGATGCTGTTTGTTAAGACATAAAATAAACCGTAATATCTTTACATTGTAAACTTAATAGCTTTCGCAGAATATTTTGTCCTGTGTGCACTAACACCTGCATTTACAGTTGATGACCATAACCGACTCGGTGCATAGGTTAAGTAAGCTTTAACATTTACGCTATTAGAGCACTTGGGGCGAACATCCCGATCGCAAATTGTGTTGTGACGAGATATTGAGCGATCTTTAAATCGATTTAATTACAAAACTTTATATATAGAGCTGCATGATACGAAAATAAACTTACGGTAGGAGGTTGGGCTGGCCGAGGCCGCTAGATTTAACATCTCGGTAATTGCAGTTTTCAACACTGACGAGGCATACGCTTATTGCCTTCTCTGCGTATCACACGTGTATCGTGTATGTACCGAGAACGTGTAATAATATTAAATTTGCTTTTTTTCATTTATTTGGGTTCGGGCCTTCGATTCGTGTCTCGTATTGACGTTGACGACCGTTGCACGTCGGCTAATTTGTCTTGAAAAATTGATCGTTAAAAGTCCCGGATTGATTTTTACCTTTATAAATTTCATTTAAAATTATAAATCGTTTATCGTTTGTCATTTCAATCAATTCTTTCATTTCTTTTTCCTCACGTAAGGTTACTTATGTTAAATGTCACTATTTCGAATCGTTTATTTTTTCTATCATATTTGATTTTTATCACCTGGATTAGTTCAAAAAATCTTAGCCGACACGTTCATTTCTGTGAAATGAAATTGTATCTATTTTTTTATAATTACTTGTCCAAAAATTAAATTATGAAAGATTACACGGTTCAATCGTCCGATGTGGATTGGTCGATCTTGATACAGGTTGACTTATTACGGTCGAACCGTTCCACCGTGAATAAATCAAAATGGACGTTTTCGAAAAAAAAATAAACTATTCCTGCTAGTTGTTAAAAATTGTTTCGTATGCCATTGTCGTCCTCGTCAATTATGTACAATTATTTATCTAATTATACTGTTTTTCGTTAAATACACTAATGAATATTCAATTCGGTTGATGAGACTTTATTGTAATATGATACAATTTAATTTGATTAAATGAAAGATAGTCGTGTTTTTATGATATTGAAAAAACTAAATTATTTGTAATTACCACGTTTAATACTTCTTTCGCGTGGGCGTTGATTGGAAACATGAACGCGCAGTTAAGCTTCAAACCCATTACAATTATTTTCGTGCAATGTTTTAAACTGTTTATCAAATTAATACTTAAAATTTGATCTTAACGTTTCACGACGTTTTGAAGAAACCACTATTATCTAGCCACACGAGCAAATGTCTCGGAAAGATCTCTTCAACCGATACGAAAATTTACACGATATTGTATCACGTGAACGCGGACATTACGACGCAAGGCACCCGATATTATCTATGCATTCGGTTTGAACGGTATTTTTTTTATAAACGTATACTTTGATTAACGTATGACGTTCTCGTTGGATATACGTCGACCGAATTACATCACAGAATTGAATCGTATCAAAAAAGCGCCGCTTTCAATCGTAGCCGAATTTCACGCATGAACATATTATAACACAGGACCACCTCGGATTTAATTTTTAACATCCGATGCATGTTGTCCGAAGCCAGTATTTGCGAGCTTATTGTGAGCTTTTGTAACTCGGTAGCTCAATGGCATCATCATCATTCAGCGTCTTCAAATCGTGCGTATCGCTTACGATCGGTGGCGGTAATGATGACATAGATTTTAAATGAAAATACCACTTAAATTCGCTCGGGACTCTTAGCGATCGGGCGGAGAACACCCCGAGGGAGCAATTTGCTCCCGAACAGCCATAAAACGTAGTTGAATATTGATCAGATATTTTTGTGCCGTTACACAAATTGATCTGCGCGACGCGTACGAGAGCTCGAGCATTATTAAGCGAAATTATATTTCACCAACGCGTCATAAATATAAATTGGACTTTTTCTGTTGCGCTTTTCTGTCGGATTGTGCGCTGTTTTTTCGGAGCATTTGTGATTCGAGCGAGCGAACGTCACGTGTGACGTACACGAAAGCTGTGAAATCACTTTTCTCGAAAGCTTTCTTCTATCTTGAGTGACGGGTTGACTGTTTTGCTGTTCAAGACGATTCGTCATGGACGGTCGAGGGTTAATTCTTTTTTCGATATAAATTTTCGTGTCTTATTCGAATATTATTCATTTTTAAATTCAAATTTGGATGAAATAAATTATAAATTGTATCGAATTTTTATAGAATTTAATTCTGCACAATTTTGAAATTTCCGATTCTTCAATAAACAGGCTATCTATATGCAAATAAGTGTGCAAGATGTATTGATATAAATCATGCGCGTTATTACTCACCGTGCGTAAAATGAAAGTGCAAAAACGAGAAGAATAACTGTTCGATGTAAACACGTCGTCTAGTGGTTTTTATTTTTTATGTTTACGAAAAGCTTTAATCACTGTCATTTTTCAACGCTTATCACCAACCACGCTAATAAAGTTTTCAGCATGCCGAAGTAATTCGAGAATTTTCATTGCCGTCTTCGAGCAAATTATATAGTTGCATGTTTTGCAATGTTAATCTTTGGAAGCATTTACGACCTCTTTATTTTGTGTATATTTCATATAAATATTAATTTTGTTTTATTTTGTTCCAGGTAATTGTCGTTTTACGATGCCACAGTATTTATGTGAGTTAAGATTATTTATTTAAATTTCAAACCAAAATCATCGCGATTTTCGTTTTGTTTTTACGACTTTTATCGTCTAGAAGCTATTTCTTTTTTATCGAAAATTTGCATATACTCGTAAACTATTTGAATGAAATGACTTTCAAATTTATACGCACCTCCCAACCAGAGATTTATTGGTCAAATTCTCCAATAAATTCCTAAGTTATTGAACCTGCATTATAGTCTGTGAATTCGATCGAATTTATATGATATTCAACGATCGTCCATATCGAACGTCAATATCGTACGTTACCCGAACGATTTCTCTGCATTATCATTTTAATCACTGTCTGAAGAAGCCGGGTAATATTCTCAATTAAGAAAAACTCCAGCGACGGGCAAAATTTATCGTTTGTTTCTGCAGAAGCGAATCGATGTCGTAGGCGTGAGCTAATGAGCCCTCTCAATTACTGCTCCAAGTTTTACACTTTCATATCCCTTCACAGAGCACAAGCGATTAAATGCAAATTTTCATTAGATTCTTCTAAGAATCTTATCAGATGTTGATTCTTATTCATTTAATCTTATTAGATTATTTTTAATGAATCTTAAGTGAATTTTCGATATATACATTAGATAGATACGATGTCGTGATGACTTGAATGAGTATAGTAAACATCTAATTGTATTAAATTACAAAACGTAGCCATCGTCAATAATGTATTTTGTTTATAGTACGCCTTTTTCGTTTAGAGTGCTCACTAAAACAACATTTGAGGAAAATCGTTTGTTTGTGCTTCTTAGGTATTTTGCCTAATTCGTCGGTATATCCTTACTGCATAAACTGGCGCGTTTTATGAAAATCTATTTTCCAATGGCGAAATATCAAAACAAACCTAGCGATTTATTTCGATCCAACAGTCACGGCAAATATTATCATTGCTTCGTTCAAATTCAACGTTAAAGCATTCGACAGGTAAAAAATCAACAATAAAATAAACATTCCGACTTACTCATCCCTGTGTAAACTCAAATCTCACTGTCAACAGTGGAAGCGACCGAGTGCGCAGGACTCTTAGCTAAAAGCTTTTAGAACCTTTTTTCTACGAGCAAACATGCACAAAGACTTTTTAGAACCCTTCTTTACATGTAAATTGATCGTAAGGGCGACGGATACGCTTTTGCGAAAGCATATTATCGAATGAATGCATTATCATATTATGAGCGACAAAAAGAACAGACATCTCGGATCGCTTGATCCCACTGAAAACATTTTTATTGTTTGATTTAATATACACCTACTAGTAGAAATTGATCTGCCCTGATCGTCGATCTATATAACTTTTTTTCAACATTTACGATCGTTCATGATGGTATAATTTCACTACAGTGCGTGGGACGCGAATATGTAGATGCATAATGCCGCAGAGAAAAATTGTATGCCATTCAATGTCTTCGGTTAATAATATAAATCATATCGTCAAATTCGCAAATATGTAATTGAGAAAAAAATCGAACGCGGCAATTACATGAAATTTATATTTGAATACCATTTTCAAATTATATGTCTATCAAATTGACATGCACGTGCTTATGTGTATTAAATTTTAACGTAGTAGATTTATTTTGAAAAAATATAGAAAAGCATTTATTCAATGCATCGTATATTATAATCGCTTTATTTATATTACATTGCAGCGACATTTTCAATAAGCTCATTTGTTACGGCTTCAGCGTTATCTAATTTTCTTTTGAAAGCATGATATATCTGTGGAAAAGCCACACACAGATCGTGCTCATTTATTTAACATTGTTGAAAACTACAATGGTAAATCATGGCAACTTAGTTTCTTGAATACAATCGCTTGCGAAATTTAAATCTTACATTGTGGTAGATTGTATATATTTTAAAGATTTTACCAAAAAAGGGCTGTCTCAATTACTGAACAGACTCATGTGAATACCTTCAGTCTCCGAGGTAAATCGCGAACGACATTTGCGCACATCATTATAGACTTTTAACGTAATACAGTTTTTAAATATAATAATAGAATTAAAAGCTCGAAAACCGAAATTCAAACGTTTCGGATGTGGACCATCTGTCGTGGCACTTGTTAAATTTATTTCATCACGCCAATTACGCCATTCGCTTTCTTCAATATAGCGAAAACGTATTATTTATACGCCACACAATATGAATGAATACATTTCGCAGAACGGATCCAAAATTTTATATCTCGTCCTTTATTCATACGTATTTACATCGCCCGCGGCCTCGGAATATCCTTTGTCAGCAATACGAGAACTGATCCTGCGAAAAAGAATGATTGAAAGGATTTCTATTAGAAGCGTTTAAAAAAATCCCTTTTGTGCCGTTTATTTATTACAATTTTTATTGTGATTCTAGCGAAATTTATTATTTATGTCTTTCCTATGGAAATTCGTTTCGATTTTTTTCTTACCTGTACGAGTACTCGAATAAAATTATTTGTTTTTTTTTATTGTATTGGCATTGAAAATAATTACGAATTCGCGTCGTAATTGTGTATTATGAAAAAATGATACAATTGAACAATCATCGTTTGAATATTACCGCTCGCCGAATGAAACATTAATTCGAATTTTGATCGTGTGTATTTAAAAAAAAAGTATTTGAACACGTGTAATAATAGTCAATCATTGCATGAACACGCGAATCATTCGATATAACGTAACAAAATATATACTAACGAAGCTAGTCTTATGATCTGAAGTATTAAGTTTATATTTATTAAATATTCACATATTCAAACGTCGTTATTGATTAAAATTCGTATATAAAGTTGCGTCGCTTTATTGTAATTTGATATCGTTTTAAGTGCTTTTGAAACGAATACACATCATGCCATTTTTCAACGTCAACTTTATCATCGGCTCGATCCAAAATCGACTCGTATCGGATGAGATTGATAGAAAGTCGTTTATATATCATATATCGCAATTTAATCGAACATATTCGAAACGATCGGACAATAATTGAATATGAAATTGTATACGTTCGTTGTGTGTTTTGAGCGGTCGACCTCCTAGAGCGCATCCGACTGACGTTCGTACAATATTCTCTTCGAATCGTACACATACGAGCCAAGATAATTTGTAAACGCTAACCAAACTCCCACAAGGCTTTCGCGTGCTTATCGTACACGTATTGTTATTTTATTAGGCAAATTTTTACCCGATGGGCGAGCACGACCCCGCGAAAGTACTTACGCAGAGAGATCTTTTGCGGCGAAAGCACACTCTTACCGCAATGCCGGCATCGACAAAACGAAACGACTTAAATTATAGCGCTCGGATTCAAATTTATATGGCTGGCGGCCCTACAAGATTGAATTCATTTAATGTTTGCCGACCCGACACGACCGACGCACGCAAAAGCGCGGACACGTTTGCGCAATAGACCACATGCAATTGTTTGCGAATCCGCCGCTCTGTTATCTTACAAAGATTCATTTTTTCTAACTATTTTTGAAAATTTATACCCATTCGATAGACCACACCCAGTTACATACACGAAAAGTCGATGAATTGATCGAACAATGCATTGATTATCTCAGAAACATGGGAGAACTCATTTGAATCACTGATAGACTTGTCTGTTAATGAAATTGATGAAATTTGTCATTTACATCCAAAGCAATTCGATAGATGTATTATGGATCCATTTTGAACTGTTTTAACGAATCGTATCATTGTATTTTTTTTTAACAATTTGAAATTCAAATCGCCGTGACTATGATGTGTTTTTTGTGGTCTTGTCCACATCGCTCGATCGCTTGTCGCTTCAGCCGAAGAGAAATGTCACAGTTGTCAACTCGAGAGTTATATTTCATATATTGAGTATTTTTTTATACATATATTGTTGTCGCATGTGAGAATTATGCGACCGTTGGTCGTAACGGTTTTTCTGTTTTTGACTTTTGAGACGATGGCCGCCTGTCCGTCAAAGTGATCTCGATCGAACAGGAGACGCGGTTTCAGAATCGTTTTTGTTCGAAACCCCAGAATTTTATCGCCGCTGTCCATTGTTGGTGTATTTGCATTCTCATTGTGTGCAAAAGAAACGACTTTTTTATTCAGTAACCGAAGATTTCGGCCTGATTGACCAAATTGTTTCAGTTCGAATCGTAAGCTTTGTGCACGAAATAAATCTTTGAATTCGTGCCCCGTGTACAGTGTGGTCGACAAAGAGAACGGTACTGAAACGGTTAACATCGCATGTACGTAAGTTAATAAATAAGATTTTAATTAAACGTCGCTCCATTGAATAGACACTGGGCTCCCGTGGAGATAGGGAAAAGTCTCTGATGGCTGAACATGGAACCTTCGAGGCAAATATGACATTCGAGCGGCTCATACAAAATTATCTATTCGTTAGAAATTGAACGAGCCACACAAATATTGTTCTCGTATATGTACAGCATATACATATAAAATCGAATATTTTTTTCGATCATAAATATTGAACTCATGTGACTGGGGGTCCCCTCGAATCGACTGCTACAATACAATATTGACAGTCAATGATTTCGCAAGGTCGAGTGCTTCCGTGACGTTTCTAAGCAGCTTATAAAAGAACCTTTCATACATCGACAGGGGTCGATAAACATTATCCCATTTCATGCATTTTAAATGGCGTTTAATTTCAACTACAAAAAAAAAATCACTAGCCTTTTCAGACCTTGTCTCTGGATGTTTGCTGCGTTGCCTTCACGTCAAACATCAACTCGATGGGAAGTGAGACGTCTCAGTCGTTGATATTTGCATCGTCCGATGGAGATGACTGTACGTTCGCCATCCTCACGACAAGAGACGTTATTCCCAACACACCAGAGAGTGGTCCGCTTGTTAAGAGAGCGCTGAAAAAATTGAATAAAAGAATGGTTCGCATAATTCAATTTATAAATACACTCGGCGAGACGATGTCGCCAATGATCGATCGGCGGATGTCGGCGCGCCAATTGCGCAAACGATTATTGCAAATCGAATCCGATTGAACGCGTGTTGTGAGTGCGATTAAAATTCTTTCTCGAAAGGGTCGCCGAAAATGGACGAGTTGGAAATTTGCAATTTCGCCGCAGCGGCGAGCAAATTGGTCCAAATACATAAATGCATATGAAAGGATGCGTTTTTCGCGTTTTACTTCTCCGCGTTTAATTGTCGCGTTTTTTTTTCTCGAACGCGTCGATTTTTAAATGCGTCGGAGAACGACGTGGGTGGTTATGTCGATCGATATCGAAGCGATTCTAGTAGATTATCAGTATGAAAATGTAAAAGTCTATAAAGTATGATTAACGGGTGAAATTGTTTTAATAAAGTACAATAGTTAAACTTTCTTTTCTACATCGTAATATGTTTATAGTTCAGCATTTTCAGCTTTCTCAAAGAAATTATCAATTTTTTTCAATAATGAAATATAGTTCTAGTGACACTTGGATATACTGGTTTGTTTCTTAGGGCTGCCACGTTCGGAACTTTCTTACATTTTTAATACATACATCGACAGAAGTAAATCGGAGTATTACTGTATTATTTATTTAACGTATTTTTTTCTTCTGTTTGTCAGGCGATGTATAATTGACAGCTGGCAATCAATACCCGGTGTGCGAACCGAGTGCCGATAGCGATTCCGTCGAGAGAGCTCCAGATTTTTTAATATTCAAGTCACATTTTTACTTTCAGCCTTAATTGCCCGTTGTTTATCTCGAAATTGCTGCGGAATCGTAATTTTGCTTTCGGCCGCGTACATATTTTCGGTACCCCCGATTAAAATGACAAATAATTGACGTAATTGGACGTGGAGATCGATCGATCGGCCCGTACTGATCGTTGTCGCTGTTGCGAAATTCGATGGAAACACGCCGATGTAATGATACGAATTCGGAAAATTAACAATACCAAGCTCTGTCATTATTTTATTTCACTGCCAGTCGCAATATGTTTATTCGAGGCGAAGATTTTCTCGTTTCTTGTGCTTTTTTGACGTCTTGCGTTCGATCGGACATTGTAAGCGTTCTTGTGAAACAATATAGATTGAATACATTTCGTTGCGCTGCGCTGTTACAATAGTTTATTTTGTATTTGTTTGTTTGCACGAAAACACGTTTTATATTGTGTGTAGTGTACGTGTCAAACGGGAGTATATTTACAATATTATTTAGCCGCGTCAAGGCAAAAGCAAAACCAGGAATAAATTAACGGTTAAACAATCGAAATGTGTAGTATAAATGTTTGTTAAAAGCCTCCGAGCCACAATCAATAAGATGCTGAGAGCAAATGTCTCCTAATTAACGACCGAGATTGATATACGAAAGTTTAACGAGCTCTAATGGACACTATCTAAACGACATTTTATATATTGGCCTTTTACACACACATTTTCCGAACACGCCATTATATTTCGAACGCAATTTATTTATTGCACTGCGTCTGTGTGGGAACACAAACGTTGTATGGATGTATTTGTATATATTTTTTTATAATCTGTTTCATCTTAATTAAAAACGCTGTACTATTGGCATTTCCAACGAGATCGCTCGGTCAATAAGGAGACCGGATATTGTGTGTTCAGTTTTTATTACTGAACGGAAAACGCTATGCTCGCTTTTCAGAAAGAAACAACCCGATGATGCTGAGTTTCTTGGTCCATCGAGCACGTCATTGGCTCTATAAGCGTCTGATTGATTTTAATTAATCAATTATAATGCTACGTTGACTCTCGTTATGAACATATTTAGCGATCTCGTCACTTACGTTGAACTGATGAGTTAAACTTTCTCCATGAAAAATATATTGTTTTTTTTTTTTATTATGGACAAAGTTTCTATTGGGATGCGTATAAATTCCATACCATTGTCAGAATGTCACATAACGAATGGCAGTCGTTTATTTCTTCTATCAATTAATGTTTTGTTATGTACTACTGCGACACTCAGTTTTTTAAGAAATAATGAGCTTCGTATTATTTGTGTGTATGTATATTTGTTTTTACACACACTTTTGAATCAATTTGCATATATTCTCAATTAGTAAATATCGGTCATGAATCTTTTTTACGTTTTGAGTTCATCACGAGGCGAGTGAAATTACAACCGATTTTTCTTATCGAGACCTGTTCGATGTATTTTTGCTCGTTCGCGCTCCATTAACATCGGAAAAAAATTAAGCTCGACAACTTAAGTCGTTTTTTTTTCAGTTCGGCTTAAATTAAATTATATGCAAATATCGATCGAACATGCTAAGTTTTTTTATTCGAAGATCGCTGTCTATAATAGTTCACTTCTCGTACCCCTTTTCGCATAGTTATTTAAAATATGTAGATCGTGTTTATTTTGCACCACTGTACGTCAGGTAGCTCAGTGTGATATTAATTGAAAATTAAATCAACGACTTCTAAGGTATAAAAGTCATGAGAAAAATGTGCAACTGTAAATACCGATGTGGCAATTCCAGCGATGCTCGCGAATCGATAAATAAATAGTTTCATAAATCATTTATAAATATTATACAAATTATTTATTATTTTGAAGTTGCACATATTTTTAATTAAATTTTATTTTAAATATTACGTAGTTATGTGATGAAGAAATAAATATTCCCATGTGTTGAGGATCTTTTATTTAGGGTTATTCGCGTTACGTTCTTTATTTACACACAGGTAATGTTCACATAACCTTAGTTGAAAAAAAATTAAATTACCGTTACGCGTAAAAAATATTTAAAAAATCGTAAAGTAAACGATGTAATTAATTATAAACAGCATCTGTCGCACGATGTCACTTGGAAACCGTCTGTCGCGCACTCTCGTTACAAACGCGAAGAGAATGTTATGATGTACCAATTATAATAGAATAAAACAATATTTATTATTTACTCGGGTGTGATTCATTATATTGTAATTAAATAAACGTCAATTTAGTTCGTTCTGAACTATTGCGCATCCGATCCGATCGGAGTAGCGCGAAAGGTTAAAGATGTCAGTTTATAACTTAACAACAATACGATTCGAAAAAAATAATCACGACTTTGTAATTATCGTATTTACTCGACTTCCACACTCATTGCGGCAACATCGAGCACATAAATCCGATTGAAATTTCCACGTGACTTTATTAATGTAAGATCGAGGCGCGCATTTGCGATCTCCTTGAAACGTTCTCGCTTAGAATTTCGTTCGGATTTCAGCCAAGTCATCTCGCGCGTTAAATAAAAAAGATTTTTATCGCGACATTTGCCACCATTGTGATCGAGGCTAATCACGGCTAATAGAGTCGTTTTGTCGGTCGACTTATTTATAACAAATAGTGAAACTGTTTTCGATAGCCGCCACTCGAGTGCGGAAGGCTTTTGTGAGCGTCGTGTGATTGACGCGTCCGTAAATGGTTTCGGCAATCCGTTTCCGCGTCTCGACATTTTCAATCGATGAATTATAAATCGATTGTATGAAAATGGTATTAGAAATTAAAACGCATCTCGTGCGTCATTCATCCGTTGTTGCACACGATTGATAAATATTGAATTAGTTCCTTAAATGTTCAGCTACGCCACTGCGTTCTCGATATGTATGCAAAATGCAAGGAGATTAATAGGAGCGTACGTGAATATCTTTGAGTGCGATCTATATTTATAATGTGCGCGATATTAATGCGAGCGTTCGAGAAAATTAGCACGTCAATGCGCTCGAACGGCAATGATTGATTGCTTCCTACAAGGACTTTGGTAGCGAAAATGTTGCGTATAAAATTATCAATATCATCGCATTCAAAGTGGGTTTCAGATTGGTCTATTTGCCGTAAGAATGCGATGATTAATTATGCGTAAATTGCACGTGGTTACCGATTCGATTATCTCGAGTATGTGCTTGTATGTTGATGTGTTGTTCCGAGAACTCGCCGTTTATCATTTGCTGCAATTGTTGAGCGGTTGAAATTTAGAGTATGTAAAATATTTTGTGCTAATGTTTATTATAATTGATGGCTTTGGAAGCAAAGTAGGGTAATGAAAAAAGTCTCTAAATGGAGTTTTGTGCAGAATTTGTTTCTAGAAATGTGCATTTGTTTGTGTGGCAAAAGGATATAAATAATTTCTGAAATATATTATCAAATCACTTCGACTATGATCGCGTTTTTCTCAAAATCGCTTTCACGTTATTTATCTCACTTGTCTTACAGTTTCAACCATCTTCAAATAATTTTACAGATCATTGCAAAGAAAATGATTGAATCAAACATTTTCATCTACAATGTAGTCTTTCACTGGATATTTTTCTACTCAAGCCAATCACTAAGAAAATACGTGTTAACCCTTCAAACATCGATCGATCAACCGATCAACAACAACAATAACAACAAAACCAAACAAAAAGCAAAGGATGCACTTCACGTGCCCGATGCACCCGTTAGCAGGAGGAACCTGTTCTAACAATTTTCGACAAAACGACCACAGACATTGCCGCTAACTAGCCCAGGCCAGTTTTTCAGGTTTTCACGCGCGCGCGCGACGAGCACGCGCTTCGATTCAACATCTCAAACCCGTATGGGAATCGAGAAAAAAATTTGCATACTGCTGTCTTTCGACAACAACGGTAGCCCGGATCATCGCCGATTGAATCGTCATCGTCTCGAAGCAGTTTCGGAAATCGAACGATCTAGATTCACCACCGCCCGAGAAACCGAACGATCCGGTATAACCCGTTAACGTTTTCAGTCCCACCGATCTTGATGAATGAACCATTATTGTAATTGATCGATCGTGATTGAATTATCTTCGGAACTGTTCTATAAATTCAAATGCGTGTATGTCGAATGAGAAGTATTGATCTCGTATAGCATTCATTGATCCTTTTGTGTGGCATGTGGAAATTGTACCATTGATTCTAATTCTGAACACTTTTGATAAATTTGATTATTGTTGCATTTTTTTTCTGTAAAATTTGCACTAAATTAGTAAATAGCTTCTTTTATAATTTTAAGAGTAATCAAGTGTGGTTGTTAACATTACATTTGATACCAAAGTTTGGACTGATTTTAATGGAAGAACTTGATCAAACGAAAATACTATTCGGATAAGTTTATTATCCAAAAGTTTTTGAAATTTATGAAAATGATATTTTATTGTAAATTCTATGTTTCGAAGAATCGAGGCAATGCATTAAAATAAGATTTATCCAATAAAATATTGATTTATATATAAAAATATTGATACAATAATCTCTTCTGAGTCAAGTTTTCTTTGAATCGAATTTTTCGATGAAAATCATTCCAAATGTCTGTGTCAAATGCAAAATGTATAAATAACCATACTTAATCAATCTTTAGAATACAAAACAAACTATTCTACAAACCAATTTAATAAAGATTATCCAAAAAAATGACTAATTTTTAAATATTCAGAATTTCTCACAATAGTGCTATATGATTGATTATTCGAAGAATCAGATGATCTAGATTCGAATTTGCAGCCGACTGCAAAACAGAGGGATCCGGTACAACCCGTTAGAGTTACTCGTCCTGGTCCTGGCAAAAGGATCCAGCCTCGAGAGTTCCGTTTCTCTCGTTCATATAACAAACCAGTTGTTGTCGACCTCGTGTGGATGTTGGGTGGCTGAACAACCCATTATGGTGGTCGAGTCCCGCGGGGTTAATACGCCACCACTCTAATTTCGTTTACCGCTATTTATTTTATTCATCGTGCACGACGTCGATTATGCGCAATGGTGCTTGCGTGTTATGTGTGTTGCCGGCTCTTTTATTTTATGGCCATTGTAAACATCGGACGAATTTACGCTTCTATCGTATTTCACGTGTCTCTTCGGAATGATGTAAAGTCAATATCGGCACTGTCGCCAGAGACGGTGTTATTGTCCTAAGTTATTGCCGATCGTGTCCGAGTTGGGCCTTATTCGATTATCGGGTGTGATTGCGAGCTGTTGCAATGCATAGGTTACTGCGAGTGTCTTAAATGCTAGTCAAATGCTGACAGCCGCCAGTGATAGATGTTGTAAATTTAAGATCATTAATGTCGAAATGTTTATATTGAAGTAAATTTTATTACTCAAATAAGTTTTGAGAGATTTTGGAATGTTGTGCCAATGTAGTTTCGATAATTAATTTAATACGTTTTCATCATTTCGATTACTAAAAAACCTAATCTTCTGTCATCGATTTTTTTATAATAATTTCGTAACGATAATAAATATTTTGCTTTAATTGCTTGCGTGAGATATGCTAATCGTATTTTTTACATCGTTTATTGATACAGATCAAACATAATCGAAAGTGCGTTTTTTGCTGTTATTCAAAACTCATGCAAGAAATCAATTGACTATTTGAAAGTATTATAAAGGTGAAATTTTTTTTCAGTTCTGCACATTTTCATATAACGAAATTAAAACGATTGTGTGCAATGTCACACATAAACGGACAGTTTCTCATTCATCGCATATTCAATTTTGATTTTATTCTAACGGCCAACCGGTTTTCTGTTCTTTTGACAAGTGAAAAAAATAGTCGGTCCACCCTGCTAGAGTCATTTTAAAATTCGCAATTCGATTCGGCGTTTCGATTTCGCAATTAATCACTCGGACTTTGGAAAAAAATTATACGAATATCATTTCGGCTACCGTTCGATGCGAGTCTCGATAAATCAATAATTAGCGACGAATCGATTTTATACGTCTGAAGTCAACTTACAACGATATTTTTTATTGAAATCAATATGTGGATATAAATTAATATAGTTTTTTTAATCATTAGAATCTGACATGATCAAAACATAAATCCTTTTCAGTTGTAACTCGAAATATAATTCTGTCCGATTTCTTCTATCAACAAATCAAAAAGATACAATTCATTCTGTGTTTTTTTTTAAATCACTAAAAAATACATTCAACGAATAAATTTTTGATTCAATATGATTTCACATGCGATTTTTTTGCAGTACCGATTCAGTCGAACAAAAGCGACTGTCTGCATACTCGATTGCGCTCATATTGAATTTGTCTCACGCACGTTTTAACCCTTTCGCTATTTTTTTCAATTCCGTCACGAGACACCTACGGATGGTAGCCGAAGAATAAGGGCGCGTTAAGAATAACAAATAATAAAAATTCAAATTAAATACTCGATAAATCACGCGCCCGAAACTGTACATATTCAAATTTCCTTGCGCAAATAATACGGTGGCTGCGCTTCTGATACGGGATTTCGTCGTCGTGAAATCCGAGTATACCGAATATTATAATTCCGAACACAATGCGCAACAGAAGTTGTTAACAACCCAACTTTTATAGTAACGAGCAAATGGGGCATGAAAAGTTTCAATAACACCCGAGGGTATGCAAATTCGCTAACAATCCTATGCACCTTTCTTCGGATTTATTATATTCGCTCCCAGTAACTCTCGATTTTGGATCGATGCGCATTTTCGGCTCTGAAAATGAAGTCGCATCGACAAGTGGAGTGGTTCTTCGGCTTCGTTGTGGGTGGCTGAGGCGAAGTTGTGGCCACCTTTGTATGCAAATCGAAGCAGCCGCCTGAGGGCTGTCGTCTCTTCGTCTGACGTCGCCATCGCATTGTGCAGAGGGAATCGAATGTTGAATTTCGACTGATATTTATTCGGATCGAATTCAGCTCTCCGAGTTTCGGTTCGGCTTCCGATATAATGAGGAGACAGGTTGTGTACGAGGGCATCGGCGTGAAATCGCGTATTGATCGCGTCGACAATAGACGAGATCGAAAGTGGCGTTTTTTTAATAATAATATCGAACGAAACCGACAGTTTCTTCGGGGACGTCTTCGGCGACCACATGGTGAACCGATTGTCAACAATAAAAACGCTGGAAAAAAGGTACGCAATAAATTTATTTATACGCTAGTCAGAAAAAGCGCTGCAGTGTTGTATAGTATCTTCTCGAATTCGTTCCCTCTGCTCGTCTTTTTAATTCAGTTTCATTTCATTTTTTTTTTATTTCGTATACCATCCGAGGGTCTCTCCCTCCGTCGGCGTATATCTTCCTGGTCTTTTTTATTATATATTATATTATATGTGTACCATCATCCACACGCTATTATGCCCGAGTTACCTACCTCTTTCAAATTACAATGCCCCGAGTGGATCCGACAGAAAAAAAGCACTATTGTAGGTCGCGTACGACTTTAATAAAGTGTACTACCAAATATGGGCTCCTCGGGGCCGACACGAAACCAATCCTCGATCGTAAACTTTAATAACTTTAGACGCTTTTAATTGCGATCCGATCCTCTATTTTTGATTGCTGCATCTAAAGCTCGGCGCGCATAATATATCGCTCTATTTGTACAATTACCTAAAGTCGTAAGATGCCTTTACGGTTAGTCTCGAATTACAAATTTTATTGACAGGGATCGAATCGAGTTTGCTGCAAATATAATACATAAAAGCTTATTCGGTCGAGAGCATGAAGTTTTTACGCTTATTGTTTTTATGGCGATGAGTTTTCATGCAATGTTTGGAGAGTTTGGTGACAAAGTCGGGTACCATCTTTGATCAGAAAAAAGTTCCCGCTTTGAACTCGCGAAGCGTCTCTGGCGTAACAATTGTAACGACTTTTGCCAGGACCGGTTTGCATCGATTTTTTCAAACTGTGAAGCGACGAAAACCTCGAGGTGTTCATAAACATGTATGAACATCCATACAAAATGAACACGAGACAATAGTCACTTATGACTTTCAAATCTTTAACATTTTCATCATACGTACGATAAAAAATAGATTCGAAAATCGTGCGAAATATTTGCATTCGGTTATGCAATTTGACATGTGTTGCCTACAAAATTTGTTACCGAATATCCTTGTCTCCCCTTCTGCGTGCGACAAAGGAAGATCACACCTTATCTGATCAACGAATCTCCCGGTAACGCGATCTCAATATGCCGTCATCACCCGAGATCATTTCGGTCAGATAAGACGGTTCCCGGGTTTCAATATAAATCTGAAAATAAAATTGCGGAAAAAAATTCACGAAAATGTGGGTCGCGGAAGCTGCGAACTCGGATGCTCTTCGAGGGATTCGAATCTTATGAATAAAGCAATTTGTAAGTGAGCTCGATTTTCCCCCTTGTGCAAAGCGATAAGACGGTTTTTGTGAATAATTTATCATGCGTGAAGGGTGTAAAGTAAACATTGCATAAAAAAATTGCATATTTTCTAATTCAATTTCGCGATCGATTCGAAAGCTCGATCGGAGAGCTTCTCACGCGTTCAATCCAAACATATTCAATGCACTAAAAAAATGTCCAGATAAATTTACATGTGGGGCATTTAGAGAAAGGTTGCCTTCAGTTTTTTCCGAGTCTCCGAGTTTCGTGTCACTTTCTCGACTTTTAATTGACTTTCACTGTCGCGAGATTCGAAGATAGCGATTACTCGATACGACTTCGGGATAATCCTTGGCGAGTTCGCATCTTCGGCGATGATAATTTTCGAATCGGCTTTGCATAAGTTCGTCGTTATGTCCGATTGTCGAATATGAAATATCGGAACGAGATGGCTTTCAGCTTTATTTCACCCCCACGCGATGTTTGTTGCTTTCGACCCGCAGGGTCACACAAACTCATAACCATTCTATGCGATTTTCGCATATTTTACGCGACTGCATGCCGTATTGGTCGTATGTATAATGTGTATACGAAGTTTCATGAACACATTTCCAATTATCATAAATTCGCAGCTCCATACTATATGTCTTGCTCATTCGAGCGCGGATCGCTTTTGTCGCGGACGTTAACAATATATTTTTGTCTTTATTGTCTTCGTTAACGTTTGCCGTGATAATAAATAAGGAACAAAGAATTTTCGCTTAAATATTATTGCACGCACGCACCCTGATTGCTTTCGGTCGTGAAACTTATGCACTTTCGTTGCGTAAATGTATTTTTTTTTTCCAATAATTTCTCGATTCAAAAAGGATAGTGTTTCATTGACCTCCATACGTGCGTCTAATTTTTCTTTTGACGAAGCCGACGACTGGTAAAATTTGATACTTTTCGATAGTAGGACACGCATCAACGTTTTAAGAACGTTTGCTATATGTAGATCGCCATATTGATTTGTTTTTTTTTTCGACGGCTATTTCGAGACTATTTAATGGCGGATGTAATGTGATTAATTAATGAAACGAAATGCCGTTAATACTCGCCCATCGACGTTGTAATGTATGTAATTGTGGAATCGTGTAAGTTGCAGTAATTATCGCAGAATCGATACATGAGAGAAAATCGAACGAAAAACAAGTATGCAATAATTTTCGTATAATAACGTTATATATGTGTAATGAGATAAATCCATAAAATAAGCGCTTTATATTCGTGGCAAAGCTGTAAATGTAAAATTTAATAACGCTCATAATATTATATGCAAATAGTCCCTACGTACACGATACGCGTTGAATTCATACGCATAAATATACTCGCCGAATGGCAACATTCACACGCGTCTTATCTGATTATTTATTTCGGAAAAAAATGACATAGTTTAATCTGACGCACGTCTAATTATCAAAAAAATAAAATTCGCGAACCTAAGGTGAGCCCGAGCTGTTAAAATGTCGAAGAACAAAGGTCGCGTTGCGAAACGAGAATGGCTGATTAAAAATGATTGATTTAACACGCGTACGTTTCAAAAAAGAACTCCAACAAAATTTGAAACTAACAATCTGACATGTTTTACTGCCTTATCAGTGTCAAATGTTTAATTAATACCGCCGAGCGAAGGCACACACGTTTATTCGTATGGATATGTTCGTTTTTTTTCGCAAATTTGCATGAGATTCGGCGAGGTGATTCGGTACAATGTGTCGTAGAAAAAAATCTAATTAAACAGTGATGACGATGTGAATTCGAAGTGGTATACATTATTTATTGCGTATGCATGTGTGTATTGGACGAATTTACGAGAGACACGATCGACTCGTTTATTTTTTCTTTTCAATTACGATTTCATTTCCATTTTGTAATGGCATAAATCAACGATCGTAGAATATACGGCGTTTTGGATGTAAATCAATTTGGAAAATTCTTCGATTGCGTCATGAGGCTGTAAACGAAGCGTGCTAAATTTGAACGAAGTTCTGTTGTAAATTATCTCGCATTAATATTTTCGATTTAAAGGGTATAATTGCTTCATCGATATGAATTTATGGCTGCATTTAATTACGGATATTTATTTTCCGTGATCGTTTAGAAATTTTCGAAGGTAGTTTATAACCTAGCTGCATTCTTAAGAATATTTAGAGAATTTTAATCAGTGAACGCTTAGTTTTAATTGACATTCATACATAGATCATTTTCATGAAAAAAAATTGACAATAAACCATTATATTTTTCGTTGCGCAAACACGATCGATCGTTTATATTTATTTTCATAAATACATAATATTCTTGTGATGCGATGATCCGCAGGGCTTCCGAACGATACAGGTGGCCTTTATGATTAATGCTTTTACTTACTGAACAACCACTCGTTCAACTTCTTTTTGTTTAGAAACATTTTAACACAAACGATTATATCGGTAGCTTCTAAATTTATCTGCATAACATTTAAAAACATCCTCGTAACTCTCTCGGAAAAATAAAATCTCAACAATTTTGCAACAAATTCATCGCTGACGTAGATATACGCACCCGATAATTATGCACGAATGACCTTTTCGAACGAACGAGTCGATTTTAGACAATGCAGTTGCATAAATTTTTCTATTGTTCAACAGGTTTTTTTCCCTTTCGATATTTTCATAATTCATTCGTTTATTTAAAGCCTCATTTTAATGCATAATCATAATGACGATGCGTGCGTTTTTTTCTACTCCTCCGTAACATATCTTCGGACACTCGAGTGCTCGTTCGGAATATCGACGTGTTATGCCTTCGATAGTTCGAAACACTTGTGTTTTCAATGGGAAAATGCGTTTATTTTGCACAATCGCATTGTCGAGATTCACCGGTGCGGTCTACCATGAAGTCTAGTCACACCACGTAATAATACGTAATGAAAATATGCATTTCCTTGGCGTCATTTTGTATAGAGTCCGACACGCGATCTTTTATAATTTTCTCACTTTCATGAAACCGCGATTGCATTTTTTTTTCTTTTGCTTTCGATGCACGTTAGTACTACGAAGCAATTGCATTAGATGATGAGTCAAGAAACGTTGTGCAGCCGAGTGATTCATCGTGTGTTTCATTCTGATTCATTCAGTTTTATGAAATCGATCGGAAATCTATATCAAATGTTATATAATTGCACCATTTTGAAATTGTTCATTTCATAACGTCACGAATCATTTCTAAATCGATTGTTAGATCTTTTTTTCCTCGACTCTACAGTCCGAATAGGTCCTGACAGACAAAATGACAGAGTCTATCACTTCATCAAAAAATCACATCATAGATAGGTAGAATCCTTAGTTACCGATAGATGCAACCTGAATCGTACTGTTTAAACACAAAAATAATGTTTTGATTAGTCATAATTAATCGCATTATCAAGCAGAAATTTCTAAAAGATCTTCTTAAGGATAAAACGTGACAACCCTGACAGTGAGGAGCGTAGTCCGACATCGGTGACGTCGTTGCGTTTTAACGATTTTTTTCGATCTTCGAAGATCTCTCTCATTCAATATGCGGCCACTATAATTGGACGGCACTTGCGAGAGAGCGAGTTGCTCTCGCGAGCGATATAAATCAAATTAAGGGCTATAAATTTGATCGGAACTTCGCTCGTACGACGTCCATAGTATACTCGTGCGTCTCTCGAACAAGATATAAACACGGCCCATACAATAAACCAAATTGTTGGCTTTTGTGCGTGTTATATCACAAGGCCATTTACAAGTGTACTATACGCATACACAATGAGGATCAAAAAACCAGTTCTACATTTTCCCACTGGGCCCGGCGCTACTGTACGGATTGGAACAACATCACGAAATACGTGGTTGTTCGTTTTTATATGAACGTGTTATTGAAAAAAGTGTACATAAACAATTCAATCGACTCGTTTCTGGTGTCTTCGAGATGTGTTTGTTCTGCCGTTCGAGCGTATGGTACATTGTGGATGTTGTACGAGTTGTCACGAAACGCTACTATAACGTACTATGATAATTCAATTTGTTGATAATGTACGAAATTCTTTCGAGAAAACGTAATTTAGTTTGTTTAATATATTCGAGGAAAATTTCGCACGTTTATGTGATGTGCGTGAAGTGCTAATCGCTAGTATGCAAATTGAATTGCGCATTCTCAGTTATAGGGTTTGTTGCCCTTGCACTTCTTGTGCGTGCACCTTTTGCTCCCTGAAGAATCCGGTTTTCGTGGGAGCATAGGGGTTGATTTTTCGTGAGGGTCACGTGTCATACCGATTTTCTAAGGGTCGTTAAGATGGTTCTTTTGCATGTCTGTTTGCTCTATCTAAAATGACGAACGTTATGAAATGCATTTATTCAATGGTTTCGACGAAAGAACTAATATCAATTCAATTAACATGTGTTATATTTGTATTATTCAATTTACGATAATGTTTACACGAACTTGTGGACCTCATATTATTTTCCGATTTATTATATTTTTAATACTTCTTAAGTCATCAAGACATAACGACATTAAATGTGTAATATAAAATGCATAGCTTTTACGACCGAGACGTCGCGCATAATTATATTTTTCCATACACACAATAAATATTCATACAAACTATTAAATGCAATCAATTGTTATCTATTTCATCAAAAGAATACATGCAATAAAATAATATCAATTAACCAATTATGACTCATATCAGAATTCAATTGAGCAATATAATCGATTCATATTAATAACAGCTGCCATGACCTAGCATTGCTCGAGATTCTACGAACTTAAAGCTGATTTTTAGAAACATATTTGAGTTCATTGTATGTGTAGATCATACTAATCATGTTTAATTATGACTTGTAAAATTTCGATGTAAATTTTACAATATAATGATGTAAATATTGTCCCAGTTACGAAACCAAAATATTCACAAAATTTGATCGTAATCATTTAAGCAGTGAAGAAACGTATAAAGTACATATAAACTTACATGAATTTTCATTTTAATCGACATTAAATCCTATAAATTAGCAAAATTCGAAACAATCAAAAACACATGATTCCGACCACGTGCTGCAGTGGGCGGAGCCTACAGCGCAGCAACTTACCCCACTCCAAACTCACAGACCAATAACGTGCGTTCTCTTTTGTAGGGGGCGTGTCACATCAGGCCAGGGGGCGGAGCTAGCCACGGAGCTGCAGCTGCAAGGGCTGCTGCACCCCGGACTCGTGAAAAGAGAACCTGAAGACCTCAGCCGAAAAGTTCCACATCATCATCAGTCTCTACATTCGCCTGACGGACACAGAGATAAGGTACATCATCGATATCCATCATTATCATGTTACAAGGGCTGCCAGATTCCATATATTTTCAATTGAAACATTTTTTTGATAGCTCAATATTTAGTCCTGTTCACAATTTCCATTTCTGAAAAACGATCTTATCTAAAATTAAGATTTTTTGAGAGTTTTAGAATGGGATTTGGGATTTAAAATTGGAATGTCTGGCAGCTCTGCATGTTGTGTCATCTGTCTCATATGTCATTTGTTGTGTTTTTGTCAATTAATGTTCGAGGGGGAGGATGGGTTCCGTTTTGAGTGTGTCGCTTTTTTTAAATGTTTCGATTCGCGAGGGTGAGGTGAGGTGGTGAAAGGCTTCGGGATCGCTGAGTGCTGTTGCTGTTTTCAGATTCGATAGAGATTTTTAAATTTTGTTTTAGGATGGAATTTTAAAGAATCTTTTTTTTTTCAATTTGAAAATGCAAATGCAAAGAAAACGCTTTTCATTCAAATAAAATACTGAAATTAGTTCAATTTGAAAAATATTATATTTTGATAATAAACATTCTGAAAATAATCAACATCCTCGAAGTAACTAACAGCACAATGAATTATCTAAAACTATGCACCTAATAAAAACCAGCACATTCAAAAATTTATTTAAACGCACTGACAGCTTTTATAACACACATTTAGGATATAAATATTGAATTACACTGAACATCTATATCAGAAGCAAAATTGAATTAATGCATTAAATACAGCTACAAACAGTCTCATTAAAAACTCAAACTCGACTTTCAATCATGTAATTTTAATCAAATAAATTCGAATATTGCACTTACGTCGAAATCGATGTTCCAATAAATAAGCTTTCGAATTGCAGTTTAGATTTATATTTTTTCTTTGAAGCTTCAAAAAATTCAATTCTACAAAATTTTCATCTTAAAAATATAAAAGTTTTAGATTTGATTTTATTAATTCTTATCATTATGTTATTTTTTAATGAAAAATAAAAAATGATACCATTGGCGAAAAATTTTTATAAATTCAAAATGAAGGGAATTTTAAGTCTCTCATTAAATACTAAATCTCAACATTTAAAAGATACGATTTATTTAAATATTTCGAATGTCGAAATCAATATTCGACGTTAAGCTTGCACATTCCAACTTATCAGATAGATCACGAAATACAAAAATAACAAACACAATAAAAAAATCTACAATCGAATCGAAAATCCAAAAATACAATCAATCAAACAGCAACCCCAACCTCCCACCACCCACAACCGAAAAACTAAAAACCGTAATATCAAAAAAAAAACGAAACCCGACGAAAGAGAAAGAGCCACCGCCTCGCGCTCACCCCATAACAAACCACTAGCGCTACACCTGAGCCCCGACAGACGATGGGGCTGGCTCCGTCGACATTTTCAAAAGCACCATCACACACACACCATACATACAATATATGAGTGTATGAGTGTTAACGCCAGTGGTGGGGCTTGGGCGAGCACCTTGTCCGGGGCCGGTCCGAGCTCATGCCCGGCCTCAGTTTCGCGGAAGAAGCGCGTCGCGAAGGATACCTATGTCGCACACCGGTTTCAATACACTCCTCGGTCCGATCGTCTGAGGACCGTTCGTTTGTTGACAGTTCGTTGTTTTTGTTGTTGTTGTTGTTTCGGATTGTGTCGATCTGTCTCGTATTTGCGTCAGATTGTTATAGTGTGTTTTTCATTTTTTCTTCTTATTGTTGTTGTTGTTCGCACGAGGTGTTTTTCGATGTGTTCTTTGGATTCGTGTTCGTCTTTGGTACTTGTGGATTTGTCGTCGAATCGTGGTCGTTTCGTTTAATCTGTGATGTGTTTTTATGTGAATTTTAATAGGGATATTTTCGTTTTTTTTTTTTATTAGAAAATTAGAATTTTCGTTTGAGAAATTGATTTTTTCACTTTTGAAATCGTCAGTTCGATTTGCAAAACGGAATCGTTTTGTATTGATGCGTTAGAAAATTATTGTGAAATTGCGTACGCGATAGTGAGTGTATCCGTATAACACGGATCTAACATATTTCATATATGACTTATTCAAGTCGTTTGGAATTTATACATAGTGTTGGTTCTTGATTTTATCGAAATTTTCAGTTATAAATACAATTTTATTTATGACGCAAAGTATATTATTTTGATCTGATAAAAATGTAATTTGAAATTTAGAAAACGTTTGTGATATAAACACAATCTTGGGAATTGTGTAGATTTTCTCGATATCGTTATTAGTCGTGTCTTAAATATATTGTTGTACCGTCATCGTTGTGACATATTTTAAATTTAATTGCTCACAATCAACTATTTTTTGTGCATGTGATTGATTTGTGTGATTATGAAACTGACGACAAAAAAACTAATGATCATGCGTCGTTTTGTATCGATACGTTTTTTATTTGTGTTGTCATATCGGTATGTCAGTTTTTAAATCATTATTTTTAGTTTCAAATTAGATCGTTTTCAAGACGTGGGTGATTTTATATGTATGTAGTTCGAAATGGAAATGTCAAGTGAAAAATGTTAGTAATTATTATTAGATAGATACCTACGTTTGAAAAAATTAAATAAATAAAGTCATTGAATAAATTTTTATCAAGATCAATTGAGCATGAGTGTGGATCTTGGGGCGATTGTGGCAGTTGTCAATATCTGAAAATTTGGAAAAATATTTGATAAAGATCCATCTAGTTTGCATACTGTTGTGTATTTCCCGAAATAAGGCTCCACCAACGCTGTATTTATTTCACAAATTTTAGGTAGTTGAATATTTTTTTATGGAATGGAATACTTACGACTGCCGTACTTGCCTTATGAACCGTTTTTACCTAATCATTAAATAAATTAGTTATCAAAAAAATATTTCACAAGTACCAAGCACCAATCGAACGTAAATAACAATCATTCCGATTTGTCTCATTGAAATCAAACAATTTACAGAGTATTAAACCAAAGAACACATCGAAAAACCGACCAAAACCATCATCACCACCCATTAAAAATCGAAGCATTTAAAAATAAGACAAACCAAAAAGTGAGTTACGGTATACGAAATTTTCAAAAAAAAAAAAAAATCGATTTCGACGTCAGCTACGCGCCGATGACGCGCGATGTTCAGTGACAGTGGATGACGGACCACAAAAACCCTCACCAGAATAAAGACCCTAGCCAGATCGAAATCGGATACCGTGGCTACCTTTTGGGCGGCGGAGTCCATCCTCGGCCAGGGGTCGTCGGGGGTGGCCCGCGCCGCACCTCCCCCCCGACCGGGCTACAGCGAGTGGGTGTTGCAGGACGGAGGCCGTTCACCACCCCTGGTGGCCACAACCAACGGAAACACCGACGGCATGTATGGAGCACAAATGTTCGCTCCGGCTGGAGGCTCCGGAGCAGCTAGCCCTGCTCCATACGGCTCCGAACAATATACGACCCATGGAGTCGCTCAGTACACCACGAGGACCGCAGCGCCTTTCGCCGGAGAGACCTATTACAGGGAGTACTTCCCCGGTGAAACTGTGTCCACGGCGGCTTACCAGAGGCCCCTATACGATGGTGATCCTTCCGTTGAAAGATACGCCAGACCTTCATATCATACAAAAGGAGTTATTGCCGCTGCTGCGGGGCTCACCGTCGATCTTCCTTCGCCGGATAGTGGGATCGGAGCCGACGCCGTCACGCCGAGGGATCAGCCGGCTGCTCATCAGGTCAGTGGTAGATTCGGGAAGGTGTCTGGAATTAGTGTCTTTTTGAGGTACTTTGGTTCAGATCTGTGTCGTTCTCCAAGTCTTATATGATTCTTATTAAATCTAATTGGAGAATAGTGCAATTCTGATGCAGAGTGACTCAGAATGGCATTCGATTCAGATGTCTGAATTCGGGGTCGGTTGATGTTTTTAACGGAAGGTCTTTGGATTGTTAATTATATGTAAACGTGTACGTCTGTTTTGTTTCGTAGCTTTATGATTTTTCATGTGTTTCGGAAAATTAATATTTTTATTTCTTAAATGTATAAATATTTTTAATAGAATTTTATTTTGAATCATATTTACGATTGAATCATTTCAGTTTAACAACATATTTGAAAATATTTTTCGTACAAAAATGTTGTTGAACTGATTGTAAATGACATCTTTCTTTTTGGGTACATTCACGCAATACATACAACATAATATGATATCTTTTCCAAAGATCTTTTCGTCAAATTACATTATCCGATCTGAAATTTATACAATATTTTTTTATTGTTTATATGTAATTTTCAACCCACTCCATATTTCATCATGCCGTCGCGTGAATCGTCTATATCGAGCGACATAAGATCCTTCGCTGCGTTTCGTTAGTTAGGGTTTCGTTTCGTTCTTTATGTGTTTTTTCATACAAATACGTTAATATCGTAGATATTTGTATCGTCTAATTGAGTGTTATTTGTATTAGTTTTAAATCATTCATTAAATCGCATGTAATTTTCAAAAATTGCCATAACCTCAACATTTGAGCTTGCATTAACTATCAAAGCTTAAAAATGCTTTTATTAATATAAATTTATTACATTTATTTTTTGTTTGTTTAAAAAAAAGTTGTAAAATTTAAACGAAGGACCGTTCGATTTTTCGTGTTATAGCGACATCTCTTGCTCGATAAAAATACTAAATTTAAATAATTCTTCCCATATCGATTTAAAAACATCGATACGAGTTCATAATAAAGCACAATCGATCGAATATAAATTACCATTTTTTCCAAACCGAAAAATTCGCAACGCACAGCGATATTCTTCATACAAAGACGCGTTGCATAATTCAATACGTCGACATGTTACAACATCGCCGATATAAAAACCCTTTTAATATACGGCACGTAAATCAAACCGAACGACAGTCTTCAAAAAAAATACATATATAAAGAAGTCCAACACGAAGACTCCTATCGTTCCTGATTTCGCGCGGGTCCACCCCATAAATACGAAACTCATTTCTCCCACGTGTTGAAAACCGCACTTCAGGTCCATCCATCCATCGTGTAAAACTGTAAAAGATAATACGTTTCCGATGCCCACGGGTTCGAGGGTTGTTGGCGAGATTTAAGGCGGACACGTGATAAATACGACACGTGGGCAGCGGACACTGAAAACTTCTCTTTCGCTTCGACGCCTCAATCTCGCGTGTCGACTTCTTTCTTCTAGGATTTCGCTCGACTCGTTTCAATCGAGTGTATAGTATAATTTCTGTCGATCGAAGGATTCCTGTTTAAATTTTAGCTAGAATTTCTCGAGAGTTTTGCAAATTTCGTAGTACTAAAGTGGGGAGCTTTTTATAAAAGTCTCCGTCGATTTTAACAAAATGTAGAAATAGTATAGACATTTATAATAATGATTTGAGAAAACTCACCTCTCAATAGTTTAGTCAAAATATCATATTTAAGAAAGAATTATTCTACTGAATTTTGTCAGAATTGGGGGGGAGGGACCTTTATGAAAGCTCCCATTTAAGTCATTTACATTTCGACTAAATTTATGATTAAGTTTTCTTAGCATTTTTAGAAAATTTGTCCTTCACGATGGTATTGTTGAATGATTTAAATGTTAGGTTTATTTCCATTGAATGAAATAAGTTAAATAAATCATATAAATTAAATTTCGAATCGATTTGTAATATGTTCATGTATGAAATATTTCAATCTCGTTTGTTTTATTTTTATTATTATAGAATCACATTTTGATTAGAATTGTACGTATTTCATCGTTTCAACGTTGAACTCTAAATTAAAATATTAATTAAAAATCATAAAACATAACTCGACTATATTTGTGAGCGCTCATATATTTTTTTCGCCGCCTTAAAAAATGATATCAAAGTTGACGCCTCTTTGGAAAAAAATTTAATTGCATTCTCGTACGTTTGTTATTAATTGTCTTAAATATATATATTTTCAGTATGTTCACGATTCCTATTGTTCTTGGTAATAATTATATTTTTATTCGTTGCGTTCGCGTAATTTATAACTTCTGCCTCTTGATACTTATTAGCATTAAATCACATATGTAAAAAAAAACACAGAATCTTTTAATCAAATTATGCTATTAACATGTCATGCGCACACATTCAGAAACGATCCGCGTAAAACACGATTCCCTAAATTGATAATTATCTACAAATATTTGAATATTTAACAGTATTCTTCGAATAAAATTTCAGAATTAATACAATTCGCACACAGTTCAAAGTTCTCACAAGTTCCGCGTGAAAGCAGTTAAATTTCATTTCAAATTTCAAAGCAGAAAATCAGCATTTCGTACGAAATCAAGAAATTTATATTTTGCGACACGAAATTTTACAAATCGAATGATTTTCGCGATCGGATCTATCGATCATATCGAATCGATCGTGGGCAGCATGGGAAAGAGTGCGTCGACACGTTACAAATGTGTCACTGAAACAATGCTCGTAATAAAAACGTCATCGAGTCGCCCACTCTTCGGTTTCAGTAGACAATTTCATATTATTATATGAGTGTGTTTCTTATATCGGTGTTAAACTGCAACCGGGCGTTTCAATTTAGTGGAAATATCATGTTTATTCTTCAAAATTAGTCGAAGTACACTTGGATCATGTTTAATTGATATTCAATTGATGAAAATGAAATGAAATAATTTAACATTGAATCGTATCGCACAATTTTTCATATTTTTAAATTGATAGATGTGAAGGAATATAGTTGTAGATTAATAAGTATAATAACCCTATCGATGAAAATCATTGGAAATTCTGTTCAACAAATCATTAGAATAGATGCCCTTCTCAAGGTTTTGCAGTCAAGTAACATCCCCTCAATTAAAATATTTCTTAACAATCCAAATTTGATCTATCGAAAGAAGTTGATCTAACTGCGATAGTACGAATATAATTTTCCATCTGCCCATTTGTCCGAATCAACCGGACTTAACTGTACACACTTTTATGGTAGGTGGTGATTTATTCGGGCACTATCAATACTGTTGCTAGTTCTGAAACGTGTGTGGGGTCCCCGATTGCTTTATGATTCCATACAATTCAAATGAACCGCTTGTCTGTCGCCTTCGTTTTCTTTCTTCATCGTCGTATCTCGTGTCTGTCCGTCTGTCTGTCTGTGTTAGTAAAGGCACACGTGTCTTTTGGAGACTTGCACGTGTGGCTTTCTATGAATATTGATTCTTTTTATTTTCATTCAATTTGAGAATTGTGGCCGTATTTGTTTGTGCGGAATCAAGGCGATTCGGAATATAAAAATTTGCATTTCAAAGGGTCCGCCGCTTGATTGTTAAGAGATGATTGTAATGAATGAAAAATTTTCAATCGTCTGTAATGCGAATCATTTCAATATTTAATTTTAATAAACTTCATAATACGATTTGATTTTATTGCAAATAAAATTCAAAGTTTAGATTTGTAATTCCACATTGACGATTCCAAATGATATAAATTTTCATTCTATTCAATGATTTTTAGACGATCGTACTAAAAACGAATCTTTACAATCGAACGAGGCTTCATTTCGATTATATCGAGCTTCTCAAACTGCACATTTAACGGATCGCGACGTTTTATTGCGTTTTTAAACCGTCCCGGCGCGAAAGTTGATTTAGTTATTTGTACGCGCGAAATTTTATATCTGCGAGGGGTCGTCGTTAAAAAATTTTATATGCATCAAGTTCGATTATGTCAACGCGTTTTACGGCTTGAGGACGCAAAGGGTGCCGACTTTAATAAAAACTCACTTAGCGTTATTAAACTTTCTATTTTATGCGTGAATCGAACGTTTATTGCAATATCGAACGACTAATTTACGAATTCGCCTTCGAGCACGATAAAGAAAGATCCGCGTTACGATTCAGTTTCCATGACTTTTTCCATTATTTCGGAAAAACCGACGTTTCGCAAAAAAATACTTTCCATGAGTAGAGAAAATCGAAAACGTATAGAAAGCAGGATATTTCTGCAATTGTATCGCAACGATTTCGGTGAAAGTTTGTTTCGATTTCTTTTTATATTCATCTGATGCCCCTTAAAAATATTGTTTGGTACTTTTTTTTTTCAATTCAATTATCACCTATTTTGTTTTTTTTTTACATCATAAGTGCCTAAAAAGGATAACAAAGTTCAGTATGAAAACTGTCTCGATACGTTTTCGCATTAAATAAATTCGAAATTTTTACGACAACGTGAGAACATTTTATGCGTTCTCCGATAAAAATGTTTGCTCAAAAAGTCCTCTTTGATTATCTCGAACAATTTGTTTATATTATATTGTGCTTTTTTTCCAAGTCTCAGATACGCTGAAAGTAACGTTTCGTAAAAACACCCGCGTGTGAAGCAATGGTATTTCAAAATGTCAATTTTCATATCCGCGTATTTTGAATCGGATTTTTTAAGTGTTCAGATGTGTGTACGAATGTTTGAATGAAAAAAACAGAATAAAACGATACCACATACGAAATATATTACTATTAAAAGGTGGGTCATTAAAACTCCCCGACTTTGTAGATTGCCTACAATTAACGGTCCTAATTCATTCGTGGAACCACTACAATCAAATTTTTTCCTCTTCGCCGAGCTATATATCGAACTTAAATTAAAAGACGATTTTATTGTTCGAAGCGTTCGTATACATTTTTAAGGGTGTATTCGTTTTACGAGCGTAATTAGAACCGAAGACGTATATTAAAATCAGGAAGTAATAAAACTCCACTTGCAACATAGACGTTTCTCAATTCTTTAATACGTGTAATTTCGTATTATCAATTCGTAATATGAACGATCTGCTTTATTGTTTCGACGTCATTATATTGTCACATATTGAAAAAAGTTCGATATGCGCCGCACACGTATTATTAAACACGATACAATAAATCGAAAAGCAGAGTAAAAGAATCCGAGCAATAAAGGTTTTATTAAATTTTATTGCGACATATATTATAAAAGAATTTATTGCTAGCTATATAAAGCCATTGTTGGCGAGCCGTGCGCGCGTTCAGAACACAACCAACAAAAGAAATTTCGATAATACAATAAATAAAACAAAAAATAAATGTATTTTTTCTCGTCCATAGAACGATCGCGCACTCTCGATAAGAGCTTGAATTTTCACACTGTCAACAAACGGTGTTTTACGCTTCGCGCCGAAAAGAAAACGATTCGGAAAGTCCTGTCTTCCACATTTCATTCAAGTTCATTCGGCTTCAATAAGACAGCATAATAAAACACGAACCGATCGGTTTTTAACACGTAACACAAACGAACGCCTCTGTTGTGTGTGAAGTTATCGCCCATAAAAACGTCAAACGAACGCAAACAATCCCGAACGGGTCGATGCATCTGTCGAACTTTTCCCAACTCGTAAACTTCTACCGTTTATGTAAGATAATGCATTTTTTCACATATATATTTAATATATTATATGTATTCTTCGAGGATCGATCGATCGATTGTGCGTCCCTACGATTTGCATTTCGGAGAAGATTCTTTAAAAATATTTTTCATTTTATTCAATGACGAATTTTGTAACGATAAAATTCACTAATTGTACGATGGAAAAATTTCAATTGCCTTTTTTATTACTCGTATACAATTAACATACTAAACGCGTAATAATTTCTTGAAAAATATTTAATGTGTACTTATATTTTTTTACGAAACATCGAAGGTCTCTTATGCTGCACGTAACCGAATCATATTATACAATTTCGATTGAATCGTTTTACTATTTATCGAAACCGCTATAAAACGAGAGACGGTACGAATTCATATCAGAGAATATTCGACATTAAAAATATCCTTTTATCGTCCGTTTTATTGCGACGAAAAGTCGCAGCGTAAATAATTGAGTGTTTTGTTGAACGGGAGAAAAGTGTCCTTTTAATAAAGCTGTTGATCGATTTATGCGATGTTTTTACGATCGGCTTTGTCGACTCGCCAAAACGACGTCGGAATTGTTTATCATTTTTACATTTATGCGTATTGTATAAATAATAAAATATCACCGCGGTGAAACGGGGTGGAAGCGGGAAGCCGAAGACGTAAAAGGAAATATAACTCTATATAAAAGTCTCAGAAGAGATGTGAGCTTAACGAGCGTAAACGCGGTCGAAACATGTCGTAAACGAAAAATAATTGACATTTATAAACTGGGATTGTGGGATTTATGAAAAAAGTCGATCTGACAAATTTCGAATACAATATTGACGATTCAATCAATTCTATTTTCAAAATATTCAATTTTCCGTGTATTTATGTTAGTATCGCTTAATGAATTTTCCAATATTTTCGAAAGGCGTGATAGTGGGTTTTTCTATATGAAATTTATTGATTGATTTTTTGCATGTAATAAAGTATTCTTTTATCATTTCAGTCATTCGAGTATACGGAATTGTGTCAGCAAGGAGGCGCAGGAGGTGCTGGAGTCCCAGGAGTCCTCGAAGGTGGAAACCTTGGCCCAAGACCTCAACCCAGTCCTGGTTCAGCGGGAAGATCGAGACCTTGGCACGACTTTGGCAGACAAAATGACGCAGATAAAATACAAATACCTAAATTGTAAGTAATTATTTTTCACGCATTAATGTAATATTTTTTTCAAAAAAGAATTTCTGTGAAATAATTTCTTGGATAGAAATTCCATTTCGGATCAACATTAGATAAAGTTTACATGCAATATTTTTTTGGAAACACGGAAAAATGTGCATAGTATTCATTCAAAACATTGTTTTCATATTTACGATATTTTCCATTTCTAAACGAATCATTTAGTTCATTTTTTATAATGTTAATGATTAGTTATCGGTTTTCTTTTCCATTTCCCTGTGGTTTCGATAGTAATTTCGAAATTTCTAACAATTTTCCAACGTCATTTGCATAGATTGCACCATTAACAGTCGCCGATAATGATTATCAATTCTTCGAAAATTTCAAAGCCCTCAAATAGATGTGAAACTGTGTCGAAAATATTACAAGCAATAAAAATTTACAATACATATTCATTACACAAAAAGTTCCTATGTCAAAATAATGAACGCTTATGGTGTGTAAAATTGATTATTTCAATTCAACACGTAGCGTATTTTAATGCATTATTATCCTTTTTTTACATGCTCTAATAAAGGAAATATTTAACTTAAGAAACGTAAGTATGTTATTAAATTCAATTATCACCAATAAAATGTATTTCAGTTGTTTTAAAGTGTGTAGTCGATTGTTTGCATGTGGCTACAAAATTTCACACTTTTTATCACGCAGTACGTATTATGAAATAATGCGTCATTAGTATTGCAATGACTAAACCACACTCGTGTTGTACATATTTACTTTTATTAGTTAATTATTCATGTTAGTGCCATTTACTCTATCATAAAAAACAGCAATTCAAAAATATTTTCTATTTATCTTAAAAAATACGTGACAATATGACCGTTGTTTCGACGATATTTTCGTATATTGTATATTCAAATGTGCCATATATTTTTTTTTGATTCAGTAAAAACAAATCATAAATAAAAAAACTTCTTCGTATTTTATAACATAATAATATATTCCAGAACTAGCCTATTTTTCTGTGGTTACATCATTAATTAAGGTCGTAATTCATGCCTACTATGGGTGTGCTCTATTTTTACGGCCGAAATAGCCCTAATTATCAACAAATTATATTGAAAACGCGCTCAGAACTGTTGCTTCGACCGCACTGTACAAACATAAGTGTATCATATAAGTTTCCACAATGTGCATTATTAAACGTAATAAAAATCTCAACGAGCACAATTTTAACAGTACGCTCTTACATATTTCGCTTCTATGCATCCGAACAACGTTTTAATCAAACGAAATTTCTATAATTACGAAAGCGTCAATTTCCTGAAATGCATACCGGGAAACGTTTGAAAAAAACGCAGATTCGATTAAAAATAAATCGAACTCATCGATTCGATGAAACACGCGTAGTGTATACAAATTATTGTTGAAGCATAAATATATGTAATGATATAATAGAAAACTTGAAGAATGTGCATAAAAAACCGAAAAAGTCATGCAATCTAAACTTCAACTTGACAATGCATACATGAGACTGTTTAAACTCTTTGACTGTGACAATCGTAACACCCTTTTGACCGATCAATCGGGTCTCGTTCTGAAATTCGAGCCGAGCTAACTACGTTATAAAGGCAAATAAACGAAGATGGTATCTCGGTAATTATTTCATAATTGTCGGTCATCATGATCGATGAGGCGTCCAGGCCGGCGTCAGAGGGTCACGTCGGTGCATTAGAACCGCATCGGCTGCAACACGATAAACCCATTAGCATATTATCTCTCCTCACCTGAGGAATATTACCTGTCCTCGGTACGAAAGCCGCTCTCTGTGTAAACACTCGCTTACTCGAAAAATCGTCGAAAAAAAGACCAACAAACGGATCGGTCGAAAAGTACGGGAAATATATTCGGCACTCACCGTGTCGTTTCGACGTTCGAGGGCACTAAAAACGCCCTACGAAAGTTTTAATTGTTTCGCTTTTATTTTTATCGAGTGTGGTTAAATGTTATCTCGCATGGGAGTGTGTAATTGATATTCTCGTTGTAATAATGTATGCGAAGAGCCTTTATCGGCTCGGTGCAGCAATCGAACCACTAAAGGTTAAGGTGTTACGAGCTTCGCTAATCGTCGTTTTCGTTATTTTCATTTTCTTTTTTTTTTAAACGAAGCAACGAATTAATTAATCGTTATCCGATATAATATAATGCAACAAAGTGCATTTTTATTTTATTTTATTTTATTTTCGTGTAATGTCGTACCGGTATAACGAGTTCGTTCTGAAAAGTGTTGAAGGAAGCTTATCGGTTCAATGTTCGATTGGAGGTTTCCTCAATTTTCGGTTTCATTCTTGCGATAAAGAGTGATGAATTTGTTTCTTTTGCTTTTTTCATTTCGTATAAAATTGTTTAAGCTCTTGGCACAATTTGATCCCCGCGGTGTGAAATCCTTTAATCTTGAGTGACGTGAGACAGACACTCAGGTGTGTTCGTTTTATTTCGCTCATACACAAATTGTAGAGTAAACTGATGCTAAAACCAATTACAAATGTAAATCCCGAACTTGAAAGACATGTTATAATGCTTTAAATTAAATGAAGCTCGAATGAAATTAAAAAAATATATATAATGAAAAATTCTAAAAACTTCCAAGGTATATTCGAATAGAATCTTCAACTTAATCTTTTTATTGAATTTGTTCACAATTTACATTTTAATCGCACAAATTAATCACAATCATTTACGCGTGCAATAACCATAAAATAAAGACGATTATTGCTGATGGATGCTTAGAGGATCGTAAATCTCGCGTAGAAAATTTTTATTCAATCTAACTCGGGTTTATAGGTGCGTAATGTCCAATCACGTCTCATGAGTGTAAAGAAAATGTCAATATCGAAAAAAATTAATAGCGAATCCTTTAACCGAGGTGCCGGAACATGCGAGCCTCGTCACGAACGCGTCCAAGAAGCGGAAGAGACCACTTTGACAACTAACATTCCGCGGCCGGCTTTATCTAACGTAACTGTTAATAAACACCCACGAAATTCACGGACGGTTTATTTCAATATCCATCACTAAACTGGAGCTCGATAGTTAATCTCGAACGAGGGACAGATGCAAATCCGGACGTGGGCGAAGCGAACTCACTCGCGATGAGTTCGAAAACATCAATTAAAACCGTTATAGGAAAATTTAGAAAACGCATTTTCACCATACTGGAGATAATTTTGCCCGTTTACGGCGACTCGAGGTTGTCGGTCATATATAAAATAAAAAGTATATTAAAAAAAACGATCGTCTGCAAATGCCCATATACACACCGTTTCCAATCTAATATCGGAATCAATTAAAAAGCATCGCGGCAGACCACCCCATTTGAAAAGTCGAATCGAAAGGGCAAAGCGAAGTGTTTACTCGCATAAAATTATCCTCGGATATATAATAATATAATCGAGAGTGCGTTCATCTCTGTCTCGGTAGCCATCCAGATGTTTGAGCGTTAAACGCAATTAACTTCGGACACACCCACTCTCGATGGAGGGACGTGGAAATATTGCGGCCAATCGAATGGCATGATAAAAGAAAATTGTATTTCGTGTGTTCTTAAAGTACGTCGGCTCAGTGGGATCAATTTTCATCGTATCGTTCGTGTTTCGTTTCAGTTTGGTAGCTGCGATGCAACAGTGTTGCATTTCTGTCGTTTTATGTCAGCGATTTTTATACGTGGCCGGGTGTGTCTTGTCATATGATTGTGATGTCTTGTTTTGCCATTTTTCGACATTATAAATGGTTAATTATAAAGTTGTCTCGATTTAATTATAAAAAAGGGAAACCGATAATACATGATATATCAATTCTGTAAATGGGAAATGGATACTTCAGAACTTGTCAGCGATGCCTTAGTACATTATCATATTAAATTTAATATAATTATCGTATAATTTAAAAACGTAACTTTGTGAAAAGAATAAATTTATATATTATTATGTTCATAAATACTCAATTCAGTAGTTATGAAATATGCTATAAAATGAATATTTTTGCATATAAAATATTTACATGAGACCAGCATAAAACAAAACATGCGAACAATGCAAAAATAGAGTAATTTTCATATAATCGAAATTTAAAAAATAATAAATACAATGAAAGCATCGACATGCTTTTAAATACAAACCACAAAGTTGATCTGACTCCGTTTCGTATAATAAAAAACATCGATGCGCAAGTAAGACACAAACTACAAATTCAACCTTAGTTCATATGATAACATACTAGTAGTCGATTGCTATTTAGTGAATGTCAACGTGATGAACTTTTGACATAATTTCATGTTAAGCAGATAAATTTTCAATGTGTCGTCGACCGATCGACATCGCCATTCAATCATCGGCATGGAAGATTTATAATTGCGTATGCCGGTCGTCCGATCCAAACCGTTGCCGATGGCCATAACATATGAACGCGATCAGCTCCTCAAATGGCAAATGATCGCTATTTACGGTGCATCTCGGCACTAATTAGTCGGCGGGATGCACTTTCGTGTCTGACGTGATGCCGAGGCTTGTCAGGGTGAGTTTTAATCTTTCGCCGCTGATGCGATCTCTAATAACGAAAATAAGCTAAAAAATAGTATAATGCATGGCGTGTGTGCGTACGACAAAACACACGTTTCGAACTGTAGCAGTTTAATTGGATCAAATAGGAAACTCGTATTTCTGTTTCTTTCGATGCATTATCTCGGAAAGGATGTTGTCGGTGCTCTTATCGTTTGTGTTTTTTGAATTTTTAATGTTCGAAATGATCGACGTTATCGGGTCGCATTTAACGACGGTTCGTCATTGCGACTTAATTGAAAACTCTTAAAATGAACAGTTAGATGCTAGGCGCATATTTTTACGATCGATTCCGATAAGATTTGAAATCGCTAATTAAAAAATATTTTTTTCATTAAAATGCTGCGCGCGTCGTTTATCTTCCGAAGCGGACACGTCGTTAAATTGATATTATTATTGGAGTAAAAGACCACTTTGGCAAATATTTTCTGAACAGCAAATGCCACCGAAGACAACATTTAATGATACCAATCAATCTCGCTCTGTTCGTCGCTTGTTCAGATCGAAATCCAAACATGGCACCAACGTTTAATGATCGGGTACTTTTTGATACACACCAGTTTAACTCATCAACTGAAACAATTCGATTTTCGGTGTAATATATCGCTCTAATGAGTGATCTCATTTAAAAATGTTTCCTGTTGAAAAAAATAAATAAAACACTTCCCGTGCACGATTTCGATGCGATAAAAATTGAAATATTTTCAGCACCTTATAAATTAATAGACAAATGCGAAAAGTAGATCTCTATTTAAATTCGATCTATTATCATTTTTTTGCCGTCCTAATTGATCGTGATTGATTCGAATCTGGTGTTGACTGGCAGCAATGACCGGTAGCCCGATATCAATTAATTTTTAAAACAGGTTAACGAAAAGGTAGCTGCCGATTCATTTAAATTCATACTCCACATACTAAAATATCCGACACGGAGAGTTCAGGCCGAAATTGAGAAAATTGATTGGCCCCGTTCAATAAATTATTACCTCACCGTCGAGTGCGTTATCTGTGGTGGTCTTGACTCTGTTGTCGCGCCAACTTTACAAATGGTCAACGCACAATGGAAAAAACGAAACATTTTTCTCCTTATAAATGATTATGGAAGTGATAATGCGTGCGGAGTAATTGTTAATCAACCAGAAAGGCCTAGCATTAAATCACGTACTGTTGAACACACAGCTCGTCCCAAGTTTTCTTCTTCAACAATATTTACTTAATTGTATCAGTGCTTTTTTTTGAGTACGCATCGGTATTTGTGACCTGTACGCGAACTTCAAATAATACATAATTATCCGGAGCTTGTTAAAAGTTTGTATTTTTGGCCGCTAATGACATGCAGGTGATCAATTAAAAGACTCCTTATAAAGTGCTAAGTGTATTAACGAGCATGACTTATCGGTTGCGAAATTGAGCAGTGTGTTTTATTTAAATGAAAATTGAAAAGAAAAAAATCGAGCGTATTTATTGCAGTGTATGGCCCCTTTGTCATATCCATTTATAAATAATTAACATTGTTGCATTTCGAACGGTCTTCTCAGAATCGATCGTTTTTCTCGCCATTTGTTTATTGATTTATTTATGGGGTTTTTGTTCTTTGTCCAATCGAGGGTATGCGATCTTCGGAAGAACGTCCACGCACGCACCGAGAGAAGACGATTATTCCTATTGTTGTATTTTATTTACCAATTGAGATGCGTTGCGAGTGCATTCCTGCATCGGCATTTTTCGTATCGGACGTCGCGAACTCGAAATGAAAATTCGCTCCGGACAAAAAAGTAGAACCGTATTTCCTTCGTTATTTTCGATCGGATCGATAATTGACGTGTCTGAGTCATCTCGCATAATGTCGCGAAAGATACTCGATCGACGACTTTTTTTATTTTACTGCAATTTCTCTAGAGCCATGCATATTTTGGTAATGCAAGGTTCGATAATAGTTTGCGAATTAATCGGTGAACTTTCGAAATATTCTCGTCGCCCACGTGATGAATTTATATGCATTTAATTTATTTATATGCGTGTAATTAGTACATGATCGTATAAAAGATCTTGAATTAATTAATACATTAATGGAACAATGCATTATTAATTAGTATACAATGGATCGTTGCGTAACGTGTACACTTCTTCAATACACAAATATTTCCATACACTGCTTATTGTTTGTGCACCAACTCTAAAAACTCCCTATTAATTATTCACTATGCTGAAATATAATTTATAAATCAGATAATAGGAATGAAGTCTTTCATATTTACATAATGAATATTGACGCTTATACTTTCAACAAACAGAAAAAAAATAGTTTTATTAATGAGAAACGTATCAAATTGATGATTTCCTGTAGTAAGGACACGAAAGGCAATTCGGCAACGTTTTATCAAATACAAACGACTATTATACCACTGCTTTGTAGAATTTCGAAAGAATCGGTCCATCAGTCACCGAATTTATTTGTCGAACGGTCTCTGGAGAACGAGCGCTATCGTCGTCGAGGATCTTTGCGTCATCAAAGGGTTAGCCGCTGTTTAGTAGAGACACGAGAAATGGACGCTGTCAATCGGCATAATGTGGCCCGCCGAAGAATTTATCTATTCGGACAACGTTCTGATGTTGAATTAGTGGACGGTGCCGAAGGTCGCCAAAGCGGCAATGTTGTGGGATTATTAGAAATTCCAGAAAAGTTGCATAATTATGATGTATTGACGCGTACGGTGCAGTGATGATTTTGAGCTTTGTCGATTAGCGTATTTATTTTTGTAATCTGAGGTCTCGTTTATTAATGATTTTACCGTTCCTATCTGTCTTTTATTATGTTTTGTCTTATATGTGTGAGACAGAGCACGATATAAGACAAAAAAATCTTACAATATTTGAATGAGGCTCGAAATTAGTGGTTGTTTAGTTAGTTTTTTCACCTTTGCTACTGAAATTAAATAATTATTTCGTTGTACTTTTTTTAATTGCCACGTGTATTTGAACAATGGAATTGATATGTATGAAATATTATAATTATTGAAAGCATATAATTTTCGAAATTATATTGCAAGTTTAACGCAAATTATATAGTTACAATGTATTCGTTGAACCGTAATAAATTTGAATAAATAAACAAGGAATTTTTGAATCGTTTTTGCGGTTTGAAATTTTATTCGTTAATATAGATAATTTTATTTAATTTCGTGTTTAAATGAACTGTCATAACCTTTTTCTGTCATTCCACGTGCACCTTAATGCGATGACGTCGACGCAGAAGCATTCATTGGAAAGGGCTAAGAAAGTTTTTGTTTCCGAGGTGCCAATTAAACTCTTCAGTTATTCGCATTAACAATTCACTCATTTCCAGTTGCACGCCCATTAAATTAATTAATTAATATTATTTAAAATGTTTGCAGATATTCACCTTGCGGTTTCAAATATCACCTGGAAAGCCCCATTAGCAGTTCACAGAGACGCGAAGACGACAGAATTACGTATATCAACAAAGGACAATTTTATGGCATATCATTAGAATATGTTCACGATCCAGACAAATTAATCAAAAACCAAACAGTCAAGGTGAGTTTTTCAATTCATTTTATCAATAAATGTGTCCTTAAAATAGACTATCGAAAACTTTATTAAGATACGAACTGTATGTTTGTACGATTGATTCGATCAAATGTAATAAATATTGTATATTAATATTCATATGATATTTCGAAAGATTCATAAAACGATAGAGCTTTCGTATGACATCGATTTACGAAGTTATCATCAGAAGCGATCTAGATCGTCTTCGGTAGATTCCCCCCGACCGAGACACGGATCTGAGGAAAAGAGCATTTCGTGTGCGATCAGACACGAGCACATCTCTCGACCGCATTATAAATAATAATGTTAAGTTATTATTATTGGGGCATAGGAAGCGATATGACAATTGTCCGAAACTTGACCGACGGCCGTGAATACTGTGTTGGTATTTAAATGTCGCGTCGGTCACCTTCACGAGCCAGATAAATTAAACGTCTCGAATAAATAACTTTGACATTTTCTCCACCTCCCCTCGGATCGATCGCTATCTTCTCTCGTGTGATCTGTCAATTCTTTAAGTGAAACCTCTAAAATCCGTCGAGATTTCATTCGATTTCGTGTCGAACCGAGCGATGTTTCATATTTCGAAAATGTCGACTCCGATTTGTTAATGTCGCTAATTGAAATTTTTCCTTTTTTGCTTTTGGATGTTTTCGATTTTCGTTTTTACTCCCGTCCGACGTTGATTAATCTTCTGTTTAATTATCTTGTTATTAAGATGACAATTACAAATCTGATATTTGCATATAGACAGGCGTACGTTACGAAAGTTAGCCGTTCATTATTGATTTTATAATGGATTCGTGCTTAATAAACAATTGAGCGCGACTTAATTGAATTCATTAAAGCGAATAATTTACATAGTATCGGAAAATAAATCATAGTAGTGTTTAATTTTTTTTCATCCGACGAAACCGTTCATCAACAAAAGACCTATAAGCGACGCTATTAATATTTATAATCGATTTTCTATCGAGAAAAAAAATACTACAAATCTATAATTAAATTTCAAATTGATTAAACATATCGGCATCTATAAAAGACCTTTTTTTTCGAATATCGATTTAAATTGTTTTGATAAAAAAAAAGAAAGTCAAATTAGTACACCGAATATTATTTCGATATTTGTATTTCGTAATATTTTAATGCGTATCTTAAATATACTTCCTGTTTATTGAATTACACTAAATTTAATTTGAGATTTTTGTCGATACATATTAAAAGCTCGAAACTGACGAAAAGTGTTCGCCCTAATCTCTAAAATTTCCACGCTTATCTAGCGCCAGATAAACGCTTCTTTATCGATACGTCGATTTTATGTAAATTCACCAACTAAACGCCGCAAAAGACATTCCGACAGTTGAGATAAAAAGCCCGAACGAACATCCTAAGCTCATCAGCGAACACATATAGGATAATTAGACCGCTATCAGAGGCACCGACACTATCCGCTAATTAATGTCACCCGTTTTCTTCGGCGACTTATCAGTCCCATCGTTATAACTCCATCTCGGCGGACCGTTAAAACGACCCACTTTACCTTAGCGCGTCGAGCATCCACGATTATAAAATATGACACGGACAGAAGAGAGAAAATATCGTATGCGATGTTGTCCTCCTTAATGGGCCTTCGCGTACGTGCCGATCGCGCCTAGGAAAAGGCCTCTGGGGGTCACAAGGCTCACACCCACGGGTCAAATTGGAAATTATCCACCATTTTATAAGGAGTTTTCGAAAATTCCACACGTGCGATTTCTTCTGAGCTCGAGAAACGCCCGTTTTCACCGAGATCCCTAACGTATACGGCTCTCAATCGTACGATACTAGTTCTGCACGTCGGCAATTAACTTCTTTCACTGCGCATTCGAAACTGTCACATTTTTATATACTTATTGATTGTCGTCGTTGCGATGAAGATTTACTGCGTTTTTTCTCCGCGCTCTAATGGCGCGCGTTTATATTTTTGCTTTTTTCATTCGATTTCCCGCATTATTGCAGTATGTTAAACCGTTCTCGGCGGATCTGACGCGATTCTTTTCGTACGTGTGCGTTTACAAGAAAGTGTTTTTTTTTTCTCTTTTCGCAAAAAGCTCTTGTCGTAGCGAATCGTTACGTAGAAAGCTTCTGTACGCAGGTGTTTCTATGCATCGGAATCTATTGTGCGTTCGCGTGACCATCTTTGCACTTTGACGCCGTATACAGGCAATGTTTCGGTACGTTCTCGCTTTGTATGTTTTCACAAAGTTTTCCTCGTAAATCTTGAGCTTAGAAATTTTTCAATGAGTGATTTGCATTTTCTCTACATCGAATCGTTCAAAGATTTCTTCTGCGTTTTCGCAATGACGAAATCATCTTGTTACATATGATGTATGTTCGTATGTTATAATGAATTTCATTCGTTCGATACATGCTCTTAAATCGTCGATTTTTTTCAATGCGGCTACCGACTGTTTCAAAATAACGACACAAGCCCCCGTGATCGATGCTTAATTGGTGAATGTCAAGGGTACTCCGCATTGGTGAAATGTTTCCATTTCAAACAATGAATTACGCATTTTTTCCCCCGCTGATCGATGTCCTCGGCTCGTTCCGAAGTCTCTTTTATTAGACCTCATACACGACGCGCACATTTATTTTTATTTATTTATTTAATCGAAACAATAATGTTAAATAATGAGCGCTTCGGCATCGCGTGCATAAAGCGCTCTTCGGTGAACAAGAGACGAGACCACCTGGAGTAACTTTCCGGGCCTGACTTACGATCGGCCACGGAATTAATTGTAAACGGATGAACAGATTATGTTATTCTCTTTTGAAATATGTCGCTCGTACGATACAATTGACATTTAGACATGTGTATTTTTGGATGCTGGGCGAGTGTGCGTGCGTAGCGTTGCTACTTAACTACGAAAATTGTACACTTAATATCGAATGTGAGAGTCGAAGTTGAAAAAAAATGAAACGTTCGGTTGCGAAATGGCGACATTTGAGAGACGTGACGGTGTTTCCTAAACGATTATTGCGTGTTTTTAATTTGGCCGCGTACTGTATCGTGTGTTTTTGAAATAATCTATTAGGTTGCGATAATAGATAATAAATAGATTGCGATCAATATTTACCAGATAAATACCGATTTGACGCATAAACATGTACCAATTTTCGATTTCTCAACAGGAAGCGTTTTCGATCGTATAGAATTTTTGTGAAATCGCTACAATATTTTTCGACTGTTCATAAATTTATTTGGCTCCATACGATCGCGTAACATTTAAAACACCGAGATCGATCTTTGCACACGACGTGCTCTTTTTAACCGAAAAAAGCTTTGACATTTCCTATTCGGTGGCCGATTCCAATCGTAAATCAGCCGACCGCCATCGTCCATTTTCGAAACACAATAAACCGCGAAAAATAAAACCGATCGCGAACAAAACACCTGACATCTCCGAATCGGCCATTGTCCGCGATATGACACCGACCTTCTCGTGAGTTATGACCTCACCACCGAAAAGAGCTATTCCCGAGAAGTCTCGGGAACGATTTATCGACTCTTGTACCGCCTATACGTATCTAATCAAAGTAATTCAACCGCGATGTTCTCGTCCGTGTCGAGCGAGGAGAGCCGGCTTGTATCTCCGATCGAGGAGTTCCATCGATCAGCGAAGATCGAAAGGAGCAAGATGGTGCTTTTAAGTTTTTAACCCTCGATGCTCCGCGGAGCACGTGCGCCTTTTCACGTACGTGCGTGTATGCTTCGATATGCGAGGTGGATCTTCTGAGTTCTCTTGGGCCTTGAGATGTCGAATACGTGTCGTTATGTGAATGATTCGAATCGTGCTCATATTTGTATGTGTATGTTTGTTTTGGCTATTTTCGTCTATATTTGTTTAGATTCGTATTGATTTTTTTGAATATCTTAAAACTGCATCTGATTTGTATTTTCATTAGTGAGATCGATTTAAATAATCAAGTTGTTTTGTCGGAAAAAAAAGTTTGTTTATCAGCTTTAATCAAATGTATCATTGTTTTTTTTTATATGATAGAATTATAGCTTACATGCGTGTTTTTTTTTTATAATTTATACACTCAATTAAACAATATTATAATTTATCTATTAAAATTTATTTTTTTACATAAAATTGTATAATATACAAGGTTTTATGATCGAATCAAGCACGTAACGGTAGCGATTGACCAACCGAAAAAAAATCAATCCAACACGAGTAGTACCCGTGCGTCAATCATTCCTTTACATGCACGAAGATATATTATAAATTTTACATTAAGTTCGCGCACGACGTTCGGCTAAAAGATATTTTAAGATCGATTTTAGAGTAAAAACGTGAGCGACTTTTACCACGAATCCGGCATTAGTCAAATGTCATATCGGAGATTTCTCGAGCGAGATGATGGCTGGTAGCAAGCGACCATTATTATTACTATGTTACATACGTTTCCCATTGTCAGCCGAATGTGTCAATCAAGATTAACTGACGTTTCGTGACCGCGCGATATTACCAACTAATGCTACCGAGACGCCTTAGAGAAATCGAGACCGTCTGTTCTGCGTAATGCTTTATTATTATATCAGAACGCAAGAATTGTACTGGCAAATGCGAATTCGAGACCAGGATAACATCTGCTTCTTCGGCTGATATAAATTGCCGTCGTGTCCCCTCCTCTAGATCAATCATCTGTGAGTGTTGCGAAATTAATCATCGGCAACCCTGTCGTTGCGCAAAAAGGGTGGATTATGTATATTATTTGCATAAGCCAACAATGATATGCGAATCGCTTCCTAAACACTCGATTTGTATTCGACTTTGATCCGCGTTTCTCAAATTCGCTTCCTGGTTGATTTATGTATGTAGATTGAAATAGATCCATAATGCATGCTATAAACATGCACATATTCAATCGAATTAAAATGTTAATTTTATTTACAATATAGGAAATATATGGATTTTCCAATTAAAAATTATATCGATCGATTATTCATTTGAAAAAAAATCAATTGATTTTGTATTAGTATATTTTTTTCGATAGTTCGAAGATAAAATTCGGTATTGTATACGTTTTTGCGGCGATAAAAATCTGTTGCTTCCGAATAACAACGGCGCGGTCTGAAAAAAGGGTGTGAAAGGTATCTTTATGACTTTTTAACGGGTTCGTAAATATTTATTTATTTTTTTCGCCAGACGGCTGATATCTTAATTGCGATTAAGGAGTCGAACTATCATCATGCAAATGCATGCGATCCACGAGAATGCATTTGCATATTTTGTGCATACCCCGCCCGAATGACTTAGCAACGCCGAATAAAAGATTTCGAAGCAGATGGAGTAAAAAAAAAAGTGAACATCATCAATTCGATTATGCAACGTCTCGAAAACATTCCGGGTATGCTAATGCGCGTGTTAAAAAACGTGTAATTCCTATATGCGCCCGGATTGTCGTTTTATTTTTAAGTCGAATCACACGTTTTTTTTTCTTAATGCAAGCGATGTGAAAAAAGTTCAATTAAAGCGGTAATTTCGTTTCGATTTCGCGTTGTGATCTTTCATGTTTAATTTCTGTGTATTTTGTGACATTTAAGTTTCGCCTTGGCAAATAAATTTTAATCTGCGCTTAACGAAGGTCGCAGTGTCGTGTACTTGTATCGTAAACATATCTCGCTACTAAATATGATAACGTATATGAAAGGGTACACATTTTCATAAAAATTTGAAATGCCGCATTCCGAAAACTGATTAAATTTCATTTTCACACATACTCGTATAGATACGAAATAATTTGAATTCGCCGAGTATAGAAATATTTTAATAACATTAACATTTTAATATACGAATTTAAATGGTAATATTAATTCAAAATTATATATTTGACAAATGAGAATTTCGTCAAATCCCACTTTTATTCTCGGAACTGTAATGCGAGTAGGCGACTACCGTTCCGGAGAGCGCGCCCGTGTGCATTTCTGCTTTGCGCAAATGCGAGCACTTTTGCGCAACACCATTGTAAATATTGAAATTATGTTTCATACGAACACCGTAGGTATCGCATGTTGCCTCCGCAATGCACATAACACAATCGACACCACCTTTCTCGCCCATCTCTGTGAAAAGTGAAGTTCGATATCGTATCGTGAGCTTTTCGTTAGTCAGACGTAGAATTCGATCACGAAAGTCGCGCTCCGTTGGGCTTCACTCTCTTCCTCGAATGCGAATCATTCGATACTTCGATAGGTTTCGTTTTCGATTGTTATTTAACTGTTTGTTTACTTCCTGGGTGTTCTAATTGAGTAAAAGCTGTTTTAAGTTTAGCGGCTGGTGAGAGTTATTGAGACTCCAAAAAAATTGATTATTTCATTGTAAATGAAACCTAATCAATCTCAATATTGACATAATTAGAATAATATCTTCTGACGTCACATATTGATATTGTTGCTCGACTTTTTTTTTGATTCGGTGCGCCCAATTAATTTACAGCAATCAATCTGTCTCATTTATTTATTTGCATTATCTACAGACACCTTAGCTTGACACGAGCGCATACATTCTAAATTAATTATATTTTTCAATCAAAAACTTTTTTTTTCATTCTTACAATTGGCCAATTTTCAATAACGATTCGGTTTTTTCTCTCGAGCGCTCATATAATAATAATTAGCGACCGCCCCTCGATCGATTCGATAAATTGTACGATATGAATATTCTCATTTCGTATCCACAAAGATACCGACCGCGTTGCGCAATACATTTTCCAGTTGTGTAACAATTATTATACTACGATGAGCACGCGCACCTCACAATATATGGAGTATAACTCGCGTGATCTAGTGATATAAAATCACTATGATTTACTTTTACTGACACGCTCACCACCGAACCGGGGCCAGTATTTAACTCTACCCAGAAAGGTAGCCATGTAAAAATTTAACAATGCTATCGTTTCGTTATGGTCAAAAGGACGTAACGACGTTACGATCCTGCCTAGGAATGCTTGTGGTTATTTCTAACGTAACGTTAATTAAATTGCGTGAAAAAATAGTTATTATATCCGTTATTAATCAGACTCTAATAACGAGTGTCGCTACGTAAAGCTCGATTCAGCTCAGATTGTATCTGGCCAATTTTTCTTGTACTATATAAATTTCAGTTATCGCGTTAGATATGCACTATTCAAATGCTTCAAGTGCATTATGCATATTTTTTCCAAGCGAGATATAAATAAAGTTCGATTGATTAAATTGCGTGAAAAAAGCGGCGCCAATTGACATTCTAATGATCGTTAACACCGTTACAAGAACCATATTGATAATAATTAACAGCGTTACAGAATCGCTATTATGAAACGATTAGGCTATATATTATTTCTTTGCAGAATTTATTATTCGCTTTTACGACTGTATAAACGCTTGAATTTTAGCATATTAACATGAAGAATATTTCGAATGAATAATATGATCGATCGACGGATAAAAGTTGATCACCTCAATATGTCGCCTAATTAATTAACAAATATGCACTTGTTGCACAAAAGTATCCATGCGCAAAATATGATGTCAAACTCTATCATATCTCAATTTTTTTCCGATTCTACAATCTAAATACAAGATCGAATTTACGTTTGAACTATCAACTATAATTTAGAACGTCCGTAAAATCTCAATTTACCACGCTTCTATTTTATCCGAACAACTTATCGTTATCTCGGCTTTCAAAAATCAGATCGCCACCGACATCGAGCTTAACGGTCCGGCTTCCTCTAACGAACCACAACACGAAGCTCCTCAGGATTATATCACACACTAATAATACATAATATTATATCGAATGTGTGTTTTTAATATGAAATTTCGCCTTATCTCCGATACGGGGCGGATGCGTGTCGTTCGCGTGCGATAACGTTGACTTGGAATTATTCGCGTTCTTTCGAAAATGTTCATGCGTCAAAGTTTTAAATCCGACGTTTCCTCCTCTGATGCGATATGCATGCGATCGCGATTCGTTCTCGTTCGTTTTAATGTGTTTTGTGTGTACGTATAATGTATGAAGTGGACGGGGTGAATCGTATCTTGAAAATCGAGTGTGTGTGTATTCATATATTTTTTTAATTTTTTAATTACATGGGTGTTTTTTTAAACTGTTTAAATGGGCTGTGTCAAAATATTGTGTGAAAAATTGAGTTTTGTGTTAATTGCAATGTTGTTTAGTGGGGTGCAGTTGACGAGCGGGGTGGTGGGTTTTTCCTTCGAAATGTTATGTAATTTGAAAAACGATTAGATATAGTAAAGTCGACATTAAATTTTGCGATTTTGTCAGGAAATTTTCATCATTGATTGTAGCGACATCTATATCAGAATTCAATAAATGCAAAATTAACATTTTAATTTGAAATCTAAGAACAATAATCACATCTACATTGAACGACGAAACCACTGCGATTACCTTCAAATCATCCTATAAACGGAGGAAGATTGGTCCTATCCGCAGAGGCCAATTGTCATGTCTCGCACGCGACAACTCTTTCCTCGACGATTGGCCATCGTCCTCGACCAAGCCAATGGCCAAAGACCAACCAATGGCCAAAGCCGTATAATGTGCACCAGAAGCGTTATTACGCGAGAGGAATACCAGAAGCGTTATTATTGTCTTCGACGGGGACGTGCGGCGACTGTTAATTGTCCCGCGAGCGAACGGCCATTTTTTCCACGAACGTTTTACATATCGCGGTTGCGGTCGGTTTTTCGTATAAGTCGGATATTTTTGCAGGATCTTGCCCTTCGTGCGTTCAATTATTTATTTTTGCGTATGCTTTAAGTTCGTATGTGTGCGCCGAGATGCGATCTCGCGCATTTAATGCGTCCATGCAGGTGGATGATTGTGTACGCTTCTTCGATTTTATCAATGACGAAATTCGTTACCGATAAAACATTCTAATGCATTCAATATGAAAATATAATTCGTATATTATACCTGTGTATCGTCTAAGCATAGGAACGTTTTCCAATGGGAAAATCTCCGATCGAGATTGACCCCGGTTGTGCGCCATTGTTCCGCGATTTTCGTAGAGAAGCGAAAGCCGCAGCAGCGGACACGCAAACAAGAGATGCATAATGGATTATTATTGCAAAAATGCATCGAGATAGCTCATCGCAAACGGTCGACCACCGCCATGCCATCCTGGGATAGTTTTCCTTCGGCGGACGCGTCGTACGTGCGTTACATTCAATTAGATACGGGGAATTGATTTCTTGGCGTCCTCATCTCGCAGGTCGCATCTGCCGACTTGCATGGAAATTTATCCTCGGATATTGGCAATTTATCATTATTTCAGACGAATTTTGCATCTATTCTTTGTTCATTGTAAAGCTTTTGATGAAATTGGTTCGATCATGTAGAGTCGGTTGGGGTAAATGAGTTTGATATCAATATCTCAGAAATTGATAAAAATATTCAAAAAATTGGCTAATTTGCATACTTCTATGAGTATAATACTTATTTATTTTCATTGTTAATTTTTGAGATGCCAATGCCGATTGGATTTGTCTCATGAGGTCCACTTTCTTTAAGTTATCTTATGCAGTTTGACGCATTGCACAATAGCCACACTCATCTCATATAACCCTACACAGTTTGATACAACTATCATACTCATTACTTCGAAAACTATAAAGTACTAAAATATATACACTTCTGAGCATTAAATGTCTGTATGCGTTTAAATCGGAATTTTTCTTATATGAAACATAATTCGACCTAAATCTCGATCGACTTCGACCCAAATACTTGAGCTCGAACACCAACGCGTTCGGGCCAATCTCTCCGCGAATTCCTCAACTCCGAATCGATCCTCCACGCACCATCATCCCGAGATACGGAGACGAGCCTCACAGACCATTAGATTTATTACTCGAAGGAGGTGGGTGGTTCTCGGACACCACTTGTAATCCATTAGACTATACGCGGTCCGTGGCCGCGTGGCCGGCGGCGTCCTCTCCTACAGATTCCCGTCGAGATTAAGTCCACATTAAGAGAGCACCACACCAACCACCGTCGGACGTACAAGAACTCCAGATAACATCTGAGCTTCGGCTATCTGTTCGGCATTGTACCGATTAATAGGGGGGACTCGGCCATTGTGTCCGCGCGCCTCCGACACTATCTCGCCGGTATCGATTTTTTTTTCGGTTTCGGCGTTTTAATTTATTTTTCGTTATTATGGCTTATGTATGCAGTGTTGTGGGTACGCCTCGTCGATGCTGCAGTTCGAATTGATATTCTGTGAGGTTGGGAGGTTTTCGGGGTCGTTTTTCGAACGAGAAGTCGGCGTCCTTTCGTTGAGTCATCGGGTGTTGGGTTTCGAATTTTCGCGCCAGATCTAGTTTCGGTGCGATTCGCTTTTCGGGTCAATGTCGATGATTTTTTATGCAGATTTTATTAAATTATCATTGCTATGAATATTTCATATTTGTATGTTTATGTCACTTACATGAGGACCCTAGAAACTAAAATGAACGAATGGCGAATTTAGTGCAAGATAAATACGTTTGGTTTTTTAACAATATGAACGGCTTCAAAATTTGAATTAACATGCATTCAGATCACTCAAAAATTTTACAATATTTCTTCAAATACTATATAATAGTTCGAAAGTTCGATAGCGTGTATTTACACTCCGTAGTTTCTGGGACTTTCATACGAAATTAAAAAAAAAACGGTGAAGATATCTCGATTGAATCTCGAAAGTAATTAGTATAAGTTATATTCGAGTCTATTCTTAATCTAAAGAATAGAAATTTATGAGAGCTTTGTCGTATCGCATATACGAGAATTTAATGAATATAAATCTCAAACGAGCGGCGATTTGTCCGAACGGTTGCGATAAATTAAAATCACTTAAACGTATCTGTCGTTCCGTTGAATTTATTTCGTACGGACGCCAATATACACGTATCTCGCACAAAATCGCCGAATTCTAAAAGTGGGCATCAATAAAGCATAGCATCGATTGGGCGTCCCGATGGAAATTCTCATGAATATTGAACAGCGTTTTCATACATGAGGCCGTTCGGCTAATACACGCTGTGCGCGGCTCGTAATTTTTTCTCATATATAACGTATTTATAACGTGAACAACCATTATTCAATAGAGCACGTGAAAGGTTAACACAGGCGGGTTTTGTGTTCGCGTGTAAAAACAATATTCGCCGTTCGTTTGACCCGCGAGCGTTAAAGTTAACCCCTAGCGCGCGATCAATCAATTCGCTACAACATAATAGTTTAGACGTTCTTTTTTCAGATAATTCAATTTGTTTCGGATTGCATTTTCAATCGAACGGTTCTCTTAATATTTTAATCTTTCATATCGAATGAGTGTCACTCTGAAAATTCACGTCGATAATGCGTCCGAATTTATTGAATTCGATCTTAAATCTTGCCAAATCTGATTTTACGCTTTTCTATTTTATGTGATACATGTAGGTTTACATTAACGTAAGTGTTATAGATGGATGCGTGTTTGTCGTCACTCCCACACTTGCCGATGCTTGTGCGATCGGATAACAATCTATTGAATGTAGGCATCGATCAAACGAACACGTCTGAGGTCAAAACGACCCTGCGAACTCGAGTTGATAAATCTATCTTATGTACCGAGGTGCGAAAATGCATAAATTAACTGAAAAATCAACTTAAATATGCAACGTATAAATTCATCGTTTTTATTCTGCGGTTCAGTTCCGATACCAGTTATCACTGATCTGAATAAATCTTAATATGTTTTATATTATATTTATCAATCAATTCGATCAGTTTTTTATTCGTTTACGATTACGACAAAAGACAAATTGCACTAGGACAAATTGCTGATTGTTGTGCGCAGCTTTTAAGGCCACGCGGCGAAATTTTCCGCACAGAAAGTCGTTCAATTAAAAAAAAACGTGAGGTCGTATCGGCGACATTGAAGAGCCTAGTTATTATTATTTCGAAAATAAACGTTTCATAGAATGATCGATCTGAGTCATTCCGTGTTCACGATGTTCACGTCAATTATCACGCTTCGAACTTTAATTAAAACGGCGCGAACAAAATCAAACGTCGACAAGTACCATATATGCGTTAAGAAAATGTCTCAGTACAAGCTAAAAACGGTGCTCGAAAGTTTTAGATGTCGTTTTCGAAAGCCATAGATCATCATCGTGTGGAAAAGTGCTCTCGATCGGATCTAGATGATCCATCATTTGCCATTTGACAGGACAAAGCGGATAGAAGGCTAATCATGCAAGTCGACAAGGGTTTCAATATTGAATGTTTTTAATGGATCTTGTACAGTTTTTGATAGATGCATTGGTTAATTAATTGCTTGTACATTATTATAGTTGTTGTAAATGATTTTCATATGAAACATGTGTAAGTACATACAAAAATATATTTATCTGAAAAACTGTGTCATTATCACAATCGTTATGTCGATTTGAAACATTTTACTTTCGTCTCTTAAAAACGCATTAATAAACGTTGTTTTTTTATCTAATTATTCACTCACAGATAGCACTCGGCGTCGTTTAACGAGTGCGCGTATTTGTTTGAACACCAGATAAATAAATAAATAAATGATCGAACACAACATACCATACTCGTTGTTTTTATTGAAACGTCCGAGCGCTTCTAAGCGGCATGAGATCTCTCTAATTGCCAACGTTTAGAATTGTCCGATAAATACGTCATTTATCGCCAATTAAATCGAATCATCGTTGAAAGCCATCGACTACCATCGATCATGACGATGCACCGAACTAGAAAAACCGCAGTCCATAGAAAATATAATAATTCGAAGAAGAAAAAATCGTATCTACGGTTCGTATCAGTGAAAGTTTATTGGGTGCGCTTCGGACGAAATTTATTCATGGGTTACGCATTGAATAGGCTTCTAGGCACACTGAGCGTTTTCATTAAATTTATAATGGCCGAATAGCATTTGCATAAACGTAAACTAAACGTAAATTTCTAGAGTGTAATGAGTTTCGCTGGCGTTGTCGCTGTTTATTATAATAATCGGCGCCGTTTTGTGCGTGGAAACGTTGGCAGGTGGATGTTTTCTCGGATTCTGGAATTCCGCATTTCGAAAGAACGGAATTTAAAAATTTTCAATTAATTATATTAAAAAAAAAATAACTAGATCGCATTTGTATCGACTCGAATCAATTTTTCTAGACGCTCGATATAATTAACACGGGTTCGAAAGCAAAAAAAAAAACAAACGAAGAGCGAATTCTTAGTGCTCCTCTTACATCGGTGGGAAGGGCACAAAGGACGCGGACCAAGACACAACAGTCGACAAAAAAGCAATCGTCGGACACGGGTATTCCTGCGATTTCTCCTTATGGCGTGGCATCGAGCAATGATAATTAGTTCTGCAGAAGCGAGGAATAATGCGAAGCCGTAGAATCAACGAAACACCTCGAGAGACATTCAAGAAATTTCGTATTAAATCAAAATTTTTATACTTTGAAGATAGTATTTTCATCGAAGACGTATCGAATTCATTTTTTCGATTTGTTTTATTTTCTTCGACGGCAACCGCAACACGGTCGTTTTCTCCAGACCATCGTCATTCAACACCGTACTTTTTCGAAAGGACGAAACCGCACGAGGACTCGCAGCAGCACGCAGACCTCGAAAGCCTTAAACAACGGACCCGGGAGCGAATTTCGCTACACGAATCCGTCGAAGAAACGAAGGACCCCCCTTCGGAGGACCACCGTAATATCGCGTGTGGGAAGGTCGTTATATCGGGGAGATTTCGAATGAAGAAAAAAAAAACGCGGACATGCCTCCGTAATGAACCCGGACTCGCCGAGTAAAAAATTGAAAATAAGAAGAGCAATTACACAGTAGTTAAAGGGGTTCACTTTCTCGTCGCTCCGATCGATCCTTTCCTTTCGTTAATTACTCAATTCGGCGACGGAGCAGTTATTCGATTGCTCTCTTATCAGCGGGCTGAAAGAGATCGAGATAATTTTGAGCATTTTAAAATATTGTATGAAAGATAAACGCTGTGCGGCTCGGAAAATAAACGCCCCGTTATTACGCACGTTAAAATGTATGTTATTATAATGCGACCGACCATTACCGGACCGGTATTTCGTTTTTTGATTTGTTTTTTCGGGCTCAACCCGCTCGCCTAAAACAATCCCATTTCAATGATACGCCGACGATTTATTAGATTTGTTCAATGGACAAATTATACCCCTCGGTTATTTGAACGTATTTGCTCACATCACAGTCATTATGTATTACAAATGCGCGCAGCGTTTCGTGAATTATGACCGGTAGTGCTTTTCGATCTTGCTCCAGATCAGAAAGTGTCCCATTGTTAGCTTTAACTGATCGATATTTTTTTTCCTCGTTTTATTTATGCGAGTATTCTCTTTTTGTTCGCAGAGTGTTGTAATGTTAATGTTCCGAGAAGAAAAATCACCCGAGGACGAAATCAAAGCGTGGCAGTTTTGGCACGGCAGGCAGCATTCTGTCAAACAACGCATATTAGACGCAGGTAAGATTTATTTTATTTATTTATATAAAACAATCATTTAAATAGACTGATACATGCAATTCTATCGGCTTTTGTACCATTGCAAACGTTTGCCGATCCGGAAGATAAGCACAATCAATCTTCAGCAGTCCAACGCTTGATACATTGCACATAGATACACATCGACGATTTATATTGCGATCATTCATTTATTTGCACAAATGTAAAATCGAAAATACGTATCGATATTCGTTCTGTCTTGTTGCGAAATCCGAAATCGCGGCAACGGGGGCTCAATCATTCTGAAAGAGCGTTGCGAAATCACAAACAGCATAGAGAGATATATAGACGTTGTTGTGCTCACAATAGCCTTTGGGAAAAGAACGAATAAGTTTATCGAGCGATTGCCGAAAGTTAATTGCCGAAGAAAATCCTCAGGCTCGAATGAGCCATTCGACCGAGTGCACCCCTTCACACTGGACACTTTCATAATTCAATTTGCAGAAGCGGTTCCTTCGCCCGCGGCTCGAAAAAGCGAAAATCAATCATGAACAGTCTCCGTGAAAAATACGAACCGTTAAATGTCTCGCACTGACGTAAATAATCAACGTACAAAAGTCGAACCGTGTATTTATATAAGAAAATCTGCTCGAAACGCCGCAGTAACATTTGCATATTGGAAAACCGCGCAATAAACTGGGCAAAGTCTTAATTTTCCTCGATCGTTATTTGCTCGCGCTACAGATTATTAGCTGCATCGTTATTATCGGATGCATTTTAGATTTCAATCGCGTCTCATACAAAAATTGCGCACTCATAAGCGTTTATTACGCTGTCCGTTCCGATAGCATCTTCGAACTGTCCAAACGCGAAAGATCCGACTGAAAGGTAATTGGACGTCGATGTTCGCGAAGACAACACTAACATATCTTCCAATTAGACAACGGCAAGAAGAAGATGTATATGGGTCGGTGCTTTCCTAATTCGTCATACCAATTAGGCTCGCTTCACATGCTATCGCTAATCGGCTTAAAGAATATTCGATTATACCGCAGGTTGTTTTTTTTTTTTTTAATTTTGTTGAAATTTATACATTTTAATAATCGTTCGTTTCTTGAATGATATATAAATTATCGTTGGCTCTTCGACGACGCGTACAGGAAGCCAAAGAAATCGATTAATATGCAAATTTTCCGAATCTCCTGGGGTCGACTGTTTGCCACTCACTCGGCTCACTTTTTTACGTATGATGTCAACCAAGTTTTTCGCGGCCGGTGATGATTTGACCTCAGTTTTTATGCTATATGAAACAACCGATTGAAATAATTTTAATTATTCGTCACATTTGAATTTTTTCTGGTGCTTAAATTCAAAAATAAAAATTAATATTTAATGATAAAATTTAATATTTTGCAAATCGATTGAATTTTTTTCATGGTACATAATACCGCATCGAAATTTTTGATGATTCATACATTTTCGAAGTATCTAGTGACTCATTAATAAACAAAAATTTGAAATTCCAAAAAGTAAATACTTTGATAACCATATTGATTTTCTTTGAGATTTTCCTGTGACTGAAACGTAGCACCATCTAACGGTGAAAATTTTGACTTATACCCGAATCGAATTAGTTTTATTCAAATATCTTTCATTTCTACGATGAATTGTGAGATAGGAAAATTCACATCGTATCGAAACCGATTCAAACCACGAAGTCATCACCATCACCATCGTCGGCTCGCACGAAATCCGACACCTTCCTCTTCTACAACACTCCCCTAACACAATGGACGATATCGTATTCCAGGCGTGTTATACGAACAGAAAGAATACGCGGGAACGTCCTCGTGGAAATCGTTATAATGAATACGCCGTTCTCTTAGTGCAATTACAACTCGTAAAAATTCGAAGCGTTTAGATTCGTAATAGATTACGGAAAGTTCTACTAATTAATACGAGTATGAGTCTCGTAGAAAATATTCAAACCGAAAAAATTAACACACGTAAGCGGCAACATCTAATTATCGCCTCGTCAAAGATTATATTGTCTCTCGCGATGTCAACGTTGATAAAATCTGATATATGTACGGTTTTTTCATCGTCTACGTTTAATGATCTTTTTACGGTCCGCTTTATGACAGTCTCGTTTTTCAATTAGTCTTAAATAAAATTAATATTTTAATTATTGCGCACTTTGTATTCTCGACGCGGGGGAATTCGATATATCGAAATCGTATTCCGCGATTGCATCTCGTGTGTTATTTTGGTATTTTTTTTTAACCGAATATAGTAAGTATAATATATGCGCTTTCTCTGTCGCATTCGATACGTGTCAACTTCAAAATCGTTTATATTGTTTGCGTCGAAAAAAAATGATAATATTGCGATGATGAACTACGTATGCCGCCGATTCTGTGTCCGGGACTCACTCGAGTGAAAAAGGTCTCGTCTTAAATTTCAACCAAGTTTAAATATCAAATGTTCACAATGTACACTCGACAGTACGTTCCTACACAGGTATACGAACGATATACATTTTTTTTATCACAACCATATTCACGATAGAAAGCAAATCAAGCGAGCAATTAAACAAATGAGATAACTCGCGCTAGAATAAAAGAGAAACTCGATTTCATGATGTTAGGAATTTAGATTTCTCGACCAATCGATTAAAATATATACGTGCGATGACATTTTAATGATTTTTTTCATATGTGTAATGACATGTTAGATACATAAATTGTTGTTAAGAAAAACTTTCCGAAACTGATAGGAATGTTAAGTGTTTCAGAATAGTTCCGATCAAGTTTTCAGCGTCTTATAAGAATCTTTCAAGACTTCGAATATTTTCAATTTTCCTTGCCGAAAATTTTAGAAAAGTATTCGATATTCGAACCAATCAACCCTAATTGCAAACTAAGCTTAAAAATTTAGCATATGCCCTTTTGCGTATGCGAAAATTGAAAAGGCGTCTTACGCCTCGCCCACCGTTCGGCGCCGCCTTCGAAGCTCGCTATGATTTATCGGACAATCTGCAAAACTTATAATTTAGCAAAACAATCGAATCTGCTCACAATCGGGCGTTTACAGGCCGCCGGTGGGTCGCCCATTACCATAATGGGTCCGCCGATCACGCGAACGGCAGCCGCTAAAGTGTTAACTTCTACGAGACGAGTCCGTTCTGCGACTTTACATGTATAAGATGGCCTTATTGTGAGCGTTACGAAGGATGACCGCGGACTGCTTAACGATTCCGCAAAATTGCATCGTAATGGATACGCGAAGATTTCGACATACGAAGGCTCGAAGATGGATGTAATTTGCTTGATTTCTCTCTCTCTCTCCGCTTTGCGGTTGTCGTCGGTTTAATTTTCATGATTGCCATCGAGTTGAATGTGTACGTGGGTGATTTAGTTTTAATTTTAGTACGTTTATAAACTAACTAGTATTGTATACAAGCGCTATAGATTTTAGTCCGAGTGCCAACTGTCAAATTCTACTACCGCATTTTTCCTGAAATAAAGCCCTTCCATTGACTACATTTCATCCGTTTGATGCGACTTAATGACTTTTTTCCATGGCGATTTTTCTCACTATGAATAATTTGCAGAGCTAATTACTCATTAATACGATGAAAACTTGTCTTAAAATTCATTATCAATCTACTCAAGATTGGTGAAATATACTTTCATTGAAAATGCCTTATTCCAAAAATACATGTCAGGCTTTTTTGACATACATTCATAGATAACAATTTTCACTTAATTCATCATCAGTACAAGAATGGTTTTCGTGTATAATTTCTAAATTAAGTAAAATATGCACAATCCGTTATTTATAACTTAAAATGACTTCGATTCGAGAAAAGCTCGATTGTTAAGTACCCACTCGAGCCTAAGTAGCCTATTGTTCGCGATGGAAGCCTCAAGCGAGGCGAAAGCACGACAATCAATCCGCGACGGGTGTCCGTTAATAATATCGCCTTATCAAATTAGAGTGTCACGAGGCCAACAATGCGCCAATTGATATTGCGCAACTATCGCTGCTGCTACTACTAACCCATTATCTTGCAGAGCTCAAACGTTTTCGTTTCGAAACGGTCGCTTTTTGCCATTGTCGGATGTCGAACGTTTTGTTTGGTGTTTGTAGTGTTTTTTGTAATGATTCAGAGACGTTTTGTTGATTCGACACGGTGTCTGGCTCTATTTTACAATCAGAGATTCCCCAAGAGTGTTCTATACAAAAATAATTTGATTATTGTATTGTTAAGTTCACTTCAATAAAAAAAAGTTTGACAAAATTTTATAATCTTGCAAATTCAAAAAAGTTTATAAGGGTTCTGTCATAAAATCAATTTGGGAACCACAGTTGTAAATCAAGCGAGGCTTTTTTGGTTTGTTAGGTGCGCGTGCGATAAATCATCCGTATCGAATTTAATCAAAATTTTTATTAACGTTCGACACCGATGCCTCCTAATTAATCGACCATAAATCGTATACATGTTTAAAAAACCGAATTTCGCAAGTTTTATTGGCGACTACCATTTCCTTTTACATAATATGAACGCTTCGCATACGAATCGGCGCTTAAACGATTTCGTTGTTTATTTTATCGATGAAAATTATATTGTTGATAATTTATATTTCGAAGATTCACATAAAATCTATTCGAATTGAATATTTTACGATCATAATATTTCTGTGGATAATAGGAAAAATTTTCCGATTTTAATCATATTGAAACGAATCATTTAGGACAAAAACATTAACACGCCCATTTTTCGAAACATTCCACAATATCGATAATTCAATTTACATTTATTGATGTTTTTAATCATGATAAAATTGCGATTTATATTTTCATTTGAATTAAAAAATATACTTACTCATAATGAAATTTTCGGTCAAAATTGAGCGAGGTACAAATACGGTAAAATTTTTGAACATTGTAGGATGTTTGCGTAAACGATTATTGCTTCGCTCGACTCTTTAATCAACGGTCGTTCGATTTGATCGTTCCACTCGGCCCCAAGATTCGGTTCTTTATATTCATCGATTTGGATTGGATTCGAATCCTCCGAAGCCATATTTGGCAGCAATTTTCTTGAGGACCTGTCATTTTATACGACCTTTCCCGACTCGGAATTGTAACGCTCGTAATCACCGCTACTACGAAAAAAAATCGACACATAAAACCAACCGAGAAAATTTTCTTATGCATTCATTCAGATATACGTAGGTATATTTCGATTTTAATATTAGATGCGTATCAGCATTTGTCGATACCTAATCTATTTCGCGTGTTCATCTCAAGTTACCACACACATGCGTAGAGTCAATGGGGGAAAAATTGTCTGTGTTCACTCTCGGTGGACAAAATGTAATGGCAGCTAGGTGCAATTTGAATAATTGAGATTTACACGAGCGAAAAGTGCCTCGGGACAAGGGTTCGGTCATCTCAGACCGGAGATAATCGACGGAAATGCTGCCGGACATTTTGTTCGCATGTCTCGCACTTCTCTTTTTCGCTTTTGACTTTTAAATTGTGCTGCCTTTAAACTGATAGCCGCCTCCGATGGATTCTTCAATGAAGTCTTCTCTAGTGGTTCATATGCATGCAAAATAGCCGCGGTGAATGCTACTCTTCCGATTATCCACCGGTTATTTAAGTATTCAAGGATGGCTTATAATTTCAACGTTTCAAGAAAACTTATTCATTCGTCCGATTTCAATTCCAATTTTTTCAAATATATCTGCAATCGAAGACATTAATCTTTCAACAACCGCAATCATTTCACAATATGATTAAAATAATAAAGATCGGCGATATCGAACGAGATTTTTACAAAGCAAACGATCTGATTTTTTTTTCTCGAATCAAACTCTTGCGCATACATTTTAATCGTCTAGCGAAACTGCCTTATTATTTCTGTAATAAAAAAATCATTCCATGCGGCTGTCAATTAAACATAGCAGACGTGCATTTTCGATTTTTTTCAACATCAACCACACTTGTGCGTACGATCGTTTTATTAGCGACGCAAGAAACCTCCGACCGCAAGAGTTGGAGAAAAGAGCGGATGCGAAGGGCACACGCATCTGTTTGGAAAATGGACGTCTGACGGCCGCTGATAATGATAATGATATATATTTTACCTTCGTTACGTCCATTAATGTCCCCTCGTTATTATCCTCTGAATTCGCGATAGTGCTCCCCTTCGACGGTGCTCATCTATCCGGAATGCGCTGTCGATATGAAAATCTTCGCGAACGTATGCTTTTAGTGCTTTAAATGTCATTTATTGTGTTCTATTTTTGATCGTTGTGAATTATTATGCTCTTAGTGGCCGTTGAGATGAGTTGGCTTGAAGATGCATTTGCTATTTAATACATTTCTTTGGTTTATCTAATGGTGCTGATGTGTGCACAATTATACACTAACAAATCTCTTTCGTAACGTTGGGTTATTTTATTTATTTGGTTAGAACTTACAAGTATATCGAGGTACAATAGGGGTTGAAAAAATTATAATAATAGTATATAATTAACGCACAAGTAAAATTTCACAACAGAATATATTTATTATATTCCACACCCCGTATAATAGTTAGATTCGAGATAATTCTTAATTGTAATCAAACAACTCCAATTATCCGAGCGTAACCGATTTTATATTCATACATAGAAAGTAGTTTTCATTGGAAAATTATTGCTGCCCCGATGTCTTATATTATTATATCGTTATTGAATGATTTTTTTTTTGTATTCGTGATCCGCTTCAATACAACGAGCGCACTCCCCGCGTATCGCGAAAAATTGCTTTTGCATTATGGAGTGTTCCATTATTTCCTCTAACCGCTTAACGATGCGTCCGAGCTTCATAAGCATGTTTGGTAAACGCACATAAATGAATAAATAATGGCATATAAATGGTTTCCGTTTTAGCTCGAGCGAAATGCGCTCGGAAAAAAATAAGAAAAGCCGAATGGGATACGCCTATGAAAAGCCAACAAAAATAAATCTCTTGCACCCGGAGAGCAAATACTGATGCGCATTTCGCAAATGTCCGGTGCGAATGCAACAACGGTAATTTTCTCTTATCTGCACGGCAAATGTGCATTTAATAACTCCCCCTGGGCACCCATTACTTCTCTCCGTTCGGTGTACCGAAGTGCATCCGACGATTTAAACCCGCGTTCCTCTTCCATATTTCTAACAATGCCGCAACAAAATTGCACCGCTTCCGTTGATGCTCTGAATTTTTGAGAGCTTCGTCGCCGCGGATTCCGAGTTTGCGATCCTCAAAGCGACTTTGAAAAAATTTAAGGCACTTGACAGTTAATCTAACGTAATCATCACTAACAACCCTCTGTTGGTACATGAACTAAAATTTAAGTTATGCTAGGGATTTTCGTTTGTAAAAATCCTTTCTTTTCATTAGGCATAAGACTTTGTTGTCTGAATGGTGGCATTTAAGTATCAAAGTTAATTATTCTTTCATTGATAAATCAGCTTCTTCGATGAACTTTCATTCATTATTATCCAAATGTCAAATGTATAGAATGCGAATTTCGACCGAATTGTGTATTCGAACAGGATCTCTAGAGTTTCGCGCGGCTGCACAACAACGGCGCTCGATTTAAATAATAACGACATTAATATGGACAAACTCAGAGTCTCGGCCCGATTAGGCGGACATTTTCGATTTTTCACACGACAACATTATCACCGTATAAATATCGGCGAGTTCGAGATTACGTTTCGTGTTTATTTATCGGCGGCCATTGTCGGCGGTCTCGTAATTAATCCTTTTCACTAATGTTGTCGCCGTAAATCATGCCAATGCCGGCTCCTGATTGTGCGACGTCCAATAATAAGTCATACTTGCACAAATCCAGAACAACAATGCCCCGAGAAGAACGCTCATTTAGAGCGGACACGCCCACGTTGTTGGCCGATCGCCATTATTGAATTTATCACTGTCGGAAAACTCATTTATACAACATAGGATTTTCATCGATTATTATAAATCAATTCCTAATTAAAATCGCTCTTAATACGCTTCGGATAAAAAACAATAAAATTCTTTAGATAATTTAATCGAAGCATCGATTAAAGAAGCTTGGAAAAAAATTGAATTATCCTTGAGCTTTTCGGCTTCGCCAGAGTCGGTTATCGATTTTGTTCGTTTTTGGCTGACTTATTGCTTTATTTATGAATCCGTTTAATTGATAGGTTGGGAGGTATGTTTAGACATATTTGGTTTAATATATTCGTTCATATCGTAAATCTGGGCGAAATATTAACCCATTATGCGCCATTACGAGGTTGCGTATTCATTTTTTTTTTCAGATTGTAGTTAGAGGTTTTTGCCTTGTTCGTTTTTTTTCCGATTAAATCGATCGGTTTTTGCATAATCGTTCGTCGTTATTGAAAATAAACGTGTAATTGGGGAAGTGCTAGATTGGCTGTCTGCATTTGACATTAGATACAAATTGAATACATAAATGGAATTCGATATGCATATTTTATAAGAGTTTTTCTATCAGTAATAAAATTTGAAACGTTATTTATTTATGTATATTAAATGACACTTTTATTTATATATTTTTAAATATAATTAGATCTTTATCACATAGTTTTTAAATTCTTATGCATTTATTAAAATCAATAAATTTTATTTTTCAGATACAAAAAATAGTGTTGGATTAGTTGGATGCATCGAAGAAGTTGCACATAATGCCATAGCCGTATATTGGAATCCCTTAGAAAGTTCAGCAAAAGTGAGTACAATATTCATTTTTTTTCACAATTTAATTAACAAATATGCCTGACATTTTAATTCAATTTTTTATACTGTTAGATTAACGAATTTAATGACAATTCACATCATATAATTTCTTTTAAAAAATGAGCGTATCATAACTGCACTATAAACATTTATCACTCTCAACGCTTCTTCTATTCCAAAAAGAAAAAAATAAACATGCATAATTTCAATACAATCCACATCCACGCCATCGAAAGAACGCCGCCGATCGACGCGGCGTCAATTTCAATTTCATTACCATCAAACAACATAATAATCATCGGAACGGACACACTCGCATCGCATAATGAATGGCACACGAGCGAGTCCCACCAACACAACATGGGGAACGGAGTGTATCAAACGGCTGATTATTGTAACTGTAAGCGGCATTAGAGCGCGCATTTTGTAATAAGGCGTTTGTGCGTACCGGACGCGGCCACTTAGAGGCTTACACGACGCCCGCCGTACGCAAACATTCAGATTAGACGGGCTCGTTGAAAATTCCATCGGATATGCCCGGTTAGACTTGTGAAATCGACGTGAAATTGCTTTGGGAAACTCTAATTCGGGCTTTTCCGAGGCCCTTCGTATGTCTCGCAGAGCGAAAATGCCGAATCGATGGCTTTTCGGCTTGTGAAATTCGGCGTTACTAATTCGCTTAGTACGTTAATGGAAAATAGTGATAAATTGATTTTTTTTAATATACTATTTTGTCACAAAATATAACATGTAGAAATGTATGTAGCTCATAGAGTAACGGTTATCATTTATCTGACTGAAAATTATTGTCTTTCTTGGTTCCCTCAACATGAAAAGAAAAGCGTTCCCTCTTGACATCATCTCTGGGCTTATTTACATCGAATTTGAGAATTATATTTTCCTGGTAATTTATTTAGTTTTCAGTTAATATTTATCTGTTGTTTAGATTGTTTTCAATTAATTATTTATTAAGATGCTATACAAGTTGTAAACGCATATTTGATAGTTAACTTCTATACTTTAACGTGTGTAATGTAAGATAATCATACTTACAGTTGTTTAATCATCTAAATTCATCGTACAAAATTATATGTGATCGAAAACTGAGACTCTACAGGAATGAATTATCGTAAAATTTCATGTAACCTTCGTATATGATAATCTAAATTAAGAAAATTTATTGAGATTCAGATTTTTTTTTCATATGTCTAACGATTCTAAAATACTGTATTTTCAAACTATAATCATTCGTCCAGCTTAGTAACAACTATCTGCTACTGTTTTTTCAATCAAAACATGCAAACGAAAAAAGTAATCAAATAAAAACTAACGGGGTGTAAATACATATGTGCGTAGTGAGTTCGATGAGTAGCAAAGAAACCCACAGGTCAAATATGTATGTAAGCACTCGCTCGCCACAGACGATAATTATGCTAATTTCTGTTAATTGTCGTTTATTATCATAGCGACGAAGCTTCGAAACCTCTTATCTGACGTCGTTTTAAGTCAATAAAAACTCGAAAAAAAAAAAACTAAAAACCTTTCTGCGTAGTGTGTAGTAGTAGCTCACGCTTTTACCAAATTACTTTCGTATGCGTAATGATAAAACAAGCCGTTTGTCCGATCGCATTCACACTTTTATATTCAATCGAACGACGAATTTAACAGTTGATAATTGGTACGTTTTAAAATAAAAGCTCGGAACGAATCGAACTCGCGTGTGTGTTTTGAACGTTATTTATGAGAGACACCGTTCAAGAGTAGATCAAAACGAAATTTTCTGTATGCAAATTCGGTACGACATCGATTCGATTCTGTGGAAATCGAATACGGAACCGTCTTAATTACACGCCTTCGAATCGCATGACACAAATTTATTATTTTATTTTGAAACCGTTCTTAATTGACCTTTTTCCTTGATACGTTTAATTGAGACGTGCACGCTTTTTTTTTAACGTATCAATTAGAATAATTTCGGTCGAAAATACCAGTGACGGTAGCTTGTTTCGAGGAGTAGCCAACTCGAAAGAGCGCATCGCAAACAAACGTTAAAACCGCTCGTTTCTTTCTGCACGAAATGTCAATTTCTCTCGTGTCATTTTCCAATTAGTCGAAGGTTCGTGAATTTTGCGAAATTCGACAAGAAAACGCGTGGCGTTTTGAAATTTCCCGATCGCTCGAGGGCACATGTTTATACGTATGTGAGAGTATCTCGTTTTTGACCTCATCTGTATAATTTACCCCTCCCTTTGTGCGCGTAAAGAAAACTGTATTATGTCGTGCGTAATGTGAGCACTCATATTGATATTGAATTATTTTAATCGGTCAAATGAGATCGTAAATTTTAATGCTTCCAAAGTATAGTTGTCGTGAGATAAACGCGGGGCCCCTGACTTGAAATTAAATTGCCTCACTGTGTTTGGGAGCGGTGCTCGAAACGGAAAAAAGTACGTTTGGTCAAGTGTAAAACGTTCTTATTTTTTTAATATTGAAAAAAAAAACTGTTATACGCGACGTATCATTATGGGGGTTGAAAATTATCGGACGCGTCTTCCGCCATAGAAATTAGATAGAATTGTTTTTTTTTTATTAGATTTGGCATGCAGCTTTAAAATAAATTGGATATTGCGTTTATAAGTAATTTAAACAACTTTGCGCAAGTCACATTGAACTCGTATTTAATGAAAGCAATAACCGTGTAGGTAATGGCGATCGATAGCTGATTATAGTCGATTCCTCTTGAGTCTTAAGCCCTATGCGATTTGAGAAACCGTATCAAGATGATGATAATCTTTTGAGAGTTTGTAATTTCACGGTTTTCGCTCGGCGTCGTCATTTGTAAATACATTTATTAGGTGTGCATGATTCGTATTTCAGTCATTGGCATACATTATAAGACTTAATGTGCAAATTATTTCACATTAAGTCGTGATTTCTATTAATACATACCTAGTAATACTGTTCGTTTCAAATATAAAATCAAAGGTGCTAAGCGAATATTGAAATTAAGTCTTTTCCGTTGGTGCTGCATAAAAAATTCCGATAAGGAAATTAATTAAGTGTTTCAAGATAGGGTGGATATATTATAGTATACGAAATTAAGTATCTCAAGTTTAAATGTCATTTTCTGTTTAAATAAATTGCACAACGGGTAACCGCTTCCTCTACAACGATGAATTAATTATTCACAGCGCTTACGTGAAAAAAATTAATAGATTTAAAATCGTCTTTTATGAGCGCATAAAAAGGCGCGACTGCTAAAATATTCCGACAAAAAACACATTCAAATTAGTTCACAGATTTTATATATCAAAAAATTAATTCGCATTTTTTTTATTTAATACTTCAAATGATAATAAGATACGTGAGGTGTAGAATCAAATTAACTCAAAACTAATAAAAAAAAAACGTATGAGCACCTAAAAAATCGAAACTCATTTTCCGACACGCATACCATCTATAATATTACGATAGTGGTGGGAAAATCTTTTATATACACAGAATCCGATTACTATGAGGAAATCTCACTGAAAATCATGATCAAGAGCATTTCTATTAAAAACCTAACCTAAACTGTCTAATCGAGTGTCACACCGATCGAACACAACACAAGCACCCATGAATCCATTGTAGCATTTTCCGAAGCAGCACGCGCCGACATCGCATCACGCTCGTTCCACCACACGTATACAAACACAAAGCGGCCACTCTTGAGCTCGGAAGCTTCCGCAACGGCAACCGAAGGGTTAATAAATCGACTCGGTCTTAACAACAAATCACGTGTGGGCAATTTGCGAGGCTCGCCGGTAGCCGGGACGTCCCTTCGGGGGCCGCCGGAACGATTAGCCTATCTGAGCGCGACCGCAAATCATCCGGTGGCTTTTAAAAGCCTCCATCCACCTCCACCTCCTCGTCGTCTTAAGTCTTCGATGTGATCCTCTTGGTCGGCCTCTTGCTGATGCTGGTGCTGGCCGTGCTTCCGTTCGACGCCCACTGCCGTTGGATCGAAGTCGCGTGGGATGTTCGGGTGGTTTCCGATGTTGAGGATTCGATCTGGGTTGATTGTTTATGATTTTTATTGTACAATTCTCGTGTTAATGTATTTAGCGATAGCTTTGTTAGTTGATTTGGATTTAAGATTCCTTCTAAATGTTAAAACAGGACTCGTAGTGTTATCTAGTGTTTCTGGTATTCAACTATGCCGGTATTTTTAACTAATTTGAAGCTAGCATTCGTTAATTTAATTGATTTGTTTAAATTTTCCATTCAGAAATATCAACATAAAATTTCGCACTATTTTTAACAGTGCGTGTAATTCATATTTTATTTTTTACGGGGAATCTGTAATTCGTATAATTAGCTCTTTGTATTATGATAAATTTACATATGACTTGAAATTTTCGTACAATTACGAACCATTTAATTATAGAACATTAAAGAGAACATTTTTCGAACACGAGCGATTTTTTCATATCTCGTCCCATGTAAAATTATATTAATGAACATATTTTTGGCAAATTATAATTTCACTTAATAAGCTTTATTAAATTACTGTTTTGCGTAATTTTTAAATACCGTTCGTTTCGTATGAATTTAAGCTACATCGTTATTTTACATTTGTATTTAAATTATATATAAAATAGTGAAAATATATATTTATATTTCATTTTCACTTAACTAGGGTCGATTTTCACAATCACATTTCATATTTTCACAATTTCACGGCGAGTTGAAAATCATATTTTTTTCATAGCCAAATGACCGATTTGTATGATGATAATCTTCGTAATTCCAATAAAATTTTATTTTTCGTTCTTAGTATGTATTGCGTGGAAAAAATTGATGCCGGATGCCGTATTTTCTTAAATTTAATTGAAGTTATTCGCGTGCTAAGATTATTTGCATTTCATTTTCTCTGTGCGTTTTTCCATCTGTTGGCGCACGTCATTATTGAAAAATTCGCATAATTACAAGTAAATATATTTTTTGTGAAATTGCACGTACACAGAAGATTTTTTCGACGAAAATTCAATATTCAAACTGGGATTCTTATTATTTTTTCAAAAATCTTCAATAACAAACTGACGCTAAAGAGCAATAAATAATCTATCGACGATAAATTGAATAAGTAGGCATTTTCATCGTACAAAAATGCTAGATGATTTATTAAAATGACATTGCAACGACACACAAGCTCTTATGATTTATCCGCCGTTTAACCTCTGACATCGGTCTTATTCAAACGTCATGCGGAATCCCATTAAAATCGTAACCTTTCGCTAACGCACACATTTCCTTTGTATTCCGCGTATTAATAAAAATTTTAAAAATCGTATATTATTAATAATAATTCCCTCTCTTTGCGCGTTATTAAAATTATACACCGAGTCGGACGAGCGGCGATTAATCACGAGATTTTCGGTTAATTCGTTGATTTATTGCCGCGTAATTGAGGGTTTGTGGATGTGCGGACTCATCGTGTGAATTGTACAAACGTCGGCTAAATAATCCTACTGTGGATGATTTTTGTAGTTTTCTTAGTGAAATTGCTCCTAGGGTTGTGAGATCGAAACGGACGATGGTTTCGCCATGGAAATGCAAACAAAACCGTACAAGATAAAAATCACCGACGAGCGTACATCCTCTAATTTTTTCATAATTGAATCATGTTGGACGTATAATTTGTACTCGAAAGGATTTCTGGGAAATTGAAGCAATTTGTGAATTCGTTTCGAGCGCGTTTTTTTTCCTTTTTCCATGTACACTCAATATTTTTCATCATTTGATATTTTAAAATTGACCGATGCTAATTAAATCATTGCAAACGATCGTTTCCTTATTTTTCCGCAATACACAATAAAAATTCTGCGGAAACTAAGTCATTAAAAAAAATGAGTTCCTATTACTTCAAACAATCATCTTGAGACTATTTGCATTTACCAGAACACGAACGATCATGACCTCAAAGAACATCAACATTTGCATAGCAAAAACATTCAATCATCGAAAACATTCAATCATTGTTCCGACCACTTCATACTGTTATTTCAAATCGCAAACTTAAACACAACCGTAACGTTTCGCCAAAAAAACTGTACCAAAAGCGCAATTAAAACGCTCCGAATTTCCTGTAAGCGACATTTGCATATAATATTACACCAGCGCAATGATTAATCGCCATTTTCGAAAATTCACAATAATGACCGACCGCCCGATTAGGGTGTAACGATACCATCTAGTAGCCACGGCACTATCAATTTGAATAAATTGCTATCGCGGCATATACTGCAATTTATAAATTATAATATGACATCAAAGCGCTTCGCATTAACTAATATGTATGAATATTTAAGTTGACGTGTGTGTTTATTTTGTTGTATCTTTCTCACGCGGAGCCAGTTCGCTCTTAGGAAAAAAATCGTTTAATTTTTTTTTTCATAGGTGACGTAAAAAATTATAAACGTACGTTTCTTTATAACAATTAAGTTTTTTTTTTCGAAACAGTACCCTTCGTATATTCAAGGAATGATTAATCAAATGTTTTTCCAGGTCGTGACTATCGCAAACAAATTGCGAATTTATGTCGATTCCTTATAATGAATAATTTTCATATTTTTTCGCATTGCATAAATATTGATCGAACATTTATTAGATTTGAAAGTCAGGTCGATATTTACATCATACTATAATAATAAAATCGATTAAGTCATTGAGTTTCGATTTATGCGAATAGAATATTTCAGCTGATTTTTATTAGTTTATTGTACGTCTATAATTTTTACAATGAATCAAAATCATTGTCTATAATTAAAAATATAATCAATATATTTGATCATTTTATGAAAATTTTAATTATATACGAATAAATTTCAATAGTATAACCTTTTGAATATTCGAAAATTTGAAGATATTTCGTTTCGTGACTAAAATTCCATCGATTGTTATAACAACCTATTAACGTTTTACATCAATTTTCAGATCAACGTTGCTGTGCAGTGTCTCAGTACGGACTTTAGCAGTCAGAAGGGAGTCAAGGTGAGATCATTTTAATATTTCTACACATTTTCATCATTATCTCAAATCGTTTATTCATTCGCTCTTTCGGTCATATCGCGTGCTTTGAGCGTGATGGACTTGCACGAAACAATACTCTTATTTGTTGAGAGAAAATATACGAAAATTAGTCAAAAACTTAGTGCATACGTGTTACGATATAACTTATTATTTAATATGTGTATAATCATCAAAATTATCACATCGCATTGCAAACAACACAAAATACATTTCTATTGTTCGAATGAATTTTCCAACACATCTATTCCCATTGCATGCTAATGAATCAATTATCGTGTAATTTTATAAACGTAAATGATTCGAAATGTAATTTCGTACGATTTTTTTTCGCAAGAAACGTATAAACAGCGACATGAATTATTAATCACATTTCACATATGCAAGGGCGTAGTCTCGAAGCATTTTTGCGCATTCGTAAAAAACTTCGCTATCGCCGCGTCCATCTGAAGCCAAGTTTAATAATTATATCTCATTATTTATTTTATTTATATGCGCTCGGACTTAATTAAGATTATAAATTTAATTGTCTCGTTCTAGTTCACCGACTGCGATAAATTACCACACAGAATATAGAGACATTTCAAAGTAATCCGAACGTATGACGCTTTCATCTCGGCCAAAGCACAAACCGACCGGAATGTGTTAATTAAAATATTGACCGGAAAAAATCTAATGTTCGAAATAAATTTACATTCGTGCGATAACGAATTAAAACTACACAAGATTTCGAATCTTTTCGAACGCGTATTATTTTTTTCAAAAATAAAATTCACTTAGTTGATCGATCGTTTCAATCTATGAAAAAATCATTTTTTTTCAATCGAATAAAAAATGAATTACAGAAAACTTTAATGCATTTTCGTGACGTTTATAAATAATCAATCAATCGTTCAATTTTTTTTTTCCAAAAACACAAATTGAAAGGCGCACAATCGAATCTTCCGGATGCACCTGTTTTACCAAATTGACGCACGTCGATTCCCAAAAAACGCCAATCGTCAATCGACATCCATTAACACCAAACTCCTGAGGTTCTCGACATTCGACCTCTGGTTGCGTGCTTCTGGCTGCCGATCTTCGAACCGCGAAAAGCAATTAACGGAAAAAACGCTCGAAAAGCGCGAAAGTCGTCGAGAGACAATTTATCGGCGCTCGCAGCTCCGTTTTCGTAATAATTTATCATTTTATAATATTTTACCGGTGAGTTTCGTGTGTCCGAACGATGGCCGAAGGGGATCGTGTCGCTTTTGAACTATTGTTTCGGTTTCGGGTTTATTTTTTTTTAATTGTTCAAATTGAAGGTTTCGGCATGTGCGCGAACGACGTCCTGCGGCGTGTAAAAGTGGAAAGTGTGTTAATTTGAGTTATGGCCTTATATCGGAAAATATTGTAATTTTCTTTCGAGCGTTTCTCGCGTTGAGCGTCTTTTTCTTTAGTGTCGTTTCGAAATGTTTTCCGATCGAAAATGAGGTGATGATGAAAATTACGGCTTTAAAACAACCACACCTCTTAAATAGTTTTTTTTATTTTCAAGCACGAATTGCGTTTGAAAGATTTTTTATTGAAATTTATGATGCATTGTTATTTCCAATTAAATACAAATCAAATCGATCAAATCTATTTAATAATATGTATCGATTCAATATAAGAGTGGAAACCTACTATCTATTCAATATGCCGAATTTAAGTGAATCTATACAAGTATGAATTAATTACAATCGATTCGATAAAATAATCGACGTACATACCCAATCGCTGACTAATAATAATCCATCTAGACTTAAAACTTTCGGACAGCGCATTCATTAACACCAGAGCTTATCTCGAAAATCGTATCGCGCATAATTTAAAAACATACGAACTAGAGACACTGCCCACTCGACTAGATACGTGTGTATATTTTATTCAGATATTATTTTTCGATACGTGTGTACGCGTTTTATCCCAGCCGGTGATAAATCATAGCAACGTCGATGAGGAGAAACTTCTCTCTCCACAACTTTCATCTAATTAATACGCGGCGGAAGTCGCACCTAATGCACAAACACGTACCTACCTGCGGACTGGTCAATTAGATGGCGGTCGTAAATCGGAACCGCGCCCAAAAAACACGTGGACGTCGTATGGATGTTTCACATTTGACTGATTTTCGTTTCGACGCTTTTCAGGGCTTGCCTCTGCATCTGCAGATCGACACCTTCGAAGACCCCAGAGATCCCACCGTTTTCCACAGAGGGTATTGCCAAATCAAGGTGTTCTGTGATAAGGTATGTATCATTTATCCAAATCATTGTTTTAATCGTTGGTTAAGATTATTTTATTTTCATTTGCTTCATCATTTTCATCGTAAGGTCCGTATAAGAACTCTTATCGTGCTCTGTCGTATGCGCTGTATTTGTTTGACCCTTTCTCAGAAGGCTCACTTATAAATTGTCACATACTCGACACACAAATTTTGACTTTCTACTTATTTGGAAAAACTATTTTTGACGGAAAATTTCAAACTATGTAGCACTGTCATCGATATCTGAAATTTTCTTACAATCGAATGATGTATGTGCCTACTATTTAATTATATAGATCCGTTTTCATAATCAAAATCGTTGAAATTTGCAGTTTTTTTTTCTGTTCGATTCATATGCAGTTTCACATATTGGAAAATTAATGGGTTTTGACCCCTTAACGCACGTTTATCGCAACACATATAAAATATATTTTATCATATTGTATTACATATCAGTCTTAGAATATTCGCCTTTCAAAATCGATAAATGTTTCAATACGCTCGTATAGTATTTTTCCTCGTCTACGATAATTGCCGGTTTCGCGCCGGGTCAAAGTTGACCGCTAATTACAGCCTCTCGAATGTGCGGCTACGTTCGCCGTTTTTAATTTATCATTATTATATACGTTGCAGTTTATCAATATTGTAATAGCCGTTCGATCATGAGGAAAGCTCGGTCTCTTAGTGAACGGCGATTTCATATTCGCCGTATTGATTTCGAATTTGATTTGATTCATGAGCCGATCGAATGTATTCCATTAAACAATGCGGATTTGAGCCTCTAGAATAGAAACTTTTCTAAGTGTTACGGTGCAGGCTTTAAATATACACAAAAAAGTCCAATATATGAATCTGTAGCATAAAAGATAAGATCAGGTTTTTATTATAGTTTTTTCATCATGAAAATAAAACTGGGGTATATATTCTGACTTTACGTAGTTTCACCGAAGAAAACTGAAATTTTAAGATATTTTCAGCAGGGCTACTTGCTTCGTAAATTGATGAAGATGATTTAACATTACAGGGTGCTGAGAGGAAAACTCGAGATGAAGAGAGACGAGCAGCCAAACGCAAGATGACGGCGACAGGTCGCAAGAAGCTAGACGAACTATACCACCCCGTAGTGGAGCGCAGCGAGTTCTACAGCATGAGCGACCTCGGGAAACCACCGGTGTTGTTCACGCCCGCCGAAGACCTGGACAAGATCGCCGGCATGGAGCTGCAAGGCTTCTACGGACACGACGACGGATCGCTGCAGGGCGACGGCCACATCAAGGGTGCTTCGCCCTTCTTGCTGCACGCCGCCAAGCCTGCTACGCCGACCCTCAAGTTCCACAACCACTTCCCGCCGGATACGCCTAGGTGGGTCGAATCTCAGTGCGTGCATTGTACCAATGTGTACTTTACTATTTTTTTTCAAATAATATAATTAATTCAGTGATGTAGAAGAAGGGATGTTATTGTTTCGACAGCTAAATTCCAAATTTGCTAGATGTTCTGACTATAAAACGACTCCTTTCGACGACACCACTGAATAAGATATTTTTCAATAAGTTCATTAGTTGGCTAAAAATAAAGCTATTTATTTTTCATAAACTGGGGTGATAATTCATTCTAGCAATTTGATACGTCTTTGATGGGATTGCTTAATTTCGGCTTCAAAATAAACTTAAGTTTCTTCGCTGAAACTAAAACTCTTGGAGCAATAAAATATTGTGCGTCTCAAAATGACTTAACTATATGTCTTCGTAAGAACTTATTGATTAATATTTCAATATAATATACATATACAAAATAAAAGATAAAATCATTGATTTAACATTATGCTTATTGATTTTTCAGCGACAAGAAAGACCATTCGATGCTCGACGGCAGTCCGTGTGTCAACGAAGTGTTCTCACCTGTTGTGAAACGTCCCCGCACCTGTTCACCACCTTTAAGCGAGAGAGTAATGCTCTATGTGAGGCAGGATGCTGAGGATGTTTACACTCCGCTACACGTAGTTCCACCCACTACGCAGGGACTCCTGCACGCGGTAAGCACCACTAACCGTCTCCCGTTCCTATTTTCCCAATTCTTCCATACCCTCCTCGTTGGTCTGTACCCCTTAAAAAGGTTAAAATTGTGCGCTTGGTTGTAATCGTTGGTTGATTTTTGCTCCGGAACACTCCGCTGGCAATCCACGTTGAGTATTGGGATTTTGTTCAAGAGTGATGATTCAAAGCTTGCGTCTGGTTCATGGGGTGATGGTGATTGTGAGTGTTATAAAGTACATCTGGAAACTCTGGATTGGAAATTTTGATCGTAAAAATAAAGGAAATATGTAAAACATAAATAGGATACATAGTGATAACATATTTGAACTTTGATGCTTCAGCTACAATAGATTTACTTATTCAAAAATATTGAATGTTAAAATTATTCAATATACTAGCAAAATTATAACAATATATTCCCAATACAACTTTAATTTTTTTAGCTTCATTTACAAAATTATTTTACCAAATCATATAGAGCGCACAAATGAACCACATTCACCATAATTATGTTTTATGATGATGTCTACACTATGGATTGGTTTTATATTTAGCTTATTTTATTGTCAATGACCACTTTTTCATAATTCATTGCTAAAAGTCTATTTTATATTTTTATAAAATATCCATGCATTAATGAAACATGCATGTATGTTTTTCAGTCTGGATCAATATGGGAACATCATGTATGAAAAGCGTATTAGAAATTTTCCAATATATTTTGAATATACAAAAAAAAAATGTATTAGAGATAATGTAGAAACCTTGACAAAATTGATTATTTTTACATCAAAAATGTTGTTGTAAATTATATATATTTACATATTCACTCGGTTTGGATTTGTCTAGAATTGCTAAATAACAATGTGGTGCTTACATAACAATACCTATAACAGCATGTTTATGTCATTAACAAAAATTGTTGCTCATCATCTGACCATGGTTCGATCATGGTCTCATCATGCCATCACATTTGTTCGATGTCACAAATTTGGCGACCACACCTGTCGCTAGATTTGCGACTGTGAAACAGTACTTCTTTTCAAATCTAAGCTGAAATTAAGAAAGACAGAAAATTAAAAAAATAAAAACATATAAAAAATCAAGGAAACAACAAAAAAGAGAATAATCCAGACTTTTGGCAAAGCTTTGTAACATTCTGTTTTCCTTATTTTGCAGATTGAGAATAAGTACAAAATTTCCACTACGGCCATTAATAACCTTTATCGCAAAAACAAGAAAGGGTAAGTAGTGACACCGTTTAGTTTATAATTTAATGATATTTTAATTCTAATGGATTTTGGGAAAGCTTTTAATGCTTCTGACTAATTGATTTGCAAAAACCTTCTTCCGATTAATTTCCTATGTATGTAATACTAATATTCTTACATAGTCCTATCAGTGGATAATTTCACTTTATGATTTAATTGAAAAAAATATATCTATATTACTGTAAATTCCATTATTGTTAATTTATTGAATATCAATAGCTTGAATCTTTTTAACACAAAATTATTTTATTTTTTCAGGATTACGGCCAAAATTGATGATGATATGCTGACGTATTATTGCAATGAAGATTTATTTTTATTGGAAGTGAGACTTGTTGATAAAGATCTTTACGATATCACATTTGTTGAATTGCAAGATCATTAGTATTAAAAAATATATAGACAATTTGTGAATTTTTTAAAAATTGGAATGTGACTAAAATGTTTATTTTATGACAAAAAAGTTGTTCTACAAATTCTTTTTTGTAGGAAAATTTTGAGTTTGATTTGAAATGTGGTGTCATTAGAAATCGACAGAGCAATATAATATACGTTTAGACATTATTTATTTTAATGTAATTAAATACATTTTAAATATTATTATAGAATCTAAGTAGATGTGTAGAAGCTAGATGTTTAGAAATCGTCTTCGAATTGTTTAACGATAATGAATAATAATTGAAGAAATTACAATGATGTTTATTGTGTGTCTTGCATGCTTTTATATATAAATAATACTTAAAAATTGAACAAAATATATCGAACCTGAAATTATGTGCCTTGGTCGCTTTAGTTTCATTTATATAAATATAAAAATATCGATCGCCAAGAATTATAGTGTAATGTTAAACAAACACGTTATATGTTTATGTTATAAATCATTTTGTCGGGGGGGTGTTGATCTCAACGTGAGTCTTATGAAAACGTTCATAACGAAAATCAAAATTGTGTGATGCCTTAAAATTTTGTTACTTATGAATTCATCGTAAACTTAAGTAAAAAATTGTGCCTTATTATATAAATTTTGTAAGATTATATTTTAAAAACTTCTTTGTTTACATTGTTAAGTCAAAATATTTTTCAATATGTATGGATATCAATATTGTTGCTGTGATTTGTTGCACAAAATATAAATGTTCACAAGTTTAATTTATTTTTCCCATATCTAAATATTACATCTACTTTCTTATTGATTTCTATCAATAACACATTTTGATAAATATTATAAAATGATTTATAATCACTTTCAAAACTTTTCTTAAATTAACTTGCCAAGATTCTTTAAATTATTTTATATTAATTATTTAATGAAAAGGCTCAAATTCTTATAATGTAGATATTTTTAAAATAATGTATGTTGTTTCACGTTACTCATGAACATCTTATTCGTCTGTGTTTTCACTTTCAGTGAAATTATAAATACAAGATGTCATAATTATAATAAAACTTCAAATCTAAAAATCATATTAGGTTTTAAGATTAAGTTTACTGAATAGTTTTTATACATATATAAATACACATATAATATAAAACTGCCATATTATTGTTAATACGCAGATATTTGTAAGAATTATGATCGATTACTGAATAATATATTGATGGAAATTCATACGTTTGATAATGGTACCTGACTTTAAAGCTTTATGTTTCGATTTACACTCCAGACATAAAAAGCAGAATATAGGATGAAATTTTTCATCCTGATAATAAAAAAAATCATACATACTTATATCACCAAATCAGGACAAAAATTTCATAATCACAAAGCTAATCACAAGTCCAGACAATATTTTGTTTCTTACAAATCAAAGCATATATATAATAAGTTATTTTTATATTTAAATAAATTTATTTACGATTATAGATAGATTCGACTAAGCGTAAACCATCAGTCATAATTTCATATTGAGAAGAATTTGTATTTTTGTTTTCACATTTGAAAAATGCTTATGTGAAAAATTGACATGCTTAGTTTGATATATCTCTAGTGGTTTTTAAGTACGTATTGTTTAATGTGTAGAGTTTTGTTAATGAAATCGTTATAATGATTAAAAATGAAAATATTATTTGAAATATGAGATCTTTGTATTTGATCAAATTTTTCGTTTACGTTTTTTTTTTGATATTAATGGCTTTGTGATTCTAAAAGCATACAATGCCAACTTTGAATTTAATTTATGAAATTATGTTGAAATAATTGTTTATAAACATACATATTTGGAAATGTTAAGTCATCTTTATGTGAAATTCCAGAAGTTAAATTTAATTCGATGAAAATTGTTTTGTTATTTAATGTTTTTTGCAATATTAATTCATCCCGAACCCATAAGGTGGAGGCATTTGAATAGTGACACTAGCGTGTAAGATTTTTTATCTATGCTACTTTTGTAGTGAAAAAACTTGTAGCCATTTAATTAGTTATAGCTATTCATATAAGTTTTCTTACAATTATATTATTTCTATCAAAGTTTATATTCTACAAAAAACAAAAATATTCAAATAAATAAATGATGTACTTCCAATTATGAATGTTTTGTTTCATTCATTTCCAGATGTTACTAATCCAGGGTTCACCGCACTTTTTTCCGTGATCCAGTAATTTCAATATTTATCCTTCATGACCCACTAAATAAATTTTCAATCTCCCTAGTAAGGGTGCGTTGATGTTTTCAATGGATTGATTTTTTGTTAAAAAGTAAGGTAGGGTAAGTTTCTAGTTTAATCTGACATTTCAGAGTTTCCCACACTCTTTTCAAATTACAATTACAATATTTATCCTCCGCAACCCGTTAGATCTAAAATCTAATCTCTAAAAATCTAATTTGTCAATGCAGGGTTGCAGGAAATCTTTATCTTTAGTGAGATCGGATGACATTTTCAACGGGTTGATCGCTCCTTATAAATTAAACAAAAAAATATAGCACATTTAATTTTTATTACATTTCTATAAATATTCATAATACTGATAAAATTCAGTAAAATTCGCTTACAATTTAAAAGCTCGTTTCACACAATAACAAAAATATGTGCAATTGTTTCACATTGAATATTACAATATAATATTTACAATTCAAATCAATATTAACTATTTTTAATATAAAAAAATGTAAAAAAGAAATACATATATGCTAAAAACACAGCTTAATTATCCGACTAGTAAAAATTACAATATCACTTGAGAAAACAGTGTAAAATCTATTTAATGGCTTTTTTACAAATTATATAATAATATAGGTACGTATTATTATAAATAATATTGTACATCTTAAATATTTACAAATACATATAATACTTTTTAGGAATAATAGTATTTTTGTCAAATTTCCTTTTTGTTTTCCCATTTTTTCTTCGATTTCTCAAATGCTTCAATAATGCTAGCTCTGTAATAACGATAATAGTAACTTTAAATTCTATAAAATGGTACTAATTCGAAACAAAAATGTAATTTCAATACCTGAACAAACTTTGATGAAGAACATATCCTGCAACGTGACCGCTGTCAATATAACGCACTTCAGCTCCAGGCCACAATTCTTCTAAGGTACCAGCTGTGTCTGCTCGAGGAACGTAAGCATCATTTTTTGCACAAACAGCTAAAATTGTAGAACAGCATGAAATGTTTGATAACTTTCATATCAACATGCTAATGAATGATTTAAATAATTAAAATATATACCTATTATAAGAGATGTATCATATGGAATTGAAAAATTTCCTAAATGAGTGAATTCATCCATCACACCTCTCATGAATTGAAGAGCTTCTCGATTTCGCCACTTTACATTGGAAATTTCCTTTTGTTTAGCGATAAATGGAATACTAGATAGAATATTCTTAGTAACAGTATTTAAAATATTTTTTTCAGATTCGGGACTATCAGCTTGTAAGTTATCACTTTTGAGGCTATCAATATTACCACTGTTATCGATATTATTATGTGTGATTTTAATAGTTTTGGATTGAGAATTTATTGAAGAAAAAGCTATTTCATTCAATTCGCTGATTTCACTGGGTTCTAATTCGAACTTTTTAGTAGAGGTGATTTTCTTATATAATGTTTCACTTAAATGAGGTGTGTTCTTCACAACTGTCAACGAAGAGTTAAGGTTGTCCGCAACGAGATTTGTTTCCATGTTTGTCTTGGAATATTTTTGATTTTCTTCTGGAAGGAATCCTTGACAACTAGACAAGCTGTTGGGATTTGTGATGTCGAATTTTTTATTTTCATTGTTCGGACTGTTCAGATTGAATGTGTTTAAGTCAAAAAACAAATCTTTGTTGTTAGTTTTGGAAAAGTGTTGAGCAAAACTTCGACCAGCGAGAAAAGCTTCATCAATAATTGTAACCATTTTCGCTAATTTATCACGATACTCTCCATCAGAAAAAAACTGTGTTTCCAGCAATTCCCAATTTATGGAATTTGACATGACTCCCTACAAAATACATTATACATTAACAATTCTCTTGAATCTATATATTTACAATTACAAGCTAATCAAAAACAACCTTTGTGAAAACAGCTGATGCAGTAGACCAAGATAAGCATGGCACCAATACTAAGGGCTTTGGCCAATTAGTAGCAGCTAGTGAAGCCATCTAATAATTTATATAAAAATATTATACAAAAAATGTAATATTTGATTAAACACAACAATAAAATGAAAAAATCTTACGTGACCGCCCATTGATAACCCTGTGACTCCTAGAGGTCCGAGACCATGTCTTTCACACCAATGCAATAAAACTAAAGTTTCTAATATCAAACATCCACCCATAACAAATATATCGGAAACATTATGTAAAGATGATCGTCTGTGAAAGCAAAACTTATATTAAAATGTTAAGTAAAAGGATAAAAACCAATCCATTAAATATGATATCAACTTACACTTGATCTTGAGGTTTTCTCAATCCATAAAAAGGATTTTCTAATATTATAGAACCTATTCCACCTTCTTTCATCAGAGGCTTTGCCATGAAATTTCTTCTCCTCCAAAAGAACTAGTTAATAAAAGTTCACAATTAATGAACAGAAATAATATAATATTATACATCTATAATAAAAATTTTAAGAACATACATGATCTCCAGTTCCTGCGAGTTGAACACACATCGGTTTGTAATTTTCTTCCGACCACACAGCCGGCATGATAATCTAAATTGAAATAAATAAATAATTATTAAACTACATAAAAAATGTACACATTGAAATAAAAATTGTAATACTTGAAATTGAGCTTTTTGTGCACATTTAGGAACTACACCAGGTAAATAAATCTCTAATGGAGTCATAAAATGACCTTCTAAAAGATGATAGTCAGGTCGCTTCTCTTCCTATTGAAAAATCAATTTACATCATCAAATATTACTTAAATCACAAGCAAAATATTCTATATAAATATTTATACTCTTACTTTGGTAATAGTAACGGGATAATCGGGAGATATAAGTTTGTAACATTCTTCTCTATTGGACACAGATTTACGAAACTCAAAAAGCCTGAAAATGAAATGAAACAATATAACTGGAGCCAGTAAAAGGAATGCTCATAGAATAAGGCAAGCAAATTTATCAAAAACTTGACTGAATGATAATGACATTGGAATTCTGCGAAAACAACTACAGCGTGTAGAATGTGGGTATTGTTTTACGAGTAAGTTCTATATTTATGAGTTTGTTTTTCAGATTATTTATATGCAGTTGAGAAAAACGAGTGTAGTATTAAAGATAATATTCTATTCGAGAATTTGATCTGAGAACATTTCGGATTATGCGTTTTGATGTGATTTTATCTTTCTAGGAGTGACTTCATAATCAAATGACATTTTACAACAATTATACTCTTTTTGATAGAAGTATGGAAAAAATATCACACATTTGTGAACCATTTATTACTATTATCTCTAATTTATTATAAGTTTATTTATTAACCTGGAATCATTAAAAGTGAAGAGGTTTTCAATTATTAATTAAGAAAAGCTATAAAACTCAAATCAAAAAGATAATTCTTATATTTATATGAAAGTGACTATTTTCACTTTTATTCTATTAAATTTTGGATTAAATTAGACATTTTTTGATTAGCATCTTGTTTGTATTGTGTTTATAGACAGTTCTTTTCAGATTTTCTAGGTTATATGTATTTAATAATATTCAACTGTCAAACTAGAAATAGTTACACTTGTGTAAATTCAACCAAAAGTTGATATAAATACTATATTTAATACAAGTTTCATTTAATAAGAACACAATAATATTTTTTTAATGAATTGGGCAACTACTATCAACACAGAAATTTTGACAGTTCTAATCAAACACAAAGACAAATCAGAGGTCAGCAAAGTCACCAAAAAACGATAAAATACGAAAAGATCAGATGAAGAAATGGAGGACCAGCCGATATCGTTCAGCAGGAGTCCATAGCCAATTACCTACGCAAATTATCAGGTTTGCCCCAGCCTTTGGTAAAGAATTTAGTGATAAGAATACTTCTGTAGACGGCGTCTAATCTGCTCGTGCTCATGCTGCACAACTCCTGACTATTGAAGATACTTCTTCCTTGTGTCGTTTAGTAGCAGTAGCACCAGACAAGTCTCCTGACGGAGTGAACTTGACACGTTTATCTTCGGTTTTAAACGACAAACATACGGCAACAAAATAACACTACGTTCTGTCAAACGCTCACGCCACCTACTATTTCTGGCTGGGCGCATATCTTCAACCTTTTTCTATTTAGGTCAAATGCGATTTTTATTTAATGATTTGAACAATTTCGTTTAGTTCATATGTACATAGTATGTACTTATGTTGAATCTGAAATCTGGAATCTGAATATAAATAAGATTTTTCTACATAAAAAAATTTCATAAATGATGAATGTGACTAAAAAGGTTGAGGATTTTTTTAAACGTGCGTGACCATGAAATGGATGCGTATAAAAACAATCGTTTATTACAGAAAAACTATTTCGATTCAATTTAAAGTAATAAAAATGGACGAACGATAAGAAAAATAATGTTTTTCAAAATCACATAATTGAAGTAATCAATCAGCTGATACTTACGTATTCTATTAAATATTTAAAAAAATCAACAATATTATAATTTATATATTTTTTAATTTATTTTTATTTCAAACGAAATAAATCAGCGAAAGAAAAACAGATTCATTTGTCCCAGTTGAATGTGCCTAGGCACTAGAGCACCTAATGACTAATTTACTAATTCAAACGTTTTAACCGTATTATCAACTTTATATGAAAGTTCGACACCTCTGATAATTAACATGCAGTTGGCAATAACACGCACACAAGCATTCCAAAACAGGTTACGTAGTGGTGTTTATCTTTATGACATAAAAACAAATATGATATGAATCAATATCAAAACTCTCACTGATCACGATTACATGATTCGTAATGAGAAAATCGTAATACGATATGATATCGAATGAAGATGCACATTTGAATGTCCATTCGATCGAGCGGTGAAAACGATGTCGGAAAATTCTGGTGACATTTCGAAATAGCACATTTGATTTTATTTATCGCGTGTTACAATAACTTGGAAAAAAATCTGTCAATATTTATGCTCTCGACCTATGAATATTTGGCATATGTAAATTCACGCAAAAATATCTCGAGCGTAAACAAAATTATTAATAGTCGTAAATATTTATTTGGAGATGTCTTTCTAGTATTTACGATATATTCCAAAATGAATCAGATTCGTTTGTCGATGAATTTTCGATATCATTGGTGATTCGGAAAAATTTCATTTTCTTATATTACGTTTTCCATTGATCTAATTCGAATTGAGCCTTAAAATATATTAGTCGAAATAAGCCCTAGCCCAACGATAGTTTTTTTTTGACAAAAAAATATAATCCAACCTAATTTTCAACTATCGACAGATTTGTTAATTTACCTACGATTTAAGAATGGGAGGGTGAGAAGACTTGATCTCTTTATCTCTCTTTTGGAAAACCGTATAAAAAACATGTCAATACACTCGAAATTAAATTGAGTTTATTTCGAAACATTTTTTTTATTACGATTTTTCAAAAAGGATTTAAGTGCGAAAAACAAAAGAGAGAAATCAAGTCTTCCTACCATTTTCTAGAAGTCGAATAGGTAAGATCCAAATATTTATTTTATTCGAATTGTTATTCGTATTCAAATAAAAGTATCATATTATACATACGTCAACGTTCTTTGTGCTATTGCAGTTCTATTATTACTCGATAGAAGCACGTGTATTAAAATTTAGATTTTCTAGAATCAGATTCAAAACGACGATTTCAAATTTCAAACACAACACAATATGCGATCTTTTGAGTTATGCAGCACGATTCTATTATAAAATATATATCATAATATAGAATGCGCTTGTGCAATCAAAAACAACTACCGCATACACGTGTCCATTTTGTTTTCTTCGGAATTAATCTATTAGCGCAACAATTATTTTTAGAGTTGGTGCAGATGTATCGAGATTTAGAAACGTTCAGATGCAACTAGACATTCGACAATTGTGACGTGATGTTTACGTGATGGAAATTGCAATTGATGTTTTTCGAGTCGTTCCCCGAACTGCGTTTTATAATGATCTTTAAATCAATTGATATATTCAACTATATACATATTATATTCTGATTGCAAGGTTTATAAATTTGATTATTCTTATGACGTTATATTTTATATGAGTATTAAATTAGGGGTTATTTTTTTATTTCCTTTTCAATTCTCTACTTTATAGGGAGAAAATGCAACGGAGTTGATAGCCTTGAACGTCTAGGGGTCAATGAGTTTTGTATTTTCCAATAAAAAGCCACTTAATTTATTGAAATTCATATCTATTTATATATTGGGATGGATAATCTTCATAAGAGCTATTGATTTTTCATTCATTTAACATTTCATTTACTCGTTTTCGTTTTAGCTTTTCATGAAATATCTCGATGGATATTAATTGAGTAAAATTCTCACTATTTGCATAATGTCGTAAAAATCTGTATAACAATCAAATAAAATTACACAATTCTAGAATCCTTACATCATCATATCCATCGATCAAAGTAAATATACCTATGTATATAATATCGCAAAAGACACCTTGACAAATGTCCCAAATGACGCAAACTAACAAATAAATTTTCAAGAATAGGCACAGCATCCGATTTGCGGAAAATATATAGATATGTATATTTATGTCAAAATAGCAATTTGTTCAAATAACCTTTCTTCAAATCCATACGAAGTGCCTCCTAGACGATCAATAATACTGTCAATAAATTGATTCAATATTTGCCCTTTAAATTGAAATTCCGACATAATTGTGTGCTTTATTGCAAATTTCGAAATGCTTTCAAATTCAAATTTGAGTTTTTCAACATCGATACAAGTACAATAAAAGGTGATGTATCTACATATATTATGTATAATTTAATAAACTTTTTTAAAGTACAATTTTCGCCTAGGCAATTGAAGAAATATTGATAATTAACTTTCTAGACACTCTTAATGTTCTTAAATATTGTCAATAAATATAAATTTTAATCAATTGCATATTGAGAATATTAATAGGACACTACATATAATACGACTCTAATGCTGCGTTCACACGAGTCAAAATATCGAACGATAAATCGTTCAAACAGTCGTTCAATTAGCGTAAATTATGTATAAACGGTCAATATGATCCTAAATCATTATTTGAAATAACATATTGACGATATTATTGATCTTCTATGAGATACTATACTAACATCTCGAGCGTATAACAGCGTATATTTGCAAGATTCAAATTTTCCACATCAGAGCGACTTATTCGCAACGAATCGAAGATGACCTTGCCGACATGGATGTGTAATAATATTAAACGAACGCCTATACGTTGATTTAGCAAAAGCTCACCAGGATATAAACGGAATCGTCGAAGACACAAAAAACATTTATCGTCCGATAGCCGCGAGGCAACAAACTCGACAATTCTCGTACTGACCGCAGTGTTATAAAACCTGCTCCTCGTTACTAGTTTGAACTTATATTCTGTGGCTTTTTAGCGAAAAACGAAGGTTTGTTTCGATACATATTTGCTAATATTCGTTAAACATTGGTAAATTAATATTTGAGCTTCGTTTCCTGTCTGTTGCTATTAGTTTCTTGTGTTTTTCTTCGCTTTTTTTTCTCTTGAACTAATCGGTTGTAATCTAGGCGTTTGTTATGGATGGTTTTCGCTGAAGCTTTGTATTGTTTTCAATGTTTTTAGTTCTATTTTGTGCAATAACTATTGGTTTTAAGATAAAGAAATTTTGCATATTTATCATTGTTTAATGGCCTAATAAGACTTTTTGTATAATTGTTCAATTGTATGAAAAACTAGTGACTTATAGTTTTTTCCATATATTTTCACAATTTATCATAGCCATCGATTAACAACTTACTATTTCTTTACGATGAATTTTTATCTGTAGATATTTGTATGATTAGAATAATATTTCACTTGTAGAGTCATGTAAATGCGCATATTAGATTTTATGATTTTAAAATTAATAAACTTACAAGAAAGTCTAGTTAAACTTGCAGTCATTATCGGCAGTGAATTTCATACATATACATACAATTATATTTTATTTCAATCACTTAGTATCATCACTACGTTTTCATTTTGTGCGAATTAAAATTTTCTTCGTCATATTCACAAATAAGTTTTTTTTCCTATTACATACTTTTGCACTATAACAATAAGTCACGAGCGATGATTGATGAAAAAATCTCTATCTCAATAAAATATTTGAATAGTCTTTTAAGTGAGGCATGTTTGAATTATTAGTTTTAATATTATGAATAATTTCCATGTTTAATCAGCCATTTTTAGAAGGAACAGTTTGTATGTAGATTAGTTTGCATAAGTACCTACATATGCATAATACATAATATAATAAGATTTTTTTTCTACGAATTAACCGGACAATTTTATGATCATTGTTTCCGTATTTTTGTTTATGTTTGTACAACATACGAGTTATGTGATTCATTGAAAAGCGTAGGATTAAGGAACCTTTTTTTCAACGTGACCTTTAAATGGATACAACCTACTAACATCACATACTATTGTATTTAGAGCTAGACAAAGCACAATCCAATCGTATAACTCCATCAAATATTTCGACTTTTGATAACAAAAAAAAAGTCTTGATCACTTACAATAAATTGTAGGATTCGTTTTCAATGTGACTCTTCCAAATCGATAATTTTTCGTATTTCATTTATTATATCTATTGGCATTTTCTTATTGCTGGTTACAGATGGCCCTGATTAGAGCAGTCTCGTGGGTGATATCCATTTTAGTATTCTGCCAGCCCACAGTGCATGGTAAGTCAATGTCAAGTACTAAAAAAAAAATAATCATGTTAAAATTATGCAATATAAATCTAGAATCGGCGAGGATTTCCACAAATGCCGTAATAATTCAACGCTTCTTTAAATATATTTAAATTAATGTCACCGTACGCAAAATAAAGCAAGGATGACCACCCACAATCGTCCTTTGAATCCTCTCAATATGTAAACGATATCTATTATGTATTTAGAACAGTAGAACGATTGTCGGAGTATAGGTACTTAACGATATATCATTAGTGTCTTATTATTTTGATCAATTTTTAATACAGTTATTTCTAATGGCACTTTTCTATTTTACATGCACCATTGTCAGTTTCAAATCCCAAACGACATGAGCCTTAACCAAGTGAAAAATAAAAATCTTTAACCTGATCCAATGTTTATTTTACACATTGATAAAGATTTGTAGATTTACAATTTTGACAGTAATAGTAGTCAGATCCTTTGTATTTAAAAAAAACATTGTTTTATTAGGAATGGCATATGTGGACTATTTCCGTGATGGACTAATAGTTGCATGTACCGGAGGAACTTGTGGTGTGAATGCACAATGCACAGTTAGTGGTGGTCGTCCAGTATGCTCATGTCTTCCTGGATATGCTGGAGATCCTTTAGCTGTTTGCAAAAAAGCAGAATGTACTGGTCAGTAGTGAAAATTATAAAAAAAAAGTTCATATAAGTTTGTACCTACATATCAAGATTATAAATATTTGATTATTTATTGTTCTTCTCAGAACACTCTCATTGTAGAGATCATTTATCTTGCCAAAATAATAAATGTGTGAATCCTTGTGCTGGTAGCTGTGGTACCAATGCTAACTGTGATGTGAGTTTAAATACCTTTTTCATTTAATAGATTTATAATCAAAATATTCCATTAATTAATTATTAATTTCAGGTAAAAAATCATGTACCTGTGTGCAGTTGTCCTGCACAACATACTGGAAATCCTATTATTAGTTGCAGATATATGAATCCAGGTAATTTTATATATATTTTTTTTAATTGATAATTGATAAATATTTTTATAAATCGTTATTATATAATTTTATATTTTTTACAGAGGAATTATGCCATCCCAGTCCTTGTGGTCAAAATACAAAATGTGACGTTATCAATAATGTGCCAACATGCAGTTGTTTACCAGGCTTTTTTGTGCGTAAATTCTTATTTAGAGCACAATTTAATAAAATTTTGATATCTATCTACCTATATAGGGAGGTATATACAAATGTACTCGACACATTATATAAATTTAAATCTATCTTTCAGGGTAGTCCATTGAGTGGATGTAGACATGAATGTGAATCAAATCATGATTGTGGTCCTCAACAACATTGTTTACAATTCAAATGTGTGAATCCATGCAACCAGTGTGGAACAAATGCAGATTGTGATATTGTCAGAAGCCACGAAGTCACTTGCAAATGTCCTAGAGTAAATATTCTATATTCCAGTGAAAATACGATTTTGCAGTACATACTTATGTATCTACATAATATATCTACCTATCTATGTACAATTCTGAAAATGGCTTTCAGGGGCACTTTGGAGATCCATACAGATCTTGTCAACCTGAATGTACCACTAATGCAGATTGTCCTGCTTATAAACCATCATGTCAATATAACGAATGTACAGATCCTTGCAAAGGTGCTTGTGGAGTTCGAGCCGATTGTAATCTTCGTGGTGCTACTCCAATTTGCTCATGTCCAAGAAATATGACTGGAGATCCATTCGTGAGCTGTAGACCATTTGAAAAACGTATTAAACAAAATTTTCAAGTCAAATCTAATGTTTCCGCTTTTTAAAATGTAATTATTTAATTATAATGTTCAGGAGATCTTTGTGTACCAAATCCTTGTGGAGCAAACGCTAAATGTGAACCAGGATATGATAAAAATAACAGAGAACGTCCTGTATGCACTTGCTTGCCGGGATATGTTGGAAATGCTTTGAGTAGCTGTAACAGAGTAAATATAATAAATTTCTTAATTGCTATCTATTTATAGTATACATAGTTAGGGTACTCGTTCATCATGGATTTTTAAGGACTAGACTAGTTTCTAACTATGTTTGTAATTTCAGGGAGAGTGTCAATATGATGCTGAATGCCCCGATAATAAAGCCTGTATTGGATATGCATGCGTTACTCCTTGTAGAGGTCAATGCGGTGCTGGAGCTGAATGCAATGGACGCCGTCATATTGCAGTTTGCACATGTCCTGATGGAAGCGAAGGAGATGCTCTGGTCGCTTGCCATGCGAAAAGAACATATCCTACATCCCGTTACTTTCGTTTTTGGTGATTCGATTCCATAATGAATAATTTCTGAATATATCTAATTAACAATACTGATAGAGAATATTTCATTCCATAATATTCTATTAAAGTGATATTTCCACATTTCAGTGACAATTTGCTGAGCTGTTGTTCATTTTTTTTATATTTTTTTAGCTATTTTTATAAAAAAAAACACTGAAAAATTAATATTTTGAATGAAAATTAATTTTATGAAAAAAAAAATACAATTTCATGCTAACAAGTCATTATATTTTTATAAAAAATAAAGAAATATATTTAAGAAATTAGTTTTATTGAAATACTTCAAAATGATTTATATAATAGCTAGGTATTTATTATATTATTCAGGGATGGTCTTTCAGTCGTTTGTTTAATTAGTTAGCAACAAATTAACGTTTCAATATCTACTGAATTCGATAATTGCTATTGCTAACTACTTAGTTCTTACCTACATAATTGGTGACATACAATTAAAATATTGGACCTAAAAACGTAAATGTAAAATAATTTCATCTACTTATGCATTAAACAATCCAATTACCGACTTTCTTCATATTACCGCGCTTTTACAGCTTATCCAACTTCATACTACCTACTATCACCACTACCAGCTGATATCAAACGTGACGAATAAAAAAAGAGCAATTTGAAATTACAACACTCGAAAATATATATTTACACATTCACATTTTTTATATTTGGATAATACTGTATGGTACTTTTATTTACTCAGGTAATTTCAACTTAAATAACCTGAAAAAAATCAAAAAACTTACGAACCAATTATTTAGTAACGGGTGTATTAAATGATCGCAATGTTTCTAAGCAACGGGTGATAGGAGGCACGTTGCCGTTATGCAGCTGCAAATATAGATTAATTTAAGTAAAAAACATTTTTACAAACATTATGAATAAATACTATAATTGCATTACTATTAAAAATACTGCGATATGAAAAACAGCATCCGAACGGTAAGCAAGAACGCATTCAGCGTTGCCGTTGCGCTGCTACAAACATAATTTTGCACAAAGCATAAACGATCTTATTATTATTATTGATTAAAACTATAATTGTATGCAGTAAAATAAAATTCGCAATAGGCAAAACGTCATCGAAACGGCAAGCAAGAGCGCGTTGCGGATCGGGCTCGTCTATGTCCGCTGTCAGTCTGTCACTGCGGTTCGATACAGTTTCCGTTTCCGTTTCCGTTTCCACTTCCGCTTCTGAAGAGTTCTAAAGAAGGTTTCCACGGAGCACGGGGCTGAAGCCTTTCAGGTTCGGGGACATGGACGAGTACTGCCGTCGCCGCGACTTCAGGTGTTTCGATCGCTTCGATGCTCCGTTTGTCCCTTTCATTTATCTACCGTAGTGTTCTATCAGATCTACTTTTCTACAAACTCTCTATTATCTTTTTCCTCCGAAGAGTTGGTCTCCTTCAAATTTGTCTCGTTCATATGTCAGATTCTGACTGTCAAATCTAGTTGTGAACGACCACATTTTTTAGTTAAAATGTTAAAGAATACATTGATTACTCATAACTATAGTAGTCGTGTATTTTGTAGAATATTAGAAACATGTCGAAATATATAAAAATTAAATTAAGGACGATGAGAGCAGAATTTCAATTTTCGATTAGTTTAAGAACATATGAATGAAAATGCTTAACTTTTTCTCTACTATGCATATAGATATCTAAACTGATATGATATGATATGATAGTTAAATTGCTGACTAACATTTGAAATGTTGACCATAATTTCCATTGATTCCCTGTTAATAATAGCTGTAACAATTGTATATAGTTGTAAGTTTCTATTGGGAGAAAAAAAAATCTTAGTTATGGTAAAGTAGCTCAATCTAGAATGAAAGATAAATTCTTAAAGTATAAGATTGATTGTACATTTATGGACTTAAATCAACACATATTGAATTAAGTCTAAACACAGTGAAGAAATTAAGTAATTGATAAAAACTCCAATTTTAAAAAAATAATTACGTTTAAGGGTAAAATACGAAAGTTATGTTCTATTTAAATGTAGACTAAAGTCTATTTGAGAAAAAAAAATATATGTATTATCAGTACTTATTATAGGATTTTAAAATTAGTAATGTTAAACAATCCCAGTCATTAATTGATAACACACTTAAATTGTTCAATATTATTTATTTACACAAAGATTTTATATAAGTATATATATAATTGAGACATATTTGATCAAATCACTTCGACCCAAATACATATTTTGAATATATATGCATTTTATTTTTATTTTTTTTATATAAAATTGAATTGCACAATGTATTTGAAATGTAACTATTAATTTTTAGGTTTTGAAGATTGATTAATAATTCAATTTTTTCTTGTGCCGCTCGCTATAGTAATAGCTTGGATCATCGATTTTCATCATCAGCATACGATTATCTCTCAGTTAGTAGATTTCATTATATATTTTTTAAAGTATTTTATATGTTATGTTTAATATTTCATATAAAAATTTTAGCATCGCAATTATAACTTCAGTCGACGTGGCAGTGCACCTAGCGGAAAATTTTACAGTATGTCAGGTCCTGAAAACTTTTATGGAAGCAACAGCGGCATGGCAAGCAGTTCCTTCGACTCAGGAGATGTCGGAGGGGTGGAAAGCGGCCCTCGCACTAACTTAATTGTTAATTACTTACCACAAACTATGACAGAAAAAGACCTCTACTCTCTTTTTTCGCCTTTCGGTCCTTTGGACAGCTGTAGAGTTATGCGCGATTACAAGGTTTATCAATAACTAAAAATGTATTGTCTTTATTCATCATAAGCATTGTTCATATATCTTGTTTTTGTTTCAGTCCGGTTATAGTTATGGTTTTGGGTTTGTAAAATATTTAAGAGAAGAAGATGCATTAGCTGCAATCGGTGGACGAGATGGCTTCGCTATTCAAAATAAAAGATTGAAGGTGAATTAATCAGATTTTGAATTTGTATTTCATTACGAGTTATTCAAAAAAAATTTTTTTGGTTCAAATACAATGATATTTATTAATTTCAGGTTTCATTTGCTCGTCCTTCTAGTGATGCTATTAAAGGAACTAATTTATATGTATCAAATCTTCCTCATGAAATCACAGATTATCAATTAGAAGTAATATTCGGAAAATATGGTCGTATTGTTCAAAAAAATATATTACGAGACAAAATGGGAATATGTAGAGGAGTTGCATTTGTTAGGTGAATTTAAAAAGAATGTTTCATATTGTGATTCTGATGTAATTATTATAACTGAACCCTTATTAACCAGATTCGATAGAAGAGAAGAAGCTCAAGAGGCTATTAGTGCTTTAAACAATGTTATACCCGAAGGAGGTAAAAAACCGTTAAGTGTTAAGGTAGCCGAAGAACATGGCAAATTAAAAGCTGCCACCTTCATGGGATGGAATTCAAATATGAATCATAATAGAGGTAGAAAATTTTATTAATATCAAAATTTTATATTTGGACTAGAATTAATAACAAAATTGTACAACACAGGTGGTCAGTATACCCCTCATTATCACATGGGTTTCAGTCATGAAAATATGTCGACGGTAGGCCTCGGAAACAATTATTATTCACTGCCAGGTAGCAGCAATAGATATTACCGCCGTGCTCCCTTATATCAACACTTCTGATCACGGTACCCGTTTAACAGAGGTCGGCCTATATTAAATGGAAAGTGTCTTAATTATTTAGTATAGTAGGTGCAGCGTGTCCATGATATATTTTCGGTTAGGTCCAAATTTAATCAAATTGATTTTGTATATGCAGTAACCAATCAAAAAAAAAATACGTACGATTAGTTCATATCTAGCATTTTGATATCCTCAAGTGTCCGCTTTTATTTATTTTTGCAAATGCAAAGACCTATTTTCAATTTATGACTGATATATTTTAAGAATAAAGAACTTCAGTTTGTATTGAGTTGTAGTACAATATATATTGATATATATATTCCATGCAACACAATTATCAAGCATGTTATATTATTTATTTCAGTAGTTTTATGTATAAAAAAAGAAGAACAAGAATAAAAAATCTCCTTATTTTTTATTTAATCTTCGTAATCTTAAAATATATGCTACGCTTTCTGTTTTATATAGATATAAGTTTTGATTTGTCACTGCATATATCAATGTTTTTCCACTGTTAACTACTATATGATCGAATATAATGAATATTATATGTACTTGAAAAATTAGATATCATGAATCCAAATTTATCACAAGTATTTCTTAATTTTTTGCTAAATTTGTTTGGAAACTGATTATTATAACCTTATTTATGTACATATTTAAGACAAATGACATGATTTTATGAGCTATGTGTTAAGTAATTTAACAGTTATTACTGATTCATCAAAATGTGAATCAACTTCTCATTATTTCGATCCTTACTATAACATCTGTATTTTTTGAGAATAATCTTAAGTATTTAATGCAATAACGTGTGAACTAATAGATGTTTATGAAATAGGATCATGAATTTTTAAAATTCGTCACCTCGTTGATTTTGGTTCCTTGGCCTGTTAAAAAGTTTATTTCTTATTTATAAAGTGATAAATAATTCATGTTAAAGAGTGCAATGCATGTACATAAAATTATTAAATCGATAGTAATGTTAATTGTTATATTGAATATATTGTACATTATAAGATATTTTAACGAAATACTCTTTTAATATGATAATTATAAATTGAAATCGGAATACTTTCCAAATGCTTTAAATATGTTTCATATAACATACATTGTATGAGTATTTCTAGTGTATTAACTCTTATATCATTAAATTATTGCTTTATTTCGTATCCATCTTTTTCATGATATGTATCAACCAAGGTTTTCAAAATTTCGCTTATGAAATGTATTTCATCGGAATAGCATATATTTATTGAATAAGATGAGAAAGTTCTATATTAATAATTCGAATGCTTTCAAAAGTTTTTGTTAATCGACAATTTTCTGATAGGAAAATTAAATTTTCTTTTCGCATCCGTTGTATAATAGTATTATGTATTTAATTGTACAAATCAAATATATTAATTTTGTTACTAAAGATCAGCTCTAAATCATTGATTTCAATAGAAATCGATATTCGTCAGTTTGCTTCTGACATAAAACTTTTTTTTCATATAGTCTTATCATTTATTCTAACATGAATTGTTTTATAGTGTAGTCGTATTGTACTTGAAAAGTGTATATAATTTTTCGTTATCGCAGTCATTATTTTTTTAATTATATAATGTAAATTATGTAATTAAATAATAAGCTAAAAATTTGTTTAGCCAAGTCTGGTCTTCCAATTTTACGATCTGAGTAGTTAGGAAAATCGATACTGTGTACATTATTATGTATTATATAGATGATTTCGACTCATTTCCTTTGCGTTACATCGAATATTGTTTATGTGACATCAAAAACATTTTGTCAATTGCGACAAATTATAATAAATTGTAGCTTTTCAAATAGCAAAATATTTCCTATTTTCAATTTCGATTAGATGACACTTTGTTTTAATGTTTCAATTCGACTAAATTTTTAGTACTTAGTATCAAAAAAAAAACGAAGACTTCCTTAAATGGAATTACAAAATAGTTATACTTTTCATTTCTTTTTAATCAATTCATATGTACTGTTTCATTTAACAGTCAATAATTCCAAAATATAAGCTATTTGTTTCAAAGTCGTACTTTTGAAGTTCTTAGCTGCTTATTTTCTGCCACATTTCATGCTTATAATCAGAGTTCATCAATAGTTAAACTAAAAATATATGCCTGATCAATTGACCACAAAAACTTAATGCATATAATGAATAAGTTGTTGGAAGAGAATAACTATATTGGATTTTTATTTCTAACGATTGGCATTACAATATTTAGACCGAAATCAAATAATCAATTTCTTTGAGCCAGACTATGAAATTTGTCTAGAATTTATTTATATAATATTTTGTTTGCATTCTTAATACAATTAGGAAAATATTTGGCTATTTAATTATAATAATATACATACATGTTTATGATAAATCAAGCTTTTCGCTATAACTTAACAGAAATTTCGAAGATATCAAAAAATAAATAAATAAATAAAAAAATAGATAGATTATAAGGCGTAGTTGTGTTTAGTGATTTTTAACCAAAAATAAAAAGAAATGCATTTCATTAAACTTGATTTTGTCAAACAATGTGATTTCTATTATATATCGATATGACTGTATATTTTTTAGTTGTTAAAACATGACTCGTTTACAGTATTTTTCATTTCTGTATATAATATAACACTTTTGTACTTAATAATTTAAAATTAATAAAAAATGTACTTGAAATCGAAGTTGAAGATGAAACTAATAATTCAGTGTCAATTGTTCAAAATAATACGGTGTCCTTATAGTGTGTGTCAAAGATGTTAAAAATTTATTCATTAAAGAGATATTCAAGTAAAATGATGTAACTATTAGAATATAGACATCTAAATAAAATGTATTATGCATTTCTCGGCTTGCAGTTTAAGGTGAATTACATATTCCAATTTCTTGTTTTCGCAGCGGTCTTTGAATAATACTACATTTTTTTGAGAAACTTGAATGGCTGTGATTCTTTCCGATAGGATAAGATTTTAATTTCATCTCGATTATTCAAAGTGCATCGAATATATTGTATGCGTATCGCATCAAAGTCTTACATGTAGTCATTATACAAATTAGTTGCTGTTAAGGATGACTAATTGCCTGAAACAAAACTGCAAGCCTTAAAAATTACCAATTTCAATAAAAATAATATATTTAGCCTTCAAATAGAATGTTAATGTTGTTATTAATACAATATTTTTTTGTAATGTATATAATTTTCCTGATATTGAATAAACAATATAAGGAGATTTTTTCATTATTTACTTCTTTATTATTATTATTATTATTGGCTTTCGTTTTTCAAATAAAGACGTAAAAATATAATATTTTCCAATTGCTGTTGATTGATCCTTCATACTTTTGAAATTTGTTCATGTTCTGCATTTAAGAATTTGATTGTACAAATCAAAAGGTTTCAACTTACAAGAGGCTGTAATTTAGTTTTTCTTTTTAAAAATTGTATGAAATAATTAAGATCCAAAAATATTTTTTTTTTCTTTTACCATTTTTTTATTCCAGTACCTATCCTTATGTGAATGTGTATTTAATTAATGCATAATTGCAATGATGGTTTACTAGGTGCCTATATGTACATAGATAAATATACACTATACCTATATGTAGGTACCTATATAATATTATATAAGGAAACACATTATTTAGTAGTAATGCAATGTGATTATTACTATATATTTATGTTAGATATATAGGTAGGTAGGTTTTATGTACATATTTGTTTTATATCAAATAATCTTATTTAAATTTTCCTAGGGCCCCGAATTATATTTAATTTTAAACATATGGTTATTTTTCATCAAAAATTTTGATGATTATACTGTCGGTATGCTTTGCTATAATAATAGGTTATTAGTTTTCTTTATTGTGTTATTTTTATGATACAATCTAATTTACAATCATCCATTTGATGGTAATTATATATAAAAGTAGACACTTAGAAACAATCACTAATTACCTACTAGTAATTTAGTTAGAAGTATGGGCCTCAAATGAATAATACTGATCATTTTTTTATTATTATTATTTATTTATTAATAAAAAAAATATTTTACACATGATAAGAGACTTGAAAACAATATAGGTATAGGATGCATAATAAACTGTTGTGCTGAAATATCAAAATATATTGAAATTGAAAGAAAAAAAATCCAGCTCATAAAATCTATATAGATAGGTACACTTGTTACTAGATTATTGAAATTAATTAATCTATTATGCGTAATTCAAGTTTCATATTCTATTCAAACCGGTTTTATTTACAAATGCATTTTCTTCGAATTATTATGCACTCTCGATTCATCAGAATTACGCATTTTGTCATCTATTATATGCATTCTGCAATTAATTAAAATTACCAACTTAAACCAAAAACATGTTATACCTACCTACCTACCTACAACTCATTTCCAATACTTGAAAATTTTGACAAATAATTCTATGTTAGCACTGCATAAGTGAAAATACGTTTTTCCCATCTTGGAAAATCTTGTGGGATTATGAATCACATGTTTGTGATCTATAGATCTCATTCGATTGTTGCATGCATCGACGTCTGTGTTATCACATGCTGACCTCTGGGGTTTTTCTTCAGTGTCATGCTGCACTTATGTACAAGTGAAGCAGTTTTCATTGACAACGTTTAACTCGACTTTCAAATTTTGGAATACTACCAAACGTGCAGTGATTAGTGAAAGCATTCTAATTAGATTCTTAGATTCATTAAACTCTAGAAATGAAGAAGCTTCTATATTTTTGTATCATTATCGAGGTGGTTCTACAAAATGTGTCTGCACAGATAAATTTAAACGAATCTCCATGTCCTGAGATATTGAGGTATGATTCGACAGAGACTAATAAGTGGCATGGTACAATTTTCATCAGAAGTGATTCTAGGTTATATGGGGTTTATGTTGATATAATCTTGGATAAAGCTGCAGAATCTATAGAGGCAAGTATTATAATTTAATAACATAATTTATATACAGTGAATTTGGTTATTTTTAGTTTTTTTTTTTAATTTAACCGCCAATAAATCTTTGTAAATAAATAATTTGATGAAAATTAAGTGAGGTTTAATATTTTTTTCATTTGAAAAACATTATTTTCATCAAGGTAAAACTTATGTTTGTTTGAAATACATTTTAAGCCAAATTAAGGCGTAGTTATAAATATAAAATTATATTGCTACTTAATCGTTTTTTTTTGAAAAAAAAAAAAATTTAACCTAACCCAAATTTTGGCCTATAACAAAATTTTGTTGGCGATTGTGGAGGTGTTCTTTTTTGGTGATCTTTTCATTTAATAAGTTTCTATTTCCAGAATTCACTTGGGGATGTAGAAACATTTAACAATGTAGAGTATAAACTAAAAAACAGAAATGAAATCTTGAATGAAAATACTCTATTGTACGTTACCATAACAGTTAAATACAACAGATTATCTGGTCCGCCTAAAATAAGAACCATAAGATTGAACGGCAGGCAAATTTGCACAGGAATTACTGTCAATTCTACACGACCACAAAGTGGTAGTCAAAATCACAGAAATACAAATGAATACTCCACATCTAACAGAAATTATGATCAAGTATATTCGAGCAATCCTAGAAATGTAAACGAATATTCAACATCTAACAGAAATGTCGACCAAGTTTATTCAAGCAATTCAAGAAATAACAATGAACCACTTCCACTAGGAGTGAATGATTCGTTCAATAACAGACAAAATGATTACAGCAGAGAAAACACACGAAGCAGCACTAATTACAATGAAGTGTTAGATTTATTTTTCTAATTTGGGCTTCTTCATTTCATAATGACTTTTATACGAATTTCGTTTTTCAGTATTAGCTATAAGCCGAGTCATCCTACAACTCAAAGACCAGCATCATATTATCCAAGTAGCAATACTGATACAATGAATAGGTAAGGTTAAAATATTCAGAAAAGAGATTTTTCATATCTTTAATATGAATCATTTCAGAAGAACATATGAAAATTCTAACACTGGCACATACAATAACAATGGTCGAAATACTTTTCAAACTAATCCTACTGATAGAACAAATAATCGGTAAAAACATATCCGTAAATAACTTCATATTTCAATATTAAAGCTATAAAATGATTCATAATGTAATTTTTTAAAGATATGCTACATCTACAACTCAAAAAACCACATATAGACAGCATGATAGATTTGATTCAGAGTATGACGATGGAGGGTTAGTACTATACACATGTATGTTAAAATAATTTTCATAATTTATTAAATCACAATATATGAATATTTTTTGTTAAATAGATCTTCTGCTAAAAGAGACAGAAGTAATGATTATTTCGAAGGCGACTTTCGTCTGCGACCTGAATCAAAAATTAGTCCAACTCCTTTACCAAGAAGAAATTCTAATTCTGATCATGTAAGTGGGACTTAACAAGTTAAAACTCATACCACTATTTTAGTCATAATTATTATAGATACTACCAAAAAACACGATGATTACACAAAATATCAATACATATTACAGGCTTGTGGAGTAGTTTCTGCACAACCAACTCCACTAATCGTCGGAGGTCAGACTACAACACAAGCACAATGGCCTTGGCATGTTGCTATATATCAATCACAGGTATTTTTTTATAATCATTAATATTCTTTTTATTATTTGAATATCAAAATATAATTTGATCTAGACCGTCGATAGCAAATACATATGTGGAGGATCATTGATCACATCATCACATGTCATCACAGCAGCTCATTGCGTAACTAGAAAAAATACATCACGCCTTGTCAATGCCCAAACTTTGACAATTTATCTTGGAAAATTTAATTTGAGAAAATCATCCGATTCAGTTCAAATAATGCTTGTATGTATCCAAAATATCCTAATTTTTCATTATATCTAAATACTTTGATGTGAATATGATCATTTTAGGTGAGAAGAATATTTGTACATCCCGAATATAATGCTACTAATTTTTATGCAGATTTAGCCGTTCTAAAATTAACGAAACCAAGTGATTACACACTTTATGTTCGACCTGTTTGTTTATGGAAAGAAACTGAAACTGAGCTTTCAAATGTCATTGAAAAAGAAGGAACTGTAAGTGTATTGTAAAAAGAATTAACATGAAATTTTATGTAGGTATTCAACATTAATCCATTATATTCAAAACAGGTTGTGGGTTGGGGATTTGATGAAGATGGTCTTGTAACTGAAGAGCTGACTTTAGTAAAAATGCCAGTTGTCAAACAATCCACATGTTTATGGTCTTTCAGTGAATTTTATACTCATTTCACATCTGAAAAGTCATACTGCGCTGGATACGAAAATGGTGCGAATACCTTAATTTCAATATTTTTATATAGTTATTGTATGTATAATGGTGTGTTTGTTTAGGAACATCGGTTTGTAATGGAGATTCTGGTGGCGGAATGGTATTCCCTGAATATGATTATCAAGGGAACTCACCTGTTTGGAGATTGAGAGGATTGGTCTCTATAAGTGTGGCAAAACAAAATGAATACAAATGCGATCCGTATCATTATGTTGTTTTCACTGATCTTGCCCAATTTTTAGATTGGATCAATGAAAAATTAATTAAGTAATATTACAAATGCATCAATCAGTATGATTAGACTAATACATAAAGAACAGATGGTCATTTTGCAAATGGTGAAAATAGAAAGAAGTATATAATGCAACAGATTTAATTTAAGTTTTTTTTTGTATTTAATAATAATAATAATAATAATTATACAAACTATGAAGACATAACTGAAAAACGATAAATCTTATTTGATTTAAACACAGCATAAATAAGGTTTTAATAATGATGATCATCCCATTTGAATATAGGTCCAGGCGTAGGCAATTTGTTTGACATACCAGCTTGATCACTAAAAAAATGCATTGAATAATTAATTTTGAAGATTTCTTTCAAAAAATGATAGACATATATATTATTTATATGCATTTTAAATGGATTTATTAAATCATATTTAAAAAAATGTATACGAAAATTGTAAATAAATAAGAATTTTTATAGCTAAATTTAATTATTAATGTGTTATTTAGGGGAAGGTGAAGACAGTTGGCCAGGGTGAGAGATTCGAATCACTCAAATTACAGAGTTATTAGAAGCGTTACTTTTAACTTTTAACATTAACTGTGAAAGACGTAATTGAAGGCAAAATAATTCATGTAATTGAATGTTGTTCGAAAAATGTGTTTAGTTAAGTCGTAAGAGCTTAAAAAAGATTATAATACTGAGAATAATATAAGAAATGCGTTATTTACCCTAAAAAGTGATGTGATCCAATTGATCCAATTAAATTCTCAGTGTTCCGACACTATTTTCATCAAAATGCAATTATCCAACTGAAAGTTTGAGGTAATATACAAAATCTATATTCAACTGTCCCCACTCTTCCCAATATTAACATTAATCATCAAGCTTTTGAATAAAAAAGCACTTTCTTGGAATATAAATTGTATCAATAAAAATTAGAATAAAATTACACAGGTTTGATTCTTTGGTAGATATGTCAGTGTTGTATGTAAATTAATTGTAAATTTGGAGTTACAATTACAGTTGATAATATTTTGATAATTAACTAAATAATAATTAATTAAATTTAATAATTGGGTACTTTCATAGAAAATATTTATAAACATACCCTTTTTTATCACTGGATTCAATTAATTTTGCAGTAATATCTATTGGCGGCATTACTTCTCTTCTAGCATCACGTGCATAATAATAATTAGCAGACGCTCTGTAATAAAAATATGAAAATGGTAAATACAAAAATAAAAACAAACAAAACTTAGATACCTATTTAACAAATCAATATATATATTTTAAAATAAAACAATAAAGCAGAACTGAAAATAAATAAATTACTTGTGAGCAGGTCCATCGGGAAGAACTGGTTGTGGTTGAGTTCTGGGTGATACTTCCGGCTCGAAACGATTAGCGATAGTATGATTCCGCTGCAAAATAAGAATTTTTGTATACATAACCTATGAAACGTTAGTTACATAATTGACAGTTGCGTCTGATCGATATTCTGAAGACACTTACACCGAGAAGAAAATTCCTAAAAGCCTGTATAATTGGAGACACGTCGCGAAAATTGACCTTCGACATTATACACTGGGTTGGATTATTTAACGTCAAACGAAAACAGACAGCTCTATGCAAACTGTCAAACGTCAATACATATATCGTATCATATGTGGCGGGTAAAAGTCGAGTTGTACGCCGTCCAAGAACGGTAGTTCTGTAGTAGCGGATTTTGCGCATGCGCACTCGCTACTATAAACAAATTTGACGTTTCTCACCTCATAACCTACACTGACAGAAAGAATGGCTTAAGTCAGTGTGAATGCGTGTTCCCACCTAACCACCTACCATGCATGAATTAGTGAAGTTTTGCTAGACATCAATCTAGTCAATTGCAGCTCTTTTCGTTATATTTGGAAATATTGAATAAAATATACAACACAGCACAAAAGTGTTCAAACATAAATTGTTCAAATTGCCACGAGGATGCTTTTTGATCATATAAAATCGTTGAAATTTGAAAAAAAATTAATAAACATTAGAAATTTGTAATTTTGCACTAGTTTTTTTGTATAGATCTACTTTGTTTTTCAATTCAGCCCAATTGTAATTTTAACTCCTATACTTAATTATAGTAACAGAATAAAATTTATGAATGTATTATCGAAATCGGTACCTACCTATTTCATATTTTACAACATAGGTACCTTACATGAAGTTACTTTTTATGCCAATTTTGAGTCTTCAATAATTCATCAATGATTGCAATATACATACATATTTTGGAAATGAGGTAGAATTTATATGAATTCATCAATACCTAGGTATATAAAAACAAAACAGTCATATTTCATTATTTTCATATTAGGTACATCTGTTATACCTATTTCAGACTTATCAACCGATTATAGGTGCCACATGCGACATTATGATTTTTAATTTGGTTTAATGAGCTTTAATTGCGATTTTCATTTCATTTTTTTTTATTATGAACAAGAAAGAAAAGATAGGGAGACTTGAGCTGTTTTCGCATTGCAAGTGAAGCAAATTGAGGCGATGCGAACGAACGAGACACACCTATACGGCTATACAGCCATCTTAATCCTTTTCACAGTCAGAAAGAGATAGCCGTATAGGTGTGTTTCGTCCGTTCACTTCAGATCCCAGTTCATAATTCCTTTTTGGAAAATCATATTTTCAGAAAAATAATATCAATTCAAATAGAATTTCTAATAATATTGATATTCCTATAGAAAAAAAAAACGCTACTCCATGTGCCCGTAGAATCTCTAAATTACATATTTCAAATTATATCCAAGTTTTGCTGAAAAATATTTTGCTGGAGAGCTAGTTGTACATATCTACAACTTATCATTATGAATTCCTATACCTGATAATTTAAGCTCGTTTCATCAATATTATAAATAACTTGTAAACATGAATAGCTTTGAACTAGATTTCAAAAGCATGTAATTTAAATGTCGAAATAATTGTACACTTTCTCTATTCGAGTTTCCACTGGATTCTTTATTAAATTTTTACATAAATATTCACTGCATAGAATTATAAATAATAAAAACCTAAATAAAATTTATATACATACGTTATTAAAAATAATTAATGAAAATAAAAAAATACAAACAATCAGGACAAAAAAAATTAATATTCCATTGTCACACATTTTGTTTTTAAATATTCATTAAGTGCATCTTGTCCTGAAATAATTAAACGGAAAATAATACAACAAAAATAATTAAACAAATAAACTTAAGTAATACATATTAACATACCCAAATCTTTACCGAATCCAGATTGTTTGAAACCTCCGAATGGAGCGGCAACATCTGTTTTATTATAAGTGTTAATAAACACAGTACCTGCTTCAATATTTTCAGCAAAGTACATAGCTTTAGATATATCTTTGGTAAAAACTCCACTCGCAAGACCAAATTCAGTATTATTAGCTCGTTTTAACACATCAGCCCAATTGCTGTTGAGAAATGCAAGCAAATAGATTATTTATATTGAGTTGATAGTGACCTATTTATATAGAGAGAATAAAGACATGGTATAGTTGTGGATATTAACTTACGATCCGTTAAACTTCGATATAATCATTATTGGACCGAATGATTCTTCTTTAGCAATGAACATGTGATCTTCAACTCCAGAAAATATTGTTGGTTCAAAGAAATAACCCTGTCTATCTAATTTCTTTCCTCCTAATTCTAATTTGGCTCCTTCTTTTACTCCAATATCACAATACTGAAAAAGTTTTTAAAAATTACTCTAAAATACAAAATGCATCTATACATTTACAAAATTAATAACCACAATACTTCAAGTAATTTATCAAGATGAGCTTTATGATTCTGTGGACCATGAGCAGTGTTCCTGTTTAATGGATCTCCAATAACCATTTTTTTTGTTTCTTCAATCACCCTTTTAACAAAAATATCATGGATAGAGTCTTCGATGAATAGCCGACCAGCAGCTATACAATTTTCTCCTTTATTGAAAAATACAGATGACATTCCCTGAAATATTTTGAGTACATAAATGAAAATAGTTATTTTTTGAAAACAAAAATTTATGTAGACTTACAATTCTAACTGCTTTATCAATATCACAGTCTCCGAATATAATCAGAGGTGATTTTCCACCCAATTCTAAAGAAACTTTTTTCATGTTTGACTTAGCACACGATTTCATTATAATTTGACCTAAATGAAAAAAGATAAAGCATGCATAATTTATACATAGGAACTAAATGAATTCATAAAAAAAATGAAAATATTACCGATTTCTGTACTGCCAGTAAAACCCAACTTTCTGACTAAAGGATGCTCAGCCATCGCTTGTCCACATACTGATCCACTTCCAGGAAGAATATTTATTACTCCAGGTGGGAATCCAGCTTTAACACTCAACTCGGCAAATTTCAAAGCAGTCAAGGGAGAAACCTACAATATGTAGTGAATTGTACTACCTAAACAATTAGTCCTCCAAATGGGAACTCTCAAAACAGAGATGAATACACATACTACAGTAAATATATCCGTCATTATTTTGCAAATTTTGTACTGCACTGTTTTAATATACATGTATCAAATATGTAGGTATATTATTTTTGGTATTTTATACCTACACATATAGATTGACTTTGGCTAAGCCGGGAGAAGGTAAGTAGGAAGAGAGTGAGTACAATCAACTTATGAAAAAGAAATTTTAATACCTGAGCAGGTTTCATAACAACAGTGTTTCCTGCAGCTAAACAGGCTGCCATCTTCCATGACAACATCATCAATGGATAATTCCATGGTGTTATCAAAGCACACACACCAATTGGTTCTTTCCTTGTGAATGAAAAATTACGGTTCGGACGAGCATGGTTTATGGGTATGGTACTACCCTGAATTTTATCTGACCATCCAGCGAAATATCTCCATGTCTCAATTGACATCCCGACGTGTGTTTTCAGTGCCAATGTATATACAGCTCCGGAATCTATTGATTCAATTGTAGCTAATTCTTCTTTGTGTTTTTCCATCAGGTCAGCTAGCCTAAAATAATATGTCAATTACATTGAATATTTTTGAAGATCAATTTAAATTGAGTGAAGATCTTTTTACTTATAAAGCAACTGTCCTCTTTCCCTTGCACTTATCTTGGACCATTCACCTTCTTCGAATGCATGTTTAGCAGCCAAAACAGCTTTATCAACATCATTCACAGAAGCACTTTGAACTTTACAAATTTCTGATTCGTTCGCGGGATTGATTATTGTCAATGTTTTTCCACTATCGGAATCAACAAACCGACCATTGATAAAAAGTTGTGTGGGAAACTTAACTTTAATTTTATTCACATCTAATTCACAAGGTGTATAAGATATTTGCTGAACTTCACTGCCTCCACGCATTTTGGCAACAGCACAATTGATGAATTCTCCAAACGATGTGTTCATGAAAACATCTTCATTTTGAAGCTCCAATTGGATAACATCTTTGATTTCTTCAATTAACCTGATTACATCCATGGATCCAGCTCCACATGCGAAAAAGTCTGTTTCTTCTTCGATGTCTATTCTTAAAATCGCATTCCATATTTTGCGAACATTTTCCATTTTTAGTTTTTCCTCGACGGAAAATTCAAGTTTATTCGCTGAACTTCCAGTGTTAAAAAAATTTTTAGTGGCAATCATTTTTCCATTGATTTTCATTCTTTGAATGTTGATCTGTTTGAATAAAAATATGATATGAATTAGATATAATATGATTAATTAAAAATTGTCTTACCATGACTTTATCATTCGCCGTAATCAATAATCCATCATCATGAACAATTGCCGGACTTTCAAGGTTGACTATATGCAAAGGATTTCCTTTCGGAATAGTATTTTCTTTCCAAACAGATGAGCCGTAAAGTTTTACTTCAATTACATTGTTATCATTGTTATTTCCATTAGAACACATGTTAACAATTTCTTGAGGGATTGTCAAGCGAGCAATGAAAGCAACAGCACCAGGCGATGAATCCAAGCCTCTGATGAAATTATGTAAATCTAATCCATTTTTGGACCAATCAATCTAGAGAATAATCAAAATTAATAAGGGGAAAGAAGAAAATACTCATTAATATTGTAACTTAACATACAATATGGGTTTCAGGTTTGAATAAAGCAATATCATATGTCGCTCCTTCTTTAGTTTGCGGTATTTTCGGAGCAGTACCATTTGCTATCATATTGACAGATTGAGATAGTGCTTTTATGCCTATTAATTAATAATGAACTTGTCATAATTGTTTGTATTTGGAAACAGAATCACCTAAAATATATCTGTATATGTATATTTCACCTTCTGGATAAAGAAATCGGTTATAAAGTGTATCAACAGTGTCATCAGGTAAAACTGGGCAAGATTTTTGAAGTAAAATTGGTCCAGTGTCCAATCCATCATCAGCCCAAAAAATACTGAGCCCTCCAATGGTATCTCCTTCTATAAGAGTCCTGAAAAAATGTAGGTATGTGTAAATTAAAATTGAAACAATATAATATATTTATCTATTATTACAATAATATAAATATATTTTTTTCGTTAGGAGATATTTAATCTTTTATGTTTGACGTTAACAGTGAAAATAATACAATGATTATTTTTTTTAATAAGTAATAACATCAAAATAACAATACATTAGGTAAGTTTTGTTGATTAGATACAAATATTTACCAAGAAATCGAAGAAGCTCCTCTATGTCTCGGTAGTAGCGAAGGATGATAACAAATACTTTTGTACTTTGGATAATTTATAACTTCCATAGGAATGAATTGAGTGCAAAATGGTAGCACATTTATATCAGCCTCTACCTATAATTAAATACAAACTGAAGAAAATATATAAGTCAGCTATCTTAAATTACTTTTACTATTGTTATAAAGGTATTTTTCAGATCTTTCTTACTTTACCACTGTTGCTATTTTACATCAATAAATTTCTGTCAGTACTTAGGGAAAAAACTAGGTTGGATTATGTTAGGTTGAGAATTTTTTATACAAACTATAATTTTCTTTATCTAGTTATGCAAGTATTAGGTATGTAGAGTTGGGATATAGGTCGAACAAAGCTTGGATAATGCTATAGGTAAAATAAGAAAATACCTATTTTTTGAATATCAATAATTGAAACAAACCTCTTTGTACGCCTCTACCAAATCTTGAATTGCTTGGCCCTTCTTTCTCCACTGTTGAACTTTTAAAGTTGTACAGCCAATTTCCCTAGCGGCAGTTGCTGTGAGGAAATTAAACTTTATAAGACCAAGTTATGATTGTCATATCAAAATGAAAAAAAAAAAATATTTTCAAATTAAACATAGTGATTGTGAGTTTTATATTCATGTGCGAACAATACCTAATGGATCTTCACGGTTGCCTTTGTCTAAAACAGTGAAAACTCCGACTATCTCGTGACCATCTTTGACGAGAAGTTTCATAAGTTCAGCAGCAAATAAGCTTTGTCCAATTATGGCTATTCGCAACGATTGTGCTGGTGCCTAATGAAATTAGGTATATTATTATCAATTGGTTCTTGTCAATGATGAAACCTATAATACAGGTTTTCACTTCAAATTTTAATTTTCCATTTCAAGTTCAACAGTTCTAAACAGAAACAAACTATTGAAGAAAAATAATGAAATGACTTGCACAAAACAGTTGAATTCAATTTTCGAAATATTGAATCTAAGAAGAAAACATTGGACTTGAAAAGGAAAATTTGTTTTATGAAACGTAAACATAGTGAAATTAGATCTTGATTAACAGGATATGTATTTTTAATTTTTCATGGCTAATGTTATACTAGGAAAATGAGACAATTGAAGGATACAGATATGTAGTCTGAATATTTGATGTTTCATTATGTGTATCTAAGTTATGCTGAGATATTATGTTTCAAGATATTTTATGTTTGTGTTTGACTTATTAGTGAATAGTAGTACAATTGAAAGAGAAAACAGAAAACATGAATATTTTCTTTAATTTAAACAAATTTTTAAAATGTGAAATATAAATACTTAATAGGTACAATCAAAATAACGTGATCTAAAAAAATGATAATGTCATTTTTTCCAATAATTCGACTTAAATCACTATTATTGTTAAAGATGCTCTATTTCTATTATGTATTCAATTAAAAAAAAAATTCTTATCTTTTTTTCATGAATTCGTTGATAAATCTATACATTTCTAGAACCGATTGGAAAAGTAAAGGTCAACATATGAAACATAATATTCAATTATAACAAATAACATAAATAATTAATATCCAGTATTTTAGTTTAAAAATAGATGAAAAAAAAAATAACTGAAAAAATCTCATCTAATGGAATCAGTGAATATTCATAATATAGGCATATCTACATTTTTTGGAGAAAAAGTAAAAAAAAACAGACCAGATAAATATAAAGGGCTGTTTTGTTAAATAAGACATATTGGTAACTCAAAGCAACAATGAATTATTTACATAGGTATTATATTCTATTAAAAATATCTTATTTTTTTCCATTTTATGGTATCAATATGTTTACAGTAAATATGGATGATTTGTATCCAGATAATCGAGAGTGCACTGTATGTATATCGAATTATGTATTGAAAATCGAAAGAGATGTAATTACCTCGTCGATTATCGAAATCGGTGGCATTTTTTTATGGTTGAGTAGTAGTGAAAGTATTGTGTGAAGTGTTTCCTCGACGACAGCTGACTGTCAAGTAAATTCCCGCCATTATTCGCACTCATTTATAAACACGAGGAAAACTAACACGTGTACAGTGGTACCATCATTTGAATGATCCGGAAAATTACATAAGATGAAAACACACTTAATACGTGAAGTCTCAGACCAATTAAAAGAAAGAAATGAACAATCACTCAATTCATTGTGTTCGAGTGCGAACCACAATTTTTTTTATTGCTTTTTTCTTTTCTTTTTAATAAAAGTATATATTCTTGCAAATGAATGGAATATTTTTATATTTTTCAGTTACCTATAGACAAAAGAAAAACTTGAAAAAAAGTAATCATTGTATTACATATATTGATTATGTACTGTTGTTATAATTAATATTATTATGTACCTATTAAGTTTATAATTATCAATGTAGGCACCTATTTACTTTTCAGATGCGAACGAAAGAGATTTTTCCATTTCCAATTCATGTAGGTATGTTAGCGTAATTTGTTATTGTAGTGTTTTTAGCTTCAAAAAACATTATCAATGTATTCATAAAAGAAGGTAGAGAGAACAAATAAATTTGTATGTTAATATTTCCAAAAAAAAAAAACAAATGAGAACAAAAATTTCATATTTTGATATCAAATTAAAGGACACGAGCAAATACAAATGTATACCTATATATTGAACGCCTTGTAGAGTGGAAAAAACAATTTTAAATAAAACCTCTAAATTCATGGTGGATGTAGTCATGTAAAAAAATTATCAGGCTTCCCATGTATCAAATCATCAGATAGGTACCTTATATATTTACCTACACCTAAAATCTTTTCAGTGAATATCATCGAGTGAGAACATTTTCACCCACACTCGTATAAATCTTTTGCAACATAGGTAGGTATCAAATATCTTGGTTAAGATTTTGTAGAAAAATTGTGATGTTGAACCTATCAAAAAAATGTCGTAAGATGATTGTGTTTTGAAATAACATTTTTATCACTTGTATGTTTATACACATATTTTTTTCAAAATTATATCCGATAACCTTTTCAGACCTTTAAATGATTTGATTATGTATTTTTATTGTAAATCGTTTTCTAAAGGAAAAAAAAAAAACGATGAAACCAAATCAAATCATTATATAAAGTAAGTAGATATAGGCATGTAAATTTAAGATTGAATCATTGCAAAATCAAAACAGTAAATAACATCTTCTTGAAACTAGTTTAAACAATGTTTAGAAAACTCTTCAAACTAAAATTAAATAAATAATCAATATATGATTAGGAATAATAAAATAATCTATCACAAGTACTTACTCAGTTATTGATTTATTTATATTTTATAAAAAAATCTTACAATTAATATTCAATTTCAATAAAAATAAACTTCACTGTAAAAAGTAAATCTCAAAAATGTTTAGAATTGATTTAATTTGTAGGTACCTAGGTATAACTATAATTGAATAACCCAATTTTTCTTGATATTAAAATATTGTTTATGTTGAATTTGCTATTTTATCTGATCACTCTTCATGCATATGATTTTTTTATTATTACCAAAATTTTTGATGATAATATAGTGAAAATATCTCGGGTCACATAAATCGATGTTAAAAATATTATGAAACATTATTTTGTATACGTACAAATCCTAGCTACCTAAAGTTATAAGATTTGAGAGTGGCAGCTAATTTTCATATGAGAACAGTATTTGAATATACATACATACCTACATAATGTAATGAAAATATTATGTCCAAATTAATTGCCTTATATCCAGCAATTACCGGTAGAATCCAGATTAACTACAATCTCTGAACTGGTTATCAAAGAAATTTTACATATCAAATAGTAGGTATACGCACATAATGTATAAGAATAATTTATGAATATACAATACAATAAGATACAAGAACAATATTTTTCAGAAAAAGTATCATAAATGACGTTACCAAGAGAAATTATAATCGTTAAATTGATATTTGACCTGATGAGAAATAACAATTTACTAAAAATATGTTCTGATATTTAATATAGGTACATATATTTACATTAACATGTGTATTATCTTTGGTTCTTAACAGACAATGAGTAGGCATAAGTCGATAAATCTACATATTATAGCTTGTGGGAAAAAAGTGAAAGTACCTAACTTCAAAATATTGATTTGATACTTTTTTCTTTGTTGAAATTATTGAATTAAATCTTAATAATACACAATTGGTAACAGAAATTATAAATTATATATGACGACTGAAAAGGCCAAGGGGTACAAGTGACATTTTTGCCGAAATTGAATTATGTACAGGAATCGCTTCTATGTACGCTTATATATGTACATATTTGGTGGCAAAAGGATATAAACGCACTTGGAACTTGTACATATGTAACATATCATCAAATCACTCGATCTTCTCCTAATACATGTAGGTAAATATCCAACTTTTAGCGTGCTTTTCTCGAAATCACCACGAAGTCACTTGTACCCCTTGGCCTTTTCAGTTGTGATATAATATAACTGAAAAAATTTAATAATGAATACATGAAATATCCATATCAATTTTATTTAAATTCAATGAAACATACCTACTTACAATTGGTAGGCTATCTGTTAAAGATAAAAATAAGCACATGGAAGAAAAAAAGAAACAATCGAATAAAATACTTATTTGAAGATCAGATCATTTTAATTTCTAGCTAAAAAAAAGAAATATTGGATAAAAAGGCCAATATTATAAAAACGCTTGTATTTATGAAACTATTTTGAAGTCCGCTGATTCCACCAGTTACTGGTAAATAGTCATTGCTGTAAACTCTTCCGAAAATACCAAAAGTCAAAAAATCAGTTTCAAAAAGTTTTGTTCTCATTTTGATAACCAGCTTATCATCTTCTTTCATAGGAATCGTTTCAAAACCATAACTATTTGTGATAAAAGGCATTATGGATGTGGTTAATGTAACTGGAGAATATATTGCACTAGACGCTTGAGTTGACATGTTCACAAAAGGGGCTGTTACTGAAGCAGTTATTTCAATCATTATAGATACTGTATTAGAAATTTCTTCTGAGGAATATACAAATCTATAAAAAAATTCAAATCATTCTAATAATATAAAAAAGTCGAATAAATTTGAAATGCATGAACATATTTTTTGTAAAAACAAACCTTTTTCCACAGGATTTAAATTCATCAGATGTACAAGCTATAATTAAACATTCGAAGACACCACCATTTTTAAATCTAAATGATCGAACACCATCAAACATTATCGCTTTATATTTATATTGAGAGTTAGTCTACAAAATCAACCAATATTTAGTATGTGATAATATTATTTGATTGTAGATTTTTCACTTAGTGTCAAACAATTCCAATTTCAAGTGAATGTTTCGAAAACTGAATTGAATTCTTTTATGCATGCCAATTATCAAAAGTATTCTAAAATAGTTTGATTTAATTTTTGAAATATGCAACCTGAAGTGAAAAACCTCATATCAAAATGATAAAAAATGATATTTATTTTTACATCAGTTTCTGACGTGTTTCTGTTTAACGTTTTAATATCGAAATAACAACTTGAGTTTCCATAATTTAAGGTAATCGTTTGATGATCTTTCGAAAGGTCTATATCTTCATGTTCGTATTCTTTCATATTGTTTGTAGTCAAAAACAAACCATCCATGTCAGAAGTAAAATGTTTGTTTCCTGAAATTTCTCTAACACTACTATCATAGATTGGAAATTTAGATAATTCATATGTCAGAAGCATAGTTTTATTTAGACTATTCATTGTTGCATTCAATGCACCACGTTTTCCTGAATATATTCCACTTCCTTAAAAATGTGATATTAATATATTTATTAATTGTAAGTCAAAAATAATAAATTGTTAAAATATAATCATATGATTATCACCTGTACTGCCAACAAAAGGATTGTTCGCTCCAGCTGCTAAGAAGTTAATATTGTGCTTATAAGCATAACTTTCTTGGATCTCAACAGCTGAAAAAAATTAGTAGCTAGGTACCTATATTTTTATCAGATTATTTGTATATTTTACGTAGGTACCAATATTGTGTATTTTTTAGAATATAATAAAAACGTTTGAATTTAATACCAGTAAGAGAAGGTAATTCAGAAAACCACATAGTAGTGAATATCACATTGGAAACATTCCCCTTTTCTATAATTTGTGCAGCCGGTTGTTGAAATAATAAATCAAAACAAATAAAATGACCAAATGTTACATTAAAATCAGTATTGAATGTTTCGTAAGAATTGTCTAATGATTCGGAAAATCCTTCTTCTCCATATAGATTTATTTTTCTATATCTGTAAGTAGTATGTATGTAGTAATTCTATCTTTTCATTCATGATTTCATATTTATTTAATAAAATATACTTTGAAATTATTGTTCCTTTGCGGTCGAATACAACATTTGTGTTGAAATATATTTCTTCACCCTCTTTACATTTGTTGTTTGATTCCTTGGGACAGTATGCTTTTTCACCGACATTAATAACAATATACATTTTTTCTTTTGCTGCTGCACAAGAAATTTGTTCTAATATCTATAAATTTAATTTATAACACATTTTCAGTATATGACCTAAATAAATAAGCGAATAATACATATAGGTGTGAAAAATATTTTATCCTCTAAAAATACTTTATTGTATTTTCCTTCTTCTTCACAAGGTATAACTTGTTCTTCTTTAGAAGGAATTTCGATTGCTGCATTAATATCCCTATTTCCATATATTCCATATCGATTCAATGTGGCTTCAGGGAATACTAATATATCAACATTCTAAAATTGTGATCAATTGAACTATTTTATGAAATAAAAAATAATTTCATTAAATTTAATTATACCTCTTTCCCAGCATCAACGATAATTTCAAGGTAGTTATTTAAATTTTTTTCAATAGTTTCTAATAAACTTCCGCTAAATGGATGATATTCAACAACTCCAGCTTTGTATGTTTTTGAGTTCAGAGTTGACTAAAACATATTTGATTGGAGAAAGTTAAAATAATAGAATACATACCTAAGTAAAATATACGAGTAAGTATTAAAAGAAATAACAATTCATACATCAAAAATGAAAAAAATGTTCAGTATGCAGTTCAATTAACATAACGAGGTTAAATAAGCATGAATCTGTTATTTATAGATATGCTGGAATAGTACACATTTTATAAATAAAACATGGAAAATTTTCGACTTACAATAGTATCAACTTGTGCTCCAATTATTAAATACATGAACATAAAAAGACTTCTTAAAATCATTTTTGAATGCAGTATTTTGTTAAAATTCTTCTTTGTCTATTGATGACTTTGCAACGCGTGACCTACCATATCATCGTCCAAATGTGACTAATGTATGAAAAAACCGGTTACAAACAGAGTTCATTGTCAGTGAATACTGTGATTACGTTAATCAAAAGTAAATATTGAACATATATAAATAATGTAAGTGTTTCATATATTCTTATTTATTTACGAGAACAATATCATTTTCAATTACCAAATATTCTTTTTAGGTTACAATTAAATAAAAATTAGCGACATCTGGGTTTAAATCAATTTTACTACATAATAAACCGATATTACCTACATTAAATTAAATTTAGCACATTATAAAATAAAAAAAGAGATTGGTAAATCAGATTTTATCAGTAAATTCATGCATATTTTCACATATTTTTTTTAAAAACTTTTATATATGTAAACATAACTAGGTACATATAGATTTATCTAATAAAAATAAGATTGATGATTGCTTAACATGTTTTATTTCAATTTAGGTAATAAACATATTACAATACCTATGAATATTTGGAATATGAAGAAACCATTGATAACTCTATTAGCTGTACCAGTCACAGGTAAATGATCGTTACCGAATTTTCTTCCAAATATTCCAAATGATAAAAAATCAACTTTTGGTTTTTCCACAATCATTTTGATGACTTCTCTAGTTCTGTCTTCATCAATAATTGTTTCAAATTCATATTCTTCAAACGATAAAGGCATTATTTCAGTGGTCAACGATACAGGATAGTACACAGAATTTGAAGATTGCGTAGTTGTGTTTAAAATAGGAGTTGCAACGGATGCACTTATTTCAATTTTCACAAATTCGATATTACTTGTATCCTTAGAGTGTTCAGTGAATCTGAAGTTGTAAATATAGAAAATGTCAATTTTAATATGAAGAAATTTTACGGCTAAATTGTGAAGCTTCTTGAAACAAAAAAAAAAACTAATTGAAAATTAAACCTTTTTGCACAAGATGAAAACTCATTAGATGTACAGGCCACAATAAGACATTCAAATATACCTCCGTTTTTAAAATCGAATGATCTAACACCATCAAACATAATGGCTTTGTATTCATAATGTTTCAACGGTACCTGAAAATTGAGCAGATTTTATTTTACAGTAAAAAAATAAATAAAAATTAAATTATTATACATTTGTGTTAATTGTAATATAAAATTCACAACTGGAATTGTCGTAAGTCAATATGATTGTTTGATTTTGTTTTGTGAGGTTCACACTTTCATATTTATATGCTTTCATATCGTTAGTTTTTAAATACAAAGTTTCCATTTCAGAAATGTTTTTTTTATTTATTGAAGTTCGATTTATCGCAGCAATTTGACCAGGAATTTTAGGCACTTCAGATATCAAAAGTTCAGTTTTATTTAGACCGTTCATTGTTGAATTGAGAGCACCGATCTTTCCAGAATATATTCCGCTACCTTAGGTGGAAAAGAAATCATGAAAATAGTTTATTAAGAAAGGAATACATACAGTTAATGCATACCTGTGCTGCCTTCTACCGGGTTATTTGCTCCAGCTGCTAAAAAGTTTATATTGAGACTATAGGCGTAGCTTTGTTGGATTTCAACAGCTGAACATTTGAAAAAAGATAAAAAAATAAATAAAGCTATAAACATTATCAATAATAAGTGAAATAAATATTATACCAGTAAGCGATGGTAATTCAGAAAACCACATGGTGGGAAATATCACATTGGAAACATTTCCTTTTTCTACAACTTGTATTGATGGTTTTTGAAACATCAGATCAAAACAAATAAAATGTCCAAATGTAACATTAAAATCGGTATCGAATGTTTCGTATGAATCATCTAATGCTTCGATAAATCCATTTTCTCCATACAAATTTATTTTCCTATACCTGTTCATTTAATGTTTTTATGAATTACTGATAGAACTTTTTCATTTCAAGTTTAATTTCTTCCATTTCATGTTCATTATCTTAAAAAAATGAGTCAAACAGTTCTAAGATATTTCAGATAATAGCATGTACAAAATGATTTTATTGGATTTCAGAAGTACAGAACTTGAATTGGAAAATTTTGATTTTGAAATTAAAAAGTTTTTGATTTATTTGGTTCACATGAAATGTACCTAAGTATGATAATTGTAAATAGAAAATACCTAGAACTTATTATATGAAATAAAAAACAAAGATTTACTTAGATATTATTTTCCCTTTACGGTCGAATACGACATTAGTGTTGAAAAAAACATCTTCTTCAGCCGTGCATTTATTAGTGGAATTTTTTGGACATTTTGTCTGTTCACCAACATTAATAACAATGTACATAGATGAATCTGCAGCAGCACACGATATATGTTCTAGTATCTACATAATAATAGAGTCATGTACTTTCAATAATGAAGAAATTAATCAATAAAAAAATTGCTGAGTCAAATACGCTAGAGTATTTTCCTTTTTCATTGCATGGAATAGCCTCTTCTTCTTTAGACGGAACTTCGATTGCTGCATAAGTACTCCATTTACTGTCAATCCAATCGCGATTTAACGTAGCCTCTGGAAACACCAGTATATCAACATCCTAAAACATTTTACATGAAAAAAAAAACAGAAACGTATAAATCAGACTGCATATTCAACATTACCTACCTGTATTTTAGCATCATTTATAAGAACAAGATAATGATTTAAATTTCTTTCAACAACTTGTAATAAATTTCCATTTGATGGATAGAATTCGACGACTCCAGCTTTATATGTATTTGAATCGGGAGTTGACTGTAATTTGAAATTAAATTGTATATTTTAACACATCATTATATTTTTCATTGTTATTTTCAAGTAGGTAGGTACATAATACACATGTAGACATGAATAGTGTATTGTAATTTGATTTCTAATCGCGCAGATTATCAGTTTCATTATTTAAAAAAATATATTTTAACATAATATGTACTCACCTTTGTAGAAATATAGTTCACCATTGATAACAGATATATAAGTAAATTAATTAATTTACTAGCCATATTCTAGTCTTCACTTATCTGACAATGAGTTCACAATAATTTTGGTTCTTTATGGGAGCTTTGTAATATTTCAGTTTCATAAACAACTGTTTCTTACTATCAATCAAGTGAGACTGTTTGAATTAGCCATTTTTCTGCTTTTATAATAAATACACATGGATGAATCAGCAATATCTGGAAATCAGATTTTGTACAGATTGAATAAGCAATATTGTATTTGTACGAATCATTGTCGAAAAATATATGGATGGATTTATCATTCATTTTAGGGTTTATATAAATAAAACACACAATCCAATGGTATCATTTACTATATAATAAAAAAATACAGTAAGTGAAATTGGAATTTTCTTTTCAATAACATTTACCTCAAAGAATTCATTTATGTCTTGTATATATAGCATTTGAAGATTTTTTTCAAATTCAAAATTATATTTTCATTTCCTTAACACTTACACAAAAAAGCTAGTTTTTTTTTTATACATCATTCCAGGCTATTGTCGAATCTATAAAATTTCATTTGTCTAATTGAACACATTTTATCTTTTGATCCATTTTTATTTTTTATATAAAGAACACAGGTCACACACACTCTAAAATTACCGATAATGTAACAAAAATATTTTTTTGGAGCTTAAAAGGATGTTTTCAAAGTGCATATTTAAGTTTGCATTCAACGTGCATTTAAAATTTAAACTAATCGAATGATTGTGATGAAGAAGTATGTTTATGATTAAAATAAGTCCATAGCTAGCACACAACAAAAATACGCTCTCTTTAATATCATTTAAATATTTTTAAAGGCAAAGTGGGAGAAATATTCAACATTACCACAAATATCAATGAGTCGAAAATGAATACGATGACAATTTGAGGAAAAAAAAATAACAGTATTAGCACAACATTAAAGTACAAAAGAGATGATTTTTAGATATTTGAGTGTATATTGTTCTTTCGTTTCACACATGCAATCTCGCATAAAAATAGTAGTGAGTTGACATAAAAAAAAAAACATGAAATATTACAGAAACTCAAAATTATTATTGAGGTAACTAATAAAAATTGGTTTTTTATTCCATAAAATGAAAATAAGACTAAAAACATTAATAAAAGAAAATGCATGTGTGGAATATTAAAATGCACTAAGTTCTTATTATCTAATATGGCAGTTGAGTGAAAATACAAGTATATTCTTTAAAATTATAGCTATCAATGTTAATCACACAAATAAAAATACAAAAAATTTCACATATACCTCATTTATACAAAAGATTTATATAATATCAAAGCTTTTTTTTTTGGTACACAATCACATTCATTACATGAAGGGATTGTGCATTAATATATTTTCAATAATAGTAATAATAATATGTAAGCATAACTCATGAAATCTAAAATGGGACGATTTTCAGCATAATCGTTCAAATTGCCAATATGATTTATAATTTCATAAACACATCATTACATATTAGAGAAAATAGGAGACTCAGAAATTCACATCACAAATATTATATATAAACATGTTCAAGATACTCAATGAAATTGAATGAAAGATAGGGAAAACAATTTAACAACAATTATCAATTAACACTTGTGAGTAATGAATACAAAAACCAAATAAATGAAAAGTCAATTTACTACAATTGATATCATTATAAAAATTTCAAGAGAAACAGAGAATTTGATGTCAATAAAAATAGCATATTTGTATTAATCAGGTCTATAATAGATACTTATTTAAATAACAACATATTTTGAGTTTCATTATACAATGATAAAATTATCATAATGCAATTACAATAAAAGCTTATTTATAGTAGAGATGTATAGAAATATCGAAATATAGAATACTATGAGATAATATTCGGAAAATACATTTTTATAATATGATTAAGGTAATATTTTTACAACACAAAAATAGAATGCAAGAAAAATATAACATAAATATTGTAAATTAAAGTATGCATATGTAGTTTTCGAATAATATTTTATCTCAAAATATATAAATCAAACAAATAACAAAATCAACATAGTAAAAACTACAGGGTCATATAATTATTAAATAAAGGAGAGTATAACAATTAAATTTAAACATACATTTTTAAAATAGCTGGTATATATACACAGATAAAATAAAATAAAAATGCCCTGTATGACGATTTCCATAAGTTTATAGAAGTAAAAAAAAAATAAAAGGAGTGAATTCATCATTCTTTACCAGTTATGAGCAAAAAATGAAAAATTTGTGAAATTTCAATATCGAACAGTTTTATGTTTTCAATAGAGCCTATTAACAGATTCACTGCATTTATATCATACACAAATAATTAGATTTCTGAAGGCCTCTTTGGGATACACTAAAATGACAAAATACTTTGTTTACTAAAAGACTTGCCTCCAATTTAGATTTTTTTTTCGCTAATAGTGACACTGGTTGAGATTCCTCATATTTTTACACTTTGAAGTTATCTCTCACCATTTTTGATGAGATTATTCAGTGTTGAGTGATGAGAATGTTAACATGCTATGATGGGATACATTTCAAAAGTGTATAAGTACGTGGAAGCTTTTCACTAACAATAATTGTTATGGAATAAATGTATAATGTGCATTACACAACAGTCTTATTATTCTTAAGTTATTTGAATGTGTTATAAGAATGTGTGCATTGCATAAATATATATTTTATCTAGTAAAATTTGTTTATCCATTTTTTTCTTTAATAAAAATAACCTACATAATTTTGAATAAATATGGGGTTATAGTATGATTGCATATTAGATAAATTAATTTCATTAATACTTTGTAAATCTTGAATGTCGATTAAAGTTTCAGTTCAAATATTCACAAATAATACCGAAACAAATTTGTGTTTTGAAATAAAAATAAAAAAAAAACTATGTACTTAAAATTGTGCAATATTCTAATAGAAATGAAATATGTATAAGTTTTAAAAACATAGCGTGAAACAGAGGTTTTATTTATTCCAAATTCAATCATTGTTGGTTGGTAAGAATTATTTACAAATTTTGTCAAGGTTGAAATCAATATATTTGTGAAACTTTTGTCCAAAATGAAGATATCATCGAGAAATCGCAAATATATATGATTGCATTTATTTTGGCCCGAAAGAAAGCTTTATTTAGAAGATCGACCACCTGATTCAGCCGGCTGGGAAGTACCAGCCTTCGCACCTGGTATTTTGCTGAAGACTTTAGAGACGTCAACACCTGTTAGAGCGTTAATTGCAGGCGGTAATTGTCCAACCATTTTTGTGATTCCGGCAACAGTTCCATCACCCGGACCATCTCCAATAAGTACAATCTCGTCTATTTTAGCAAGAGGGGCAGATACTTCAGCCGCAATCTAAAAATAAAATATTGTACATTAATCAAATCATAAATTAAAAAAAATAATGTGTTTGAATGCTTGTTGAATTGTTTTACAGTTGAATAAAAAAAGTGAAATTACTTTAGGTAAGGCATCCAAAACCATAGCCATGGTTGCTGCTTGCCCATATTTTTTGTAAACGGAGGCTTTCATCTTCATTCTGTCAGCTTCAGCACTACCGACGGCGCCTATAGCATCGGCTTCAGCAATACCTATGAGTTTGATTTTCTCTGCATCTGCTTTAGCTGCTTCAATTGTTTGAGTCCTAAAATATAAGGTTATCGTTAAAAAATGTCATATGATTCATTATGAAATGAAGACAATAGTTAACATTGATACTAACTTTTTACCATCGGCCAGACAGTGGACTTTGTATGCTTCAGCTTCAGCAGGCAGCCGGACAGTTGAGGTCAATTCAGCTTGTCGACGTTTGACTTCTTGTTGTTCCACCTCGATGCGTTTACGTCTTTCTACGATTTCTATTTGGATTTCTTCATTTCGGATACGTTGACGAACTTTGGCAGCTTGTAATTCATAAGCTAATTGAGCTTCGGCTTTCTGTTAGAACAAAAGAAGTTTGATTAAAAAATCAACAATGGATAAATCACAGAAAAAAAAAATGCAAGAACATACCGCAGTATTAACTTCTTGATCGAAATGAGCCTTTTGAAGTTTGAACATACGCGAGTTGTCTTCGATTTTCGTATCGGTCGAATATTTAACATCCATAGCAGCCTTTTCACACTCAGCTTCCTGTAATATAAGTAAAAATCACATCGAAACATTATTCAACTGAAAAAAAAAATCAACGTAATGAACTGCAATGTAATAAAGATGAAGCAGTATTGAATTGAAAAAAGTAGAATGAAAACTTGATCGATTTGGATTCTTAGTCACAAGGATCCGTAGATTTATTTATCACAGTGATTTGGAGCAAACGTCTTTTCACATCAAGCTTGCTCCAAATCCCCGATTAATCGCAAGCAATCTATAAGACGATGGTTATAACCGTTATATGTACTAAAGATCCACCAGTAAAAAGAACCGAACGAAAAGGTGATGATAATTACCCTGATGCCGGCGTCCCTGTTGGCTTCGGCGACGCCAGCGTCGGCGTCCCTCTTCACCATGGCCGTTTGGGCCTTGCCCAACGACGTCAGGTACTGGACCTCATCGTAGACGTCCTTTATGGTGAACGACAGGATCTCGATTCCCATGCGGCCCACGTCCGGAGCTGCCACCTCGCGCACCAGAGCCGCGAACTGGTCCCTGTCCTTGTACACCTCTTCTACCGTAAGAGTTCCTGAAATTTTGAGAAAAACCCTTTTATTTTCACGAAAGTGTCCTCGAAGACTTTCCGCTGCTTAGAGTTTTCGTCGCACCTCTTCACGTTGAAATAAGTCAAGCCGACTGCTATTCCTATCGGGATCGAGTAAAGGTACCACATTTTAGCGTTCCGATTGTCACTTTTTGAAAATTAAATTATACTTTTAACATATTCGATAGACGCGCGATCGTTTAGCGAATACGAAATGGTGTAATGCCGAAAAATTTTCACGGAACTTTTATGCGACGCTTTCGGTAAATATTTTAGATGAGCGATAAGATATGTTAACATGGCTATCAGAAAAGACAGCTGCAATGAAGTCTTTGTAGTTTGAATAATGTAAACAGAGCGAAAAATATTCTAGTGTCAAAAATGTCAGTTAGTATTATTTACAAAAGATTCAGGAGAACCACTAAAAATAGATCATTGACGAATACACTTTGAATGAAAATTTCTGACAGAAAATGATACAAACGAAACATAAACCGTACCGAGACGTACTGAATTCGCACTACATAAAGTACTTCTACATACTTAGTCAACTAAGTCAACCTTGATTCCCATATTACACAAATGCTGTAATTTAATTATGACCACCGCATGAAACAAGGAAGTCTCGTACTACTAGATATTTTGATAAAATATTCAGTTTACTGCTAATTTGGTTATTAACCGAGATGATTATTTGATACAAATAAAATAAACGAATTTGATAAAAATAAATGAATTAAGAAGTTGAAATATTTTTTTATGAAAATGTATTAAATATTTTTTTTTTTATAAAATCATACAACAGAACAAGCTGGCAATGAGAATAAATACCGTTAATTACAAGGTTCGATTGAATATTGTACAATTGAATTAACATTACTTATCGATAGTAATTTTTTAACAAAAAAAAATAATCGCTGAAAAAGTTCGAGAAAATAAACATCAATCAATCTCTGAACTCAAATGGACATTAATGAAAAAAAAAATCAATGGGTCAACTGACAGATATGTACGTCAGCACTAACGTAGTACATATTTGTTGTCAGATGATATGTAAATAACAAAACCGTTTTTTCAACGACGAATTGTGAAAACCAATTTTCCAACGTCATCACGATAAGCACGCGAGAATAATCCCACATCTGTACGATGCCATAAAGCCGATTCGAACACACCATTAAAACCATAATGCATATTAAATCGATAAAAACAAGTATCGAAATTATAATAATTCAGTCACGTGTCCGATCGCCTAATCGATGGAAAATTTTCGCGAAATGGATATACGATATAAACTCACCCTTTGACAACAGCATAAGTGGCTCCGACTGTCAGACCCAAATTGAGGGCTCCCATCCACAGATAAGACATGTTTTAAGATTCAACTGTGAGACGATGCCGTCACGGAGAGAGTACAAAATCTTCGACGAAAAATACCAGGTCAACACCTTCGAGAGTCGGCCTCGGACCGAAAATGCTCCTATCGAATGCTGCAGTGAAACTCCAGGATCGGAGCAACACTCTTTGGAGATTCGAAGATGAGTCAGATAATAGTATAAAATCTTCTATTTGAAAATGAACTCTCTGAACGATTCACTTCTGGGTTTTATGCAATGCGATCGAAGATATCAAGATTGAGCAGCGATGAAATTCGAAGAGCACTAGACTTTCCAAATACTAGGTCAACACTTTCGAATTGACGAGCACTCCAAAGTACGACTGCAGTGAGATTCCCTAATTATTCGAAAATCGATATATTCGAAATTGAAACGTTGCTAACAGAGCTGATCCGCTTGCGGACTATGACCGGAGGAGGCGGCTCGTTCGGTTTTATCATCGGCACGTTTCCCCACCAGCGTTCGAGGCAAGGTTCGAAGAAGTGACGTCGACGTCACGAAACCGCTCTCCTCCTCCTCCACCTCGGTGGACTTGGTTTAGAGGTCTTTTTGCTTCGTATCGTCAGGTGAAAGGAGGGATTCCCCGAGAAGCCTTCTTCGGACGCCGCGATGATTCATCGTCGGCTTATCTCGTCGGGTTTTCGGAGCCCTTCTCGTTTAAAGTACAAGGCGCGTACTTGGACTACTTTCTGGCACCTAAAGCGAACGAGTCGATGGGTTTCCATGAAAGCGTTTTCAAGTCGCGTGTGCTTGTTTTTCTAATATGTGTATGTTTGGAGTTTGTGTATGACAGTGTCGTTCGAGGCGAAGTATGTTTGGCAAATTATTTATTTGAGGCGTTTGATTTCTTGCGCAATCAGCTCGATTGACCCATATTCCGAGCGCGACCCATAGATTAACAGTTCAGGTATAATTTTAAAATTCGACGAAAATCAGGCGGAAATTATAGAATTTGGATGTTTATCGCTTGATTTGGTAGAGTTTACTAAATTAGAAAATAATTGCAATGCTAATACATAATCGAAATACGAAATGATTTGATATTTATGAATAATTTATTCATTTAAAGTCGTTAGGAACAGACGAAGAATTTACATTTTGTTATTAAATGAGCAATTTTTCCGCAAAATGATAATAAATATAACTATGATTGAATAAGAATAAAAATTAGCAATCATTGTTATAACAAACTTCTTTGTTTTCAATTAAATATTGTTAAGTTTTTTTCGAATTCATAACTGGTAATGATTCACATCTATTATGTGTCTTATTGTTAATGAAAGTAAAACAATTAAGACAAAAAGCAAACTGATATCACATTTACAAGTAGAATAGTTTGTTGATGAATCATATAGGAAAATGCATTTATTCTAATTTCGAAAAATGAGACATTGCACCATAATAACATTAACGAGAAAAACCCACATAAAATATTATAAGTAAAATCCGTTACATAATTGCAACACACTTTCGATACCACGCTTCCAACCGGTATCGATACAAATCCAATTGCAACACAGTGACATTCATGGAAAACCGGCGAACCAAAGACGTATGAAAAAAATAATTAAGCTAAGCAAACTAATACTTTTAATCATAATTGACGCAGAAGAATCGATTCACAGAAAAAACCCATCTGTTTGTTCTTCATATTTGCCGAAGACGAGCATACACCGTGACAGTGTCGGTCGTCGAAGTGCAAACCAATCTCGATGGTATATGACGTCAAAATTCATATTCGAACGAATGCAAAACATCCCGTATCAAATACGTCATCTCGTTTCATCAAATCATTTAGAACGTGTCACAAGTGAGATTTCACAACCGAAAGACGACAATCAGACGAGGGCTCGTCTGTTCCATGACGACATCTAATATCCGATTCTGTATCTGTAAATACATAGTGTTTGCTGATATAATTTTTACTTGGAATTTGATTTGAGACATTAATTAAATTTCGAAAGAGGAAGGAAATTCTAGGCACGCCCTTTGAAAAATGCTTGAAATTCCAAGGCAGCCACGTGCCGATGGGTCTCATGACCGGAACAAATATAACTCAATAAATCCATCGAATGACTGAAACGATTATCGGTTATCGTATATGCTCAGGTGTTTCATATTTTAAATTTAGGCAATTTTTCAGAATGCGTTTCATTAGTGATCGTATTCAATCGAACGTTTTGCAGAGTGCGGCGCAATAGCCGCCAATTGTCAACACAATATGACGAACGACGTCGATATGCGAATGTTAAACATGGAATAAGCGATCTAAACTGTCGTATAAATATTAAAAAGATAGTTAAAAATGAAAATGTAGAAGTGGGTGGTGTACGTGACGAGACTCGAGCTTTCAATGGAGGCACATCCGGAATGAAACACCATTCTTTACATTTCATGATCTTATAAATTCACAGATCGAAATGTGTATTAAAATAAGACTATGTATTTGTCTTTAATATTGATGGCATTTTCCTCGTGCGGATGGTCAATGCTCTTAACATTTTAAAATTGTAAGTGCGATAATTGGTTTGTTATCGAACGCGACCAGCCTTCACTGGGCTCTGAACAATTGAAACAATTAAACGAAAAGTGTTTAAGTAAATTTTGCGACGATGAACCAGGAATCGTTTTGGTCCTATCGACACGTTGGGCATGCTAAAATTAGTGTGAGGAAAAAATTCGTTTCCTACTGATCGAAGATAATTGTTTCCAATCGTGATAATTAATCGTTAACGACCTTACACGTACGATCGTCCGATGTCCTATGTGCGATTAGCTAATAAAAAAAGATCAAGTGTTAGACTATACGAGCTAAACGGATCGATTTGATTTCCTTACATTATGAGGAAATACATTAGTCAAAATGTATGATTTTAATTATATGATATGGAATATCTCAATTCCGACTCGAAGATTTTATGGGTAACGATATGAAGATTTTTCGAAACCGATTTTCATGGTGTCTAAAATAAGAAAGGCCAATTTTGTTAAAAATATATCGGAGATACAAGATTCTTTAGATTTATAGTGACAATCCATATTTATTTTAGACGATTTCTAAAATTCTGAAAGGAAAAAATCATGCGTGAATTCGAAGGAAAAGATTCATGGAAACTTAAAAAAAGCAGCTAAAAATACTAAACCGGTTCATTACATTAGTTAGATTAAATGGAAAAAAATGTTTATAGAAACAAAACGAATTTATATTTAAACGAGTTTAAAAGGCAACGACATGTTAAATAATGAGGAAAAAGCTGATCATCTAAATTAAGCATACTCGAATCCTCAATATAAAAAATCAAAAATGCTTAATGAAATTCGACATCTAAAATTAAAGAAAAAATATGGAAATCTTTGTTTAAAACGGATGATTTTCCATGAATTATCGATTCTGAAACTACGTACTCGAGTACAATGCCAAATATTGAACTTTGCGACCGAAGCGTTCGAGAAAATTTTGTGTTACTCATTGTCAGATTAAATTAAACGAAAACACATAAATATGCTTCATTTTATACACATTCTCAACTGCGTAACTAACGATAAACATTGTATAATTTCACCGGGAATAGTTTTAAGAGCGCCTTGATCCGAATATCCAACTCGAGAGATTCGAGGCTAAGTCGGACCAACATGTGTATTATGCGAGTTCATGTGAGTTTCAGAAGATTTTGAAAAGTCATCGATGATTGCATCGAGTGAAAGGCGAAATGGAAAAATGTTTCTTGGCAAGAATAATTGCGAATATTCGTCGAGGACAATATCGCCATAAAACGAGATGGTATAGGAAGTTTAAAGTATATTTCCATCCGGAGGATTGGACTGTAATAACCGAACGTATAATAAAAGTTTTTATTGCAAAGGCAGGGACGAAGGTATGTTATTATTGAAACAAAGAAAAAGTCGTTTTTATTTCGCTTATTGGTTCGATAATGAGGCTTCACCTTCGAAAATGTAATATCCTGCAAATTGATGTAGTTTTGTTTTTTCGACTCACATATGAAGGTACATATGCTTAATAACATTTAATATAATTTACTGAAAAGTGGAAATAATCGATTTTCGATTGAAAAATCAGTTGAAGCTCTTAAAGATTCTTGTGTGAGTTACAATGTATCTTTGAGAAAATTCAATGTACAAAGGTATCGTAACATCAGTCTATTGTTGATTAAAACAATCCGTTTTAATTATAGTCTTCAATTACATTTTTATAAAACAATAAAAAAAATCACACCATAGATAAATTTTTGGATGAGTATATTTTATTATTATTAAATCTATAGACTACACGTATTTTTTTAACTGATACGCATCTCGATCAAGTTAATCTGATTCAATGAAGATATTATTAACAGGTTACGATAATTTTATAAATTTTCCGTAGTTTATTATTATTCGATTCAACAAATACAAACGTCATGATACCACTGACGATCGCATGAATATGTTATGCATTCTTCGCGCAAATAAGATGAATTTATTATGACAACAGCGCAACGGTTTAATAATAAACTGAATAAAAAATCCACGCATTGTACAACAACGAGCCGACTCAGCAACGATAAATTCAGCTTAATTACATACAAAATTGACGAAAATTACGGTCCAACTCGAATTCGGTGCAAGACAAGGATTGTCTATGCGTGAGTACGACGACATTGAATGCAAACGATCGTTTAAAGGCCGAAAGCGACAATGTTCAGAGAATGACCTGAGAGTAGTGCACTTCCTGATGTGAAGGTCGGAAAAAAGGTAATCGATCAGCCGTGTAAAATAAAATTGTTAGATCGAAAATGTATGTATTCGAACAGGTAGGTAATAATAGGATTTTATTATTTTCGCCTGTTCTCGGTATTTCGTTGTGTCGTGGGGAAAACATGTTAATTTTGTTTGAACGGTGCTAAGATAATTTTCCTCGAGGAAAATAAATCTGTACGAAAAACGTCACGATTGTTATACAATGTGTTTATGTGTACCTATAGATTTGCGTAAATTGAATATGAAACATATTCATTAAGGTTCATTTAAATATTACACAATCGGCTTGACGTATTATACATATTCAATAAGTTGATAAGATAATATAAATAATAATTTCGAAATTTGCATATGAAATGCATAATGTATAGAGGATGGCATTAGGTATTTATTTAACGCTAAACTAATTACAATAATAAGTTGAAATATAGTTCGTAAAATCTTAATGTTAACGGCATCTGTATATCTATGAAATAAAATGAAAACGGGAAAAGTTAAGATATGTGAATAACGCCATCTATACGCAATTTTCCGAAATATTAAATAAGTAAATTGATTCAAACTTAAAAACACAGCCTTCTGAATTATTCAAAATTGAACGAAATACATAAAAATAATAATAAAAACGAAAGCTTACCCAAAATAGCTCTCAAGTGGCCTTCGAGGGTTTGAAGAACAGTCATTTTGACTTCTTTGACGGATTTTCCGAGGAATTGTTCTGAAGCTGTGCCCAACAACTCTTCAGCTTTCATAATTTTGCACTGTGCAACACCTGTCACAGTCAAAGGAACGCCTTGAGCTGTTTCGACGCTTTCGCACATAGGGTTCAGAGTCATGACCTATAAGAACACAATTAAATTATTAATATCGATATATATAAATTGAAGAAAGTATTTAAAAAATGTAATAAAAACCTCTAAGGACAGTCTCTGAACGTCTGTGACTAACCACCACGCCCACGCCCATCCTCCGACAATTGTTCTTTTCTTCGTTGAACCACAACAACCACCTGAAACGAACAACAAAAAGATTGAGTTTCTTGAACTTTTCAACTAATGCGACAGTGAAAAATAACGATAAGTACAAAATTGGGTCTAATCTGTTTATGTTTTTTAAATCGTGGAATAACACAGTTAAGTATAATAACATAAATATGCGCATTATGGCACAATGGAGGTTAGTTAACGGTTATGTACAGGCTCAAGTAAAAAACTGTTGTGTATTTCGATACATTTTCAGTCAATTTTAAACGATAATAATAGATAAATGAAGCAATTAAAAGAGCACATTAACTTCTAGAATGATTGTAAGCAACCGCGGAAAAGACAAATTTTTCAAAGAAAATAAAATAATTTCAAATAGAACAATGAACTGTTTATATTGTAGATTCAAAGGCTCGAAGATAGTCTCTTATATTCAAATTAAATAACAAAACTCGTTTTGATTCACTACTCGAAGTACTTGTGCCGTAATACCGTGAAAGAGATATTCCAAACCATAACACTGGCAATAAACTTCAAAAGTCGTACTATCGATACGAAAAAGAACGAAATTAATTAGATCAAAAAATATCGCAATAAACTTTTTAAAAACTCGACGAAGTCAAATAATTTTAGCGATTAATTAAATTTCAAACAGAATAGATTCATTGTATGTTTTGACGCATAGAATATGAAAACTTTCGGAAAATCGATTGAATGCAATCGAGGATATTTTAAAGAATAGAACCGCGATTAAATAGTTGAGGACCCCTGCGACTAGCGGTGTAATAAAAGAGACAGAGAAAGACTTGCACCTCAGTGAAATTGTTGACGGTCAAGGCTCTCGGGCAAAACTGTGTCAGTCAAGGCAAGTGAGAAGTCGAAGACGCGCCGCTGCACTAGGGTCCCTCTTACAAAACCGTTATCAACGATTCCTTACAAGTTTTCAGCAAATTTATCAAATAAAACATTCGATTTAACAGTGAGTAAAATAAAATTGAAATTTTAAATCTTATTTTCAGTCGTATTTTTGTTTACCACGTGCTCGAAGCTCGCGAGTGACGTTTGACGTTTTCGCGTTTAAGTGTTTGGCGTTCGGAGTTTAGTGAATCGTATTTTTTTGACATGTTAGTGTTAATTTTATGGGAAATCGTGAAAATTTTCGCTTTTGACGAATAGAAAATGTTTTTAAGTGAAAAATTTCGCAATAGCTTTTAAGATTGTGTGCTACAGTTTGAGTATTTACCGGGAAAACGCCGGGTGTGATGAATGAATTCTCAGAAATGTTCTTGAAAGATGAAAGTTTTCAATACGTATAACTGTTAATATGACGATTATTGACAGAAATTTCGACAATGAAACGGAAGAATAGATATTTTGAATTATAAAAATATACATATAAAGTAAACTGTTACAATATTTTGGTTGATTTATTTATTTTTTTATTAAAAAAAAAACAAAACTACATAATTAGAAGAGAAAAGAACAAATGATTAGAACCTATTACGATTATGTCGAATTATTGATAATAGATAAAACGTTTATATTGTGTGAGTTGAAAATGGTTCTTGTTGGCACTTTCACGCGTGACTACTTTCATCTTTCACTCGATTGAATATTCTAGAAAATAATAATTGGCTATTGTAAACAACTAAAAATATATGTTTGTATCGATCGATCATTTAGCGGGACCCCAAATCTCTATGCAAATGATCGAGAAAACGTTTCCGACGAAATTAGCACCGGGGAAAATTCGGTATATCAACCTCGTACCACTGAATAGTAAATAGAAAGAAATGTAGGTTGTAAAACTCGTATAACGAAAATATCAACAATACGTTTCGATTCATTCTGGAGAAATTCATCGTGTACGAGCACTAAGTCACGTAAGCTCTGGTTCGACCACAAACGTGCAATCTCATACAACCTGATTTTGATCCATTGAATTTCATTCCAGTCGACTACGTTGCTAATAAATAGTCGATTCTCGAAAAAATATTGCAAACGAGTTAGTGATGAATAACTGTATTTGATATTAAAAACGGACGTCGAGGAAAAAGAAAAGCTCGGTCGGAGGCAGTTGCAGAATTTTCGAGAGAAACGCTAATTTGAATCACAAGAAGCCGTTACATCAGCCGTTGTAAGAATTTCGGAATTAATTACATTTACGTATTTTAAAATGTTTAAAAAAAACTATGAAATCGAGAAAAAATGAATTGAAGATGCTACGTGCTATCCTGTTTACTGACAAGTAGAAAGTGTGACTCGTACGAGACATGAATTTAAAAATGAACTGCATATGCAGGAAAAATATATCGTATTAATGATAAAATTAAAATTGTATATGCTAATATTATTGAATTTCTAATTAAATAAAAATAAGCAAACATTATTAGATTGAAGAAGCGGAACCGAATTATTTTTGTAAAGGTAAATCTAGCGCGGAACACATGTCAAATATCGATAAATTTCCATTTCATATTCTGAAAGTAGTTTCACAATTTTACTTTTAAACAATTACTTCACGTTTTTGTATTTTGAGCAATAGGTGCTATTGCAATATGTAGTCGCTACTTACTCTGAATTTAATTAACTTGACGATTGTTCGAACATCACGTTCGAACTTCGAGCCCATCCCCACTTTCGAAATTGTCCTTTGAATCATGCACCTTTGTTTAGTGAATAAAATTAGAAGCTTCAGAACTGCTGCAGAATTAACAACCCATGTGACATTATTTCAATTTCTATGTCTGTGTTAACGATAGTGTTTTCTTTAATATTTCATTGATATCTTTTTAGAATTTTCATCAAAGAAAATAGCAATAAAATGCAAAGTGTTCCTTGAATCAAATGAACGATATAAATTTTTGATTAAAAAAGAAACAAGATGAGTGCAATAGTTAGTGCAGCTACTACAATAGGAGCAACAGCAGCATCTGCTTCAACGCAAGTTGCGTGGTTTATTCCTATGTTGGTGGGTGCAATAGCATTTTTCCAATATGAAATGATGGATCCGGAATCCAGAGTTGCGGATACGGAACCAGAGGAACTTCTTTCAGAATATGACTTTATAATAATAGGAGCCGGATCGGCGGGTAAATATTAAAACTTAAAAGTTTGATGAAAAGTATTAAAGTTAAGTGATTGAATATCTAAATTTATTTTTATAGGTGCGGTGCTAGCAAATAGATTGACTGAAATGGAAAATTGGAATGTGTTGCTGTTGGAAGCTGGCGGAGATGAAACGGAAATCAGCGATGTACCTTTGCTGGCTGCTTATTTGCAATTAAGTAAACTTGATTGGAAATATAAAAGTGAACCTCAGGGAACTGCTTGTTTAGGTGAAAAATATTTTGATAATAAAAAATATGAATTATTAGATTTCAATAAAATAATAAAATCTTAAATATTTACAGCTATGGAAGGAGGTCGTTGTAACTGGCCACGAGGAAAAGTATTGGGGGGTTCATCGGTTCTCAACTACATGCTGTATCTTCGAGGAAATCATAAGGATTATGACATGTGGGAATCTCTAGGAAATCCAGGATGGGGCTCAAAAGAAGCTTTGTACTATTTCAAGAAATCTGAAGACAACCGAAATCCGTATTTAGCGGAAACTCCGTATCATTCAACAGGAGGATATTTGACAGTCGGAGAAGCACCATTTCATACTCCGTTAGCAGCTGCGTTTGTACAAGCCGGTGTGGAAATGGGATATGAAAACAGAGACATAAACGGAGAAAAGCAAACAGGATTTATGATAGCTCAAGGGACAACGAGAAGAGGAAGTAGATGTTCTAGTGCAAAAGCATTTATAAGACCTGCTCGTTTGAGAAAAAACCTAGATGTTACGATGAACGCGTTTGTGACTAAGATTCTAATAGATCCGGTGAGCAAGATTGCATTCGGTGTAGAATTCGTGAAAGACAAACAGATACACAGAGTGAGAGCAGGAAAAGAAGTCATATTATCTGGTGGTTCTGTCAACTCTCCACAACTTCTGATGCTTTCGGGAATAGGACCGAAAGCAGAGCTGATCAAGCACGGAATCCCAGTCATACAAGACAACGTTGGAGTGGGTGAAAATCTGCAAGATCATATAGCCCTAGGTGGGTTAACTTTTATGATAAATCAACCAGTGGCCATAGTAGAATCTAGATTGCACACGGTGTCCTCGCTGATGCAATACGCCGTTTTCGGCGAAGGTCCGCTTACGATCTTGGGCGGAGTAGAGGGTCTGGCTTTCGTCAACACGAAGTACGCAAACGTCTCGAACGATTTTCCTGATGTCGAATTTCATTTCATATCTGGATCCACTAATTCGGACGGAGGGAACCAACTTAAAAAGGCGCACGGTTTAACAGACAAATTTTACGAAGCAGTATTCGGACCCATTAACAATCTGGACTCATGGAGCATTTTACCGATGTTACTTCGACCGAAAAGCAAAGGCTCTATAAAATTGAGAAGCAAAAACCCTTACGACTATCCGTACATATACCCGAACTATTTCCAAGACGAGCGAGATCTACACACTTTAAGGGAAGGAGTTAAGGTCGCAATAGCTCTTTCAAGAACGAAAGCCATGCAAAGATTCGGATCGCAGTTATCTCCTCACGTTTTCCCAGCTTGTTCGCACTTACAGCAATATACTGATCCGTTTTTCGAATGCATGTTAAGGCAGTATTCGGCAACGGTATACCACCCAGTTGGGACTTGTAAAATGGGTCCTTATTGGGACAAAACAGCTGTGGTAGATCCGCAATTGATGGTTTATGGAATCAGAGGATTGAGAGTTGTAGATGCTAGTATTATGCCGAATCTCGTTAGCGGGAATACGAACGCTCCCGTTATGATGATAGCTGAAAAAGCGAGCGATATGATTAAGGAATTTTGGACGAGAGCTAGATGATCTTAATGTTTTGTTCAATTTGTGAAAAAGTGTTTTTGATTCTGTGGAAAAACAATTAAGGAAATATTGTGATGTAGAAGTTTATTTATAAACTCAAAGATAAGTGTGAAATACGCACAGATTGTAAATTTAAATAATTGTAATAATGATGATAGTTTTATTAGTGTTTTATAAGGATGTAAATAAATTTATTTATTACGTAAAATGTGATTTTTTTAATTTTATAGACCTGTTAAATTATAAACGAATATTTTCATATTGATTAATTCAAAATTTAGTAGTAAAAGATAACTTTTCTATATTACATTATTGTATGTGAAAACTCAATGAAATAATAGAAAATTTTATCAATGACATCTATGGTGACTTCAAAAATAACACATGAACATTTACAATTAGTGGAAATGTTGAATATCAAAACTTCTTTTGTTTTTTTTTTTATGTAGAGCTGTCAAATTTCAACATATAATTTTGAAACAGATGAGCATATTTATAGATTTGGAAATAGCCAATTAGTAGCAAAAATTACTACTAATTGCATTGAATAGGTGTATAAAAGAATTGTATACCAATATCTTCTCAACAACGTGAAAAAAACGAAGATTTCCTTTTATGTATAATTATTCAGATGCCATGTGAATTAAAGATCATGAATTATATTCAAACGATTAATTAATAAGTAATACATCTTACTCTGAATATAGATGAGATCTAATTGTAACCATGACGCATTTTGCAGAATTAATCATTTGAATAATTCATGTGATAATTACAGGAACAGGAACAATAAAATTGTTTTCTAAGTATAAAAATAGGAAAAAAAACAAGCAGGTCAGTTGTGATGAAATAAAACTGCAATGTCAGGAAATAATATGAAAAGTGTGTCGTTTACGTGACACAAAATATCAAATTAGCAATCAAAAAAACAATTGAAAATCAGTTTAGTTCGATATCGTCATTCTCTGCAGTTAGTTGACATTCAAACTAACATTGAAATAAAGAAAATCAAGTGAATCTTCATTGTGAAATTTGAATCAGAGACAGTTTCAAGTGCGAAGGTTCCTAGGACAAAAAAGGAAAAATGGGGAACGTGTATCTACCAGGATTGGTGTCCAGTGCTAGAATTATGATGTCGCTAATCCCAGGATTCGGATTCCTTTTGGCAGTCCATATGGCTATAATGAATTACAGACCAGATATCGTCGACAGTTATAACAGAGTCCAAGATGTGAATGTTGAAGACATGCATTTATCCTACGATTTCATAATAATCGGAGCAGGTTCGGCTGGAGCTGTAGTAGCTAATAGATTGTCGGAAAATCCCAACTGGAAAATTCTTCTACTCGAAGCTGGAGAAGATGAAAATGTTTTGGGCGATCTACCGATGATGATGCCAGTTTTACACTTGAGCGATATGGATTGGCAATTTAAAACTCAACCGGACAAAGGTTATTGTCTGTCGATGAAGGATGGTGTTTGTGCTTGGCCGAGAGGGAAAATGCTCGGAGGTTCGAGTTCTATAAACGCTATGTTGTATGCTAGAGGTAACAAGAAAGACTTCGATATTTGGGAACAGATGGGAAATCCAGATTGGGGCTACGAAAAAGTGTTGAAGTATTTCAAGAAATCGGAAAATATGCGCATACCTGAATACAGAGAAGATCCGCATCACGGAAAAGATGGATATTTGAGTATAGAGTATTTTAGATACAGACAACCGTTGTATAAATATTTCCTGAGTGCTGTCGAAGAAATGGGTTATAAAATAGCTGATATAAATGGAGCAAGTCAATCTGGATTTTGTACACCCCAAGGCACATTACGAGATGGTTTGAGGTGTAGCACATCAAAGGCGTTTTTGAGGCCGGCATCGAAGAGGAAAAATCTTCACATTAGCGTTGATACATTTGTCGAAAAAATTCTAATCGAGCCTAATACGAAAAGAGTATATGGAGTGAAATTTAACAAAGGCGGAGAAATTATGAAAGCCTACGCAACAAAGGAAGTGATTTTATCTGCTGGAGCTATTCAAAGTCCACAAATATTGATGTTATCTGGTGTGGGAAATGCTGAACATTTGATAATGAATGGTATCAAGCCGATAATTCATTTACCTGGAGTTGGAGAAAATTTACAAGATCATGTAGCTTTCGGAGGAAATCCTTATTTGTATGAAGAAGACGAATCTTTGGGACTGAAAATGGAAACAGTCTTTTCTGATGAAACTATCAAATCTTTCACAGAAGATCACGAAGGCCTTATGTATAATTTACCAGAATGTGAAGTATTGGGATTCGTCAAAACAAAATACGCCAACGAATCAGAAGATTTTCCCGATATTCAGATTTTTATGGGTGCCTTTGCTTATAACACAGATGGGGGATTGTTCGCAAAAAGAGACTTACAACTCGATGATAATATGTACGCAACAGTTTATGAAGATATTTTGTATCAACCAGCCTATTCTGCAGTTCCTATGCTTTTGAGGCCTAAGAGTAAAGGATACATTCGTCTGAAAGACAGCGATCCTTATTCTAAGCCTCTTATTTATCCTAAATATTTCGAAGATCCAGAAGATATTAAAGTATTGGTGAGTAATGTTTTACGATAAAAGGAATATAAATTGTAAATTTGAATTGCATGTTTTTTTCGTAATTATGAATTTAATTAATATTCAATATGTAAATGATTTGAAAACATAATCCAATAAACATTGATTTTAATAACATGACATAAATAACTGTGAAATTGCGAAACGAAAAACTGCGCCATGTAAGCAAAAATGCAGCTTAGTATGAATAGCATAAATATAAATTAAAGATAAAATCACTTTGTAAATACAAACTATGTTATACATGCATATGTTTATAAACATACACGATAACAACAATGTATTTTTTATATCAAATTTCAGATAGAAGGAGCCAAGATTGCGTACAATATTTCGCAAACACCAACGATGAAAAAAATCAAGGCAGCACTTCATCCTAAGCCGGTTCCTGGATGCGAAAAATGGCCATTACTCTCTGACGAATATTTAGAATGTCAAGCAAGACATCACACCTTGACTATTTTTCATCCAGTGGGCACTTGTAAAATGGGGCCCGAATACGACGAAGAAGCAGTGGTAGATGCAAGACTCAAGGTACATACATATAAAACTTGTACAAGTATTTGATTATATAAATATTCTTAACAAAATTATGAAAATAATTTCCAGGTTCACGGATTAGTAGGATTAAGAGTGGTTGATGCAAGTATTATGCCAGTAATCACGAGTGCTAATACGAACGCTCCAACGATAATGATAGGAGAAAAAGCATCTGATATGATAAAAGAAGATTGGATGGCTGGAGTGAGATATATCCTTCCTCATTATGAAAATTTAGAGCCTTATCATTTCGAAAATTATAACGGGAAAGCTCCAAAAAGTATGAAATATTCGGATGTTTATGAACCGCAAGTGATTGGACCTCAATACCAGTTGGGACCGAATTATTATACAGCACCTGAAATGTTAACGAATTCTGGTAATAAATATCAAGAACACGCTTATTATGCGAATATGGGGAATAACGATATTCCAAATTTCAATATGAATTACGAATACACAATGATTGATAATGACAATAACCATAATCAAGTATTTGATACATCCAAAGATCAAAATGAAAATTTCCAGCACAGTAACATGTATGAAGAAAACATTTCTAGCAATCAATATTCAAACGTTGACCCACAACTAGGACCTCAAATCGAAGAATTAAAAAATAACGAAGACAATCTGAATGGAAATGCGTACGCATTTCACAACGATATGCAGCCAGAATATAGTAACAGTCAAAATAATGCCTATGAAGTTAACTACAATAATGAAATTCAAAATTTAAATACTCATGCGGAAAAAAACGAAAATTTTCAATATATGAATACTTATGAAAAAAACAATGATAGCAGTCAATACCCAAACTTCGACCAATATTTAGAATCCGAAGTCGAAGAATCAAAAAATAATGAAGAGAATATGAATGGTTATGATAATGCCGTTCATGAAGATGATGCACAGTCAGAATATAATATTATTCAAAACGACATCAATCAAGTTATTAAGGATAAAGAAATTCAGAAATTTGATGAGCATGCGGAGAAAAATGAAAATTTTCAATTTGTGAACACCACAGAAAAAAACATTGAGAGCGATCAATATTCAAATTTCGACACACATTCAGGATCCGATGTGGAAGAATTAAAAAACGATGAAGGCGATTTGAATGGATATGATAATGCAGTTGATGACGATGATGCACAGCTGGAATATAATTCTATTTCAAACGATATCAAAGAAGATAATAACGATAAAGAAATGCAGGAATTTGACATGTACACAGATGAAAATAAAAATTTTCAATTGGCAAACACGTCAGAAAAAAACGTTGAGAGCGATCAATATCCAAATTTGGATACACATTCAGGGTCCAAAGAAGAATTGAAAAATAATGAAGGAAATTTGAATGAATATAATAACATAGTTCATGACGATAATATTCAGCCAGAATATAATTCTATGTCAAACGTTGTCAACGAAGACAACGATGATAAAGAAATGCAGGAATTTGATACGCATATGGAGGAAAAGGAAAATTTTCAATTCGTAAACACGTCTGAAAAAAACATTGATAGCAATAAACATCCAAATATTGACACAGATTCAGGATCAGATATCGATGAATTTGAAAATAATGAAGAGGGTGTGAATGGATATGATAATGCAATTAATGGTGATAATGTAAAACCAGAGTATATTTCTATTCAAAATGACGATAAAGAAATTCAGGCTACAAACACGGAACAACATGAAAATTTTCAATTCATGAACACATCTGACAAAAACATTGATAGCAATCAGAATCCAAGTTTTGGATCCAAAGTCAAAGAATTGACAAAAAATAATGGAAATTTAAACGAAAATATTAATGCAATTCAAAACTTAAATATGCATCCACAACAAAGTAACGAATTTCAATATAATGATATGAACAACCAAGAATACAAAATAGATTATCAAAACGATGACACAAACAAATTGAAAAATTATTTCAGCAATGATGCAAAGCATGAGTCAAACATTCAATTGGAACACGACAACATATTCCACAAAGAATTCAACAGCCCAAACACTCACCACATTGAAAATGAAAATATTGATAGCGAAAAATACGATCTGTTAGAAAATATGAATCATCAATTAGATGAAAATGTTTACGATCATAAACATTTGACGAAAGTTTTCAACAAACCAGAATTCGGAAACAATATGATAAAAACGGACCACATCGCACACAATAGTTATGAAAATTATCCCCTATACGCAGAAAAATATGACAATATAAAAGACATTCAAAATTTCATCGGATTTAACAAGAAAATATTGAATCGGCTCCCTGGTGATGCAAATTTGTACACATTGAAACCGCAAATTCAAACGGAAGACCAGCACGATAAAGGAGACAACTTCCACCTATTTTCGAACTACGAAGAGATCAGAGGTCAACAAGATAACGGGCTGAAAAAAGATTTCGAACAATCGCCAGCTAATATTGTGTGCAACGAGGCTATGCTGAACGAGATAATGTTTTCAGAAGATCAACGAGAGGCGTCACGATGTCACTCGGTCAAAAAAGAAGGTTATGTTGGAGATATTCTCCTTGAAAGTGTAAGTGAAGGAGAAAATGCAATGCCCGTTATCAGCTTACTACCGTATGAAGTATTTTCGAAAATCAAGTTCGATTATGAAATAGAAATACCCGAATATCGAGATGTGAACGATGAAAACTCACATGGTTCTGAAATAAATGTTTGGGAAAAGATAGCAGAGTTGAAGCCTGAATTTGAGGACATCCCATGGAGTGAATTGGAATGGGAAGAACTTTAGGAAATTTATAATATCATTATATATTTATTAGAGTTAAGAATTTATCGATTTATGTACTGTATAAAATTGGAATAATAAAGTATTTTTTAATGAATTTTTGTTTTATTAATAAAATTTATGCAAAATAAACTCAAAAACATTATCAATAATTACAAGAATAATTTACGGTTAAAATATTCAATGGAAAATAAATGGATATGGAGGTTTGAGATATAAAGTAATATAAATTATAATTGCCTGCATAAATTAAAGCAATCAGGGAACTTTTCAGTAAAATTGCAAATGAAAATGTGTACTAATTGCATTTTTTGAATAAATATGATGGTTGCATTTCAGCATAGTAAGCTGATTGTTAAATAAATATTTTAACACCTGATAACTACAATGGAGGAAAATTTTCGAAAGTACAAAATGTTAAACAAATATAAAAATGTATTCACTTTGTTCGGATCATTCGTTGCATCTAACAGTTTCAAGCAGTTGTTAAAACAGCAGACATCTCGTGATAAACGCAAACACAACAGGTATGTGATGAATCGAATAAAAAGAAATAGGAAAGATCAAGTGATGAACGTTGGTAAATTTCAGAAAATAAAAAATGGATCTGGGAAACGCGACGTCTTGTTCGACAAATCCAATAAGTTCGTTCATGTTGATGAGATCGATGCAAGCTATAATGGCTGCACAATGCGCATTGTCGAGTCCAGAACAATGGCCAAGGGATAGAACTGACGAACTATTAAAGAATAGTGATTGTGCAATTTTTCTCATTATTCTTATTTCATAATGTAGCCGATTTCAATCCAATTATTTGTAAATAGATTTCAGAGAATATGATTTCATCGTGGTCGGTGCAGGGTCAGCAGGATCCGTTGTGGCAAATCGTTTGACGGAAGTGGATATGTGGAATGTGTTACTCGTAGAAGCAGGAGACGATCCTTCACTAGAAAGTCTTGTGAGAAAATACGTCATTTTGTATAAAATATATTCTTACATGTTTACTAAAATCTTTTCATTCATTATATACAGATACCATTGTACATGGTGAATAATTTGAAGTCAGATTTCGATTGGAAGTATGTGACGGAGAAAAATGAAAATTTTTGTCAAGGTATGATCAATCAAACTTGTAACTGGCCGAGAGGAAAAGTTTTAGGAGGATCTAGTGGCATCAATGCAATGTTGTACATACGAGGTAACAGAAAAGACTTCGATGAATGGGAATCTTACGGAAATACTGGATGGGGTTATAATGACGTTCTTCATTACTTCAAAAAAAGTGAAAATCTCACCGATAAACGTGTCAAAAAAGAATACGGCTATCAAATGTATCACGGACAAAATGGTTATTTGCAAGTGGGAAAAGGATTTACAGTAGGAAACTTGACGAAAACTATTTTTTCAGCGGCCGAAGAATGGAATCATGCTATTTTGAAAGATATAAATGGTGCAAATCAAATAGGTTTTACTAGTTTACAACATACAATAAAGCAAGGTAAACGAGATTCTACTGCAACAGCGTTCTTGACCAGTGCGAGGGAAAGAGCTAATCTTCATGTGATTAAAAACAGTATTGTGACAAAAATTTTATTTGACGAAACCAACAAAAAAGCGATCGGCGTTCAGATGAAATCGAAAAATGGAGAACTTATCGACGTAAAAGCGAAAAAAGAAGTAATATTATCTGCTGGTTCGATAAATACACCACAGCTACTTATGTTATCGGGAATTGGTCCAAAAGCTCACCTGGAAGAAATGGGAATAAATATGATTGCCGATTTACCAGTCGGAGAAAATTTGCAAGACCATATCTTCACACCAGTGTTATATTCTTTGCCTCCATGGCATGTAGTGAATATATCGGAATGGGCATTAATAAATTACTTACAAAACAGAAAAGGACCGATGGCATTCGCAGCGGACATAGCAGCATTTATCGATACGATGCAGTCAGGATTCGAAGCAGCACCCGATATAGAATTATTGATGTTTAATCTTCAGGAAGATTCGTATTTTAGAAAAATCGGATATAACGAAGAATTACTGAAAGGTTTGAATGAAATAATACAAACAAAGAGATTACTAATGGTACAAACTATATTGTTGAAACCATTGTCACGAGGTAAAATTTTACTGAAGAGCAACGATTCTTCGGATATGCCTTTGATATATCCTAATCATTTCGCGGAGAGAGAAGACATTATGACAATGCTTCGGGGAATAAATGAAGCAATGAAATTTGAAAAGACGGAGACATTCCAAATGAACAAGATGACTTTGCAAAAAGTGAACTACTCCAGCTGCAACGGTTTCACATTAAGGAGCAAAAGCTACTGGAGATGCATCATGAGGCACATGGGAAATACTTTATACCATCCGGTAGGAACTGCGAAGATGGGTCCATCTTCGGATCCTACGGCAGTGGTAGATCCTAGATTGAAAGTAAGAGGTATCGAAGGTTTACGTGTTATAGACGCGAGTATCATGCCGACTATTATATGCGGTCATGCGAATGCTCCCACAATAATGATAGGAGAAAAGGGCGCCGATATGATTAAAGAAGATTGGAATGAAATTATTTTCTATTAATAAAATTTAACTATCAATTATGAATATGTTAAGTGAATCCGTGTAGAAAAGTAGGAAAATCGTTAGTAATATTAAATATTTCAACAACGAACAAAACTTGTTTCATTTTTCACATTGTACGAGGGCTGAATTTTAATTACGTGGAAAAGTTTTTTTTATTTGATCAGTAAACATACAGAAAATATATTTACACATCATTTTTACACATTATCTTCCGATTTCAAAACACAATTTTTGAGCAGATTAGAAGTTTTTCAACGCCCTGATCGTAGAAAAAAAGAGGATCATATCTGCAGTCGAATGCACAAGAGACTTCAACACATACGTTGACGTCGAGTCATTTAACTTCTCAACTCCTAATGTATTTTTCGATAGTAAAAAAATGTGGTAATCAGACATGTGAAAAAGAATCAATCACTGTCCCAATGAATTTCCTCCAACTTATGGCATAGATTCCAGGTCGAAAATCTACCAGATATTTGCTCAGCTCTCGCAATATCATTTGCAAAGTAATCATTAGTTAAATAAATATTTAGTTTAATATGAGACTCTTAATTGTTTATTGAGGTCGGCTTATCGGGCATTGAACAGTACAGATATAATAAAATGACATAACATGAAAAAAAAAACACTCAAAAATTATGAATAAATTTTCTAAAACGTAACCTATTAGATGAGTTGAAATAGGTTATATAGAATTTTTATAATAGTTTATATAATTTTTGCTGCATCTTCACAATTAAAAGTCTACACATAAGAAAAACATCAAATTGTACGATTCAACGAAGAATTCTAAATTCAAATCTGAGAAAAGTAAAAAATCTTTCAAATCCCTCTCTGATTTTGAGATTGATATACATATGTATGTAAGTAGTGGGGAGTAACAAGGTCAAGCATTATACCAGTAGCGTTGAACCTGCCGATTGTCAGTGAGGTCGTGATTTTCAAACGATTATCATGTGTTCATGACATAACTGGCGTTCGATTCAATAAGCAATTTGTATGATAAAACGTAAGGCGCAATATAACCATTGCGAAGAACGCCCAGTAAAAATAATACGTTGTATGAATTAAGTGAGAAATAATAACATTCAAATTGAGATAATCATGGAGAATTTAATAAGTGGAATGTGCCCAATGGCACAGGGACAGTCTGCAAAATTGTTAGGAGGTGTGCTGAGTTTAATCGTCGGAATGTACTGTGGATTGTCTAATCCTAATCTATGGCCTCAAGATGTTGGACCGGATATCGTTCAAAATGGTAAGAAATGTAAATCAAAATGTGTGAGAATGTGTATGCTATCAAATCTATGTGATTATAGAACGATTGTTAAGAGTTGATTTTGAAAATTACTGTAGTTTTTCGTCAAAATTAACTGTTTGAATAAACATAAAAATAAGAATTTTCCAAAAAATAAAACATTTGATTGGAAATTTAAATTTTTTGATATTATTTTTTCTTAAAAATTATAAGAATTCACTTAAGAGATGTTGCGCCGAAACAGAAACTATCTTATCTATTATTAATTTAAGATAACAGAGGTATGAAGTTGTCTGAAATAATGGAGTGCGAAAATATGAATATTAAAAAAGTGGGAAAAAAATAATTAAATGCATAATAGAAATCATTTTCTAAAAATAAATTAAAAATTCAATATTTTCAGGTCCACCAGAATACGATTTTATCGTAGTAGGATCAGGATCAGCTGGGTCTGTAGTTGCAAATAGATTATCTGAAATAAATAACTGGAGAGTATTGCTTATTGAAGCCGGTGGTATTCCACCCCCTGATAGTCAGGTACAATGATGAAAAAAATCTTAATTACAAAAATTTTAGAGAAATTTACTTGCAGTTAAATTATAATATATTTTAGATTCCAGGCATGTTATTTGGTGTTCAAAAAACACAACACGATTGGGAATACGAAGTTGAAGAAAATCCGGCATACTGCCAAGGATTAGTTACAAAGAAATGCAAGTGGCCTAGAGGAAAATTGCTTGGAGGCAGCGGTGGTATAAATGCTATGCTTTACGTTAGAGGTAATAAAGAAGACTATAATGAATGGGCGAGAAATGGAAACACGGGATGGGACTACGAATCGGTTTTACATTATTTCAAAAAAAGCGAGAGGTTAAACGACGAGAGAATATTGAACGATGAAGAGTTGAAAAAATATCATGGAACACACGGAACATTGAACGTCGAAAATTATGCGGAAGACGATAGATATCTTAAAGATGTAATAATGTCAGCCTGGCAACAATTAGGGCTGCCAATATCGCATGATATAAATGGGGAAAGTCAAATAGGAGCGTACGAAGCTCAAGGTACAGTGAAGGATGGTCTTCGATGCAGTACGGCGACATCACATTTGCAACCTGTTAAACACAGAGAAAATTTGCATGTTTTACACAATTCGCAGGTCGCTAAAGTTGTTATAAATGAAAATACGAAAACAGTAGAAGGCGTTGTTGTGAAAATCGGCAATATGAAAGAAATGACAATAAAGGTCAAAAAAGAGGTCATTTTGTCAGCTGGAACAATCAACACGCCACAAATATTAATGTTGTCAGGAGTGGGACCTCAAAAACATTTGGAAGAAGTCGGAATCAAAACAATTACAGATTTGCCTGTAGGAGAAAACTTGCAGGATCATATATTTTTCCCAATGTTTTACAAAACTAAAAAGAATATAATGCCAGAAATACCAATGAATCAAATTTTGGGCATGGCCATCGAATATTTTTTAACACACAATGGAGTTTTAGGTGGTATAAGATTAACTAATTTAGTATCATTCACTAATACGCTGCAGAGAGACAGTGAGGTGCCAGATATACAATATCATTTGTTCCACTTTTTATTGAGAGATTCACTGTTTCTGGACACGGTCTCTCATGGAATCGGTTACAACGAAGAAGTGGTAAGGAAATTGAAAGAGTTGTGCGAAGACGGCGAAGTGATCGGAGTATATCCAACATTACTAAAACCAAAATCGAAAGGACGTATTTTATTGAAAAACAAAGACCCTTACGCAAAAGCGTTAATCTATGCGAACTATTTTGAAGATCCCGACGATGTAAAAACGCTACTGAGAGCCGCAAAGTTAGCGGAAAAACTCGAAGACACTCCAGCATTCAAAGAGGCAGAAATCAAATCGGTAAAATTCGATATCGAAGTATGCAAAGATCATCAAATGAATACTGAAGCATATTGGAAATGCATGATGAAACACGTAGCATCTACGGTATATCACCCGGTAGGAACTGCCAAAATGGGACCGAAAAATGACAAATCTGCAGTTGTCGATCCTCGGTTGAAAGTTCACGGGATCACTGGGTTAAGAGTGATAGATGCTAGTATAATGCCCGATATTGTGCGGGGTAACACTAACGCTCCATCGATTATGATTGGAGAAAAGGGGGCTGATATGATTAAAGAAGACTGGTTGAATGACAAGAAAGATCATGAAGAATTGTAAAAACTGCAATTGTATTCTTTTTGGGATAGTCTGTATTTAAAATAATATTTTATTAGGTTTATGATAAGTTAATGTTGAGTTTAAAAAATGTATGTTTAATTGAAGAAAAATATTACCATCGTTTATTAAACCATCAAATAGTAAAAACTGCTTTAATTTACAAAACTTGATACATGACATACCTGTGCATGAAATGTGAAAATTAAAATGAATAACTGATCACCGGAAAAATTACAAAATATTTCAATGAAAAATAATTAAAGTTTGGAAAAACGACAACAGATGGAGGTTGTGATTTTCTCAATGTTTTCGAAAGTTTGATTTAACTTATCTGATGTAAGTTAAAAGTATAGAAACATGAAATATGTATTGTAAATTTTTAATTAATTTTTTTTCAATAAAACTTATGAATTGATGTTGAATTTTTTCAGAAAAAATATTGTAGATTATTTCACTTCTGTTGGTATAAGCGTATCACTTAATTATTTCATAATAACATTTGAAATTGACGAGAGTCACAATGTCAGTGTTATACTGTTAACCTTTTATCAATCAAGCGTCTGATTAAATTCATTTTTCAGTTAATTGGGATAATTTTAATAACCCATAAAAAACGTATTACTTATTGTTAGCGAATAGGCTGCTAAATATTTGAAACGTGTACCGTAATTTCAAGAGACACGTTTTTTCAAATTGCACGGTCAAATGAAAGTGATAAGATAAAGTACCAAATATTATAAAATGCAATGAAATTATGCCTACAGTGCAATTTTGACTGTTATACAGTAAGTATGTGTAAATAGAAAACTTGCCGAAACACACATGTGAGTTATTGAAACGATATCTAACATATGCATATATATTTCGATAAGATCTGAATAAGAATTCTACTTTTTTTTTTCAATTCAAGACGAACATCATCATGGACCAACTGATAAGTGGTATGTGTCCCGTAGCTGGGGGACAGTCGGGATTTCTTTTGAATGGAGTGTTGAGCTTTATGGTTGGTATGTATTGTGGACTGTCAAATCCTTTAATGTGGCCTCAAGATAATGGACCTCGATTAATGCAAAACGGTACGAAAATAATAGGTATATCGTTAATGGTAAAAATTGATAAAACGTCTTTAGATTAATGAGAAATAAATATGATGTAAAAAGAACTAATTTTCGTACTGATTACGTTTAAATTAAATTTCAGATTCAACAGAATACGATTTTATAGTAATAGGATCAGGATCGGCAGGTTCTGTGGTGGCGAATAGGTTATCGGAAATGACCGATTGGAGAATATTGTTGATTGAAGCTGGTGACATACCACCTCCAGATAGTCAGGTATTTTATCTTTTCTGAAACGATATGATTTTTTTTCATTTATCTTCATAAAATATTTTTAGATTCCCGCGTTGACTTTCAATTTGCAAAGAACAAAAGTTGACTGGGGTTATGAAACCGAGTTTAATCCATCGTATTGTCAAGGGATGAAAACGAAGAAATGCTATTGGCCCAGAGGGAAATTACTCGGCGGAAGTAGTGCAATCAACGCGTTACTTTACGTAAGAGGAAACAGAGATGATTACAACGAATGGGATAGAAACGGAAATACGGGCTGGAACTATAATTCGATTTTAAGTTACTTTAAAAAGAGTGAAAAAATCAACGATAAAAGAATATTGAACGACAAAAATTTAAAACAGTTTCATGGAACCGATGGTGTATTGAACGTTGAAGATTTCCCAACTGATGACCAATATTACAAAGATATAATAAAATCGGGATGGAAACAACTTAACAAACCTATATCGGATGATATAAATGGAAATAGTCAGATGGGAATATTTGAATCACAAGGAACGATAATGAATGGAGAACGATTCAGTACAGCAGCATCACATTTGCGACCGGTACAACAAAGAGACAATTTGGACGTTTTGTACAATTCTTATGTTTCGAATATTATCATAGATGAAAATACGAAAACTGCAACCGGTGTCAAAGTGAGAATTGGCAACTTGAAAGAAATTAAGTTGAAAGCTACGAAAGAGGTGATCGTATCTGCTGGAACGATTAATAGCCCTCAAATATTAATGTTATCTGGAATAGGACCTCAAAAGCATCTAAAAGAAATGGGAATAAAAGTCGTCAAGGACTTGCCAGTCGGTGAAAATTTACAAGATCACATATATTTTCCAATGTATTTCAAAACAAAAAAGAACATACAGCCAGAAATTACAGCCAATTACATTTTGAATATGGGCATGCAATATTTCCTTACACGCAGAGGACCGCTCGGAAGTGTAGGAATCGGAAACTTGATAGGATTCATCAATTCGTTGGATGACAAAAGCGAAATTCCAGATCTACAATTTCATCACACACACTTTAAAGTGAACGATTCTACATTGTTACCAGCTATCTTCCACGCAATCGGTTACAATGACGAAATTCTAAGTAAACTCTCGGAATTGACTAAAGACGGTGATGTTTTCCAATTTTTACCGACACTTCTAAAACCAAAATCAAGAGGTTATATTCGATTGAAAAATTCTGATCCATACGAAAAACCGTTGATCTATGCAAACTATTTGAGCGATCTCGACGATTTAGAAACTTTGATGAGAGGCAGCGAATTCGTTCAGAAATTGGAACAGACGGCCGCGTTTAAAGATGCAAATTTCGAATTAGTAAAACTAGATATCAAAGAATGCGCAGATCAGGAGTTCAAAACTCCCGCATATTGGAAATGCATCATAAAAAATATGATGACCACAACATATCATCCCACAGGAACTGTGAAAATGGGACCAGAAAGCGATAAAATGGCAGTTGTCGATCCAAGATTGAGAGTTTATGGAATTAAAAATCTGAGAGTGATCGACGCAAGTATCATGCCGAATATTGTACGAGGCAACACGCATGCACCGACAATGATGATCGGCGAAAGAGGAGCATTCATGATCAGAGAAGATTGGATAATTAAAAAGAAGAATTCTGATGAATTATAAATGCTGATAATCTTGTAAATTTTCAATATTTTTTACAAAAATAAAAATTCAAAACTAATTCTATAGATGGCGTTATTATTAATTTTTCCATATTACATACAAACGAGGATCATGAAAACTTGTGAGATGAAAATATTTGAATTCAAGTATCTCAATTATCCGGACTGATTCAAAATTAAGGTATGTAGATTAAAGAATAATAAAAATTGATACATGGATGTTAAAAATGTTATATTATATAATTTTATTGTGATTTGAGTTATGGAAAGTTTCAAAATATAAAGAGATGACATAAAAGTTATGCACCTCATAATTTTTGAAGATCGTAGACAACCGAAAAATCAGTATTTTTTTTAATATAGAATAATAAGGATAAATGAGTTTCTATTGTACAAACGCTCAAATAAGTTCCAAAAAAACTTGTGAAATAAAAAGATCAACAATCAGTCAACCAAAAAACCCAATCCTCGTTAAATATCGATAACTGCGACATTGCATCTATATAAAACGACAATCTTCGAACAACCGTCTAATTACCGATCTGCCTAATTGAATTTTAATACGGGCGCGCTACAGGGCCGATCGACGCGACTTCGCCATGAAAACCCATTGTGTCCATTGTCATCGGCGGCAATTAGCGATCGGCGAAAGACGCACAATTGCCGCGACTCGGACACGAAAAGCGAATTGCGCAATCCGTCCAAAGGTCGATTCGACCTGAATAATTCAATTCACCCACTGACTGAGTCTCGCGAGCGAAGCGAAAGTTTTTTTTCTTCCATCCTGACCGTTTGCGAATCGAGTTTTGCTTCCATACAAATCCGAAGAAAAACTTGCGCACTGAGACGTGTGGAAACGCACGTAAGTCGACCTGCATACGAGTTGTATCGAGGACGAGAAAAGTCTAGGAAAAACTTCTCATTTCTAGGCGATTGCATTTTATTTAGAAAAAATTAGGTGTTGCACATTTAGTTCATGGAAAGATAATTGATTTAAGTTGATAGATTGTACAACTGACGTTTCGTAAATTAAACGAGTCGAATATTTTGAAAAAATCAGTCATGATCAAGGTTTCGCTCTCGATTCGATTCAATGACGATATGTTTTGAACATTCGAAAAAAAATGTGTTTATTATGATAAATTTCATTTTCTTTTATATTCAATATAAAATAAATAACGTTAAATATTGAAATCAAGAAACATCATTGAATACGAAAACACTCATCATCCAAGATTTTTTGCTGTAAAATTCAAATTGTATGAAATGTCATCAAAATTCAATTTCACTTATGTAACACGTGAAATAAGAAATAGCACATTACCGAATACATTATGGATCCAAAGCACAATACGTAATTCCGCCGACCCAATTTCGTTTCGCAAAACGACGCAAACTGGACACCGTGCATCAACAACCTCCGCCGAAACAGACAGAAGAAATTGTAACGATTACTTAACCGACGCTTAACATAACACCAAATTCCGCTTTATTTTCGGTACATTTGAAAAATCGCAGATAAAAAGTGGGCGCGGACAGGACGACTTCCAACTCCTTTGTGCTCGTTGCGACAACTTTCATTGTGCACTCGAAGAGAGAGAGAGAGATTAATGACGCAAAAAAGAGCGTCGCCGATTTGGAACAAGACCGATCTGATACGAAGTGTTATGTACGCGAAGGTGTGACATAAGTGATGTCACGGCGACGCTTTCAATGCGTGACAAAACAAATCGTTTGTCATAATGTCGATCGGAAGTCGCAATCGTTCGATCGAGGATGTGTGGCATGTTTTGTTATTTTTTTTAGAATGTTTGGTTTCGAATGATGAAAATTCGAGTTTCTATTCGGTGTTTTTCGCTAAAAAGATGCGATAATGTGGTCGGTTGGGTAATCCGTCCGAGTTCGTAGGCGATATATATTTGCAAATTTCCATTAATGGCTGTTTTGAATAATGGGGTAATAATGGCGATTTGAGGCAATCGAAACTTAAGAATTAGTACGACGAACGTATATTTATTATATTTTTTTTCAATTGTATTCAAATGTTACAATGGATCAAAACATGTTCAACTGTAATTATCGTAATGAGACTAGAAACTCAAAGTTTATAAGAATTCAATTCAAGTAACTACACGTTATTTTGCGCAACATTCATACCGAATCATTAACGAAAACATTTACGAAATCTAAATCGAATATGAAATGAATCGAACGCCACAAAACCTTGATTCGGCAAACGAAGAAGAAAATTTGGAACGAGAGTCGTTGAACGATCTGCCTCAAGAGTTTTCGAACAAATCGAACGGATTAATCGAAGTAATTTTCGAGTACATACTTACGTGGTATTGATTAATTATGCATCGGTCTAAGTCGATCGATGCACACGCCAAAAGTGAAAGTAACCACTTAAAATTCACTCTCGAGCTGTTCGCGGACGATCGCTCAGCTCTGTCGCAACATGATGGCCATGTTGATTCGATAATGAAATAATTTAATTCATCATGGGATGACAAAAATTTTATGCATAATTCAAACGGTCTTCTTGTGAGGAAAGATTTGAGATACGATTCAGAAACGAAAGGCGAAAATCGGTGAGTGAATTATGTGTTGTGTTCGCCGATGGTTTTCCTCGATTGAAATTTATGTCATGTTTTATGATCGAGAAAAATAGCAATGAAATAACTAGAAAGTGTCACCTGTTAATGTCAAACTGGCAAGATGCGAAGGTGTATATCATACCTGAAAAGAAAATAAAATTGTTAATTTAATAATACATTTTGTTGATTGCAAAGTTAATTATATGGTGAACTTAAATATAAAAAAATTGAAAGTTAATGAATGACTAGGCTACCGAGGTCTATCTGTGGCGTGAAAAAGATTTTAAATCGCTAGTGATAATTTAAAAGTGTCAAGGATGCTTGAAAATTACAGTTTTCATGAAATTTATATGAAAAGGCGAAAAATATCGTAATAACGCAAGCTTAATAAAAATAAAGAAGTGAAAATCACTTGACATCTTTAAATCAAGTACAAAGGATGTCACAATGAAAGTTAAGCAATAAAGATAATAAAACTGCGATCAAATTAACCACAGTAGCACGGATATAATAAAACACGTTCAATTTTTTTAATTATCGTAACAGTCTTTTCAAAATAAAATTGAAAAAGATCAGACAGCTAGAAATACAGGTTTTCGAAACGAGCCCTTTAACTTTCTCAGATAAGCCGAGTAGTAGCAATTGCTTTTCCTAAAAAACTTTCAAATCATCAATGGGAGTGAGACGATCGGTATTACTTTCGTTTTCGATTTTACTAAAAATATTGCATGATATTATCAAATGGTGAAAAAATGAAGATACGGAAAAATACGACAATTTTATGTATTTAGAAAGTTATCGCGAATAAAGAGTATCAGCCGTGAAAGCTTTAAAGAACGGTGCGATCAGATATAATAAAGACTTCGATAATAATAAGAACAAAAATAATTACAAAATCAAAGAAAACATTCAATACACCGTGACGGACACGAAATAGTTGAATTGAAGGCCGATCGAACAATAAAGACAAAAATGCGATCATTGAAAAAAATATTCTTTTGTAATAAAAACTACATAACATGAACAGTTCCATTAAAAATGATTAAGCGAAATATTTTTATAGAATGTACTTCGCACACTTAAAATTATATTACTTAACGATTGCTAAAAAAATTGAAGCGGATTCGAAGTGATGCATTTTTTTTTAATTTTGCCATTTATCTTCATAGTAATGACGGATATTTGACAACATCCAGATGAACTCACAAACGATGTAAAATATTTTTGAATTGTGAAACGGAAAAAGGAAAAATATTTTCTCACTTGCGTAAAAAGGTAGAATTCACATTACAAAACTAGCCGGGCAAATATATAATATTACGGGCGTGCTAAAACCTATGTGTAATATAAATTAATGACAATAGTCAATTTCATAACTAATTTACAATTAATGTTAAGGTCAGATGGAATATTCGGGACGTAGTTAGTCATAAGTCATAAGAGTTAAATCACTTGCTAATTAAAACGTATTTTAAAGTAAACATAAGCCATAAAAATATTAATTTCGAAATTAAAAAAAAGGAGATGCATATAAACTTCTGGATCAAGGATTGTGAAATCTAGGGTATAAAATACAATAAACAGTCGTTATAATTGAATAGATATTTATTAATAGAATTGTGCAAAAGCTACGATTTGTAATCGTTCAGCTGATACTCAAACAGGATTTGTTAAAATGGTCAATGAGAAAATCCGGAAAACAGTACGCTCCTATCAAATGTCGCGATAAGTATGCAAGTTGATATGTGCAATATCTCCGATATCGGCATTCGATGAATATGCAATGAAAATTAACCATCGCGATCATAACATAATAACCTATTTCTAAAATTGAAATGAAAAATTGTAACGAAATAAATTTGAAATAATAATAAAAATAATGTAGAAAGAAAATCAACGAAGGGTTATTTAGAAATAATTTCAGCATTTCACAACGGAAAACTGCGAGCCGTAAAATTTATTTTAAAAGGAAAATTTGACTTGAGACTAAATGATAAATATAACATCCTCGTATTGTGAATTCATAGAATACAATGACGAACTATAATATTTATCTTAACACATAAATCATCAGTAAAATCACACTTGTAAAACAAATCATATGCACCATTTAATGATAGATATATCAAGAGAATCTTTTGAATATGATACGAATGCAAAATTTTTATATACGTTCAAAAATTTTACTGCATAAACGTTAACTTCAAAAAATAATCCGACCATCGCACATCATGACCGTTCATCGACATTCTCCAAACCGCCATACGTCGACCTTGAAAAAGGAACAAAAAAACGTTTCCTACAATAAAATTGCACATTCATGACTCTTCAGAGACCATCGAACAACCAATACGCATTGTCAGCCGGTGTGGGTGCTGGCTGCTTTCTTGTGAAAGAAGCAAATGTTTAACGAAGCATGCTGACTGCTCGGACTCGCCAGTCGACAAGGAGCCACGGCCTCCGACAGACGGTTTCTGGTCACGAAAGACAATCGTTTAAATTTCGAACTGGTAAGGGCCACAAATTCAAGTTTGAAAAATTTAAAAATAATAAAAACCTGATTCGAAATATCGCGCGTTGCGGGAAATTCGAAAGAGCGGCGGTAATTGACGGTAAAAGTGAAATTCGAAATAGCCGCGCGTATGTATGCATGTAAATCGAGGCGAATCGGTAAACCATTAGTGCGAATTGCGATGTGTTGTTATATCACTTTTCACAATTATGCCGGATTTGTAATGGAGGCTGCGATTTGAGGAAAGGTGTGTAAAAGCGCGCCAACTTCGAACGAAAGTGAGTGCGTTTATCGTGCGGAGCTTTTTTGAAAGCGAGTCGGTTTGTATCGATCGTTTTATTTCTGGTCGGATGTTGTTACAGTTTCTTATAATTTGGAATGGTTGCGTGAAAATCGAATAATAAATTCACGATAGGAATCGTGGAAAAAACGGAGAAATCGAAAACAAACATTGTAAATCGAGTTTCGACGATTACTCATACTCGTTGTGATTGAACTATTTTTTTTATATTATCTGTGAGTTAATGCTGTGAGTTTTTTTTTAAATGTGAACAACCTGCCACGTAAGTGAATTGTGGTAAATATTTCTCATTTCTCTAAAATTGGAGTATCAACCATAAAAATTTATGATATTTTTATCACGCGTTTCAAAAACTCAATTATTATTTCAATTTTAAATTATATGGGCCAACAATAAAATTGCATAGTTCGGTGATTTTTTTCACACTTTTTGATGCCTGACGAACATTATATAATCGAAATATTAAAGGATGTTGCGAAAAAGGTTTGTTATGAAACAAAATTGAAGGAATAAATTGCAAGGCTGATCTACAAATTCGAAAACGTACACTCACTGTTTCAACGTGAAAAAGCCTTCAAGATACTGGGTCATATGAAAATTATGTATAAAAATATTCAATGTCACCGTATTTTATTATTGTGTACAAAAATGTCAGATCAAACGGCGTGTTTCTTTTTAATATATATGTATACTTTCACTTTATCAAGGATTGATGATGCAGATTTCTGCATCTATGAGTTCGAATTGAGAAAATTACAATGGACACACACTAGATAATAAATAATTCATTATGTATGAATATAACATAAACTAATCCTACATTGTATAATTAAATATTTCGAAATTATCGAATCTTCAAAATTTCTGAATTATTAAGAAGATATTCCTTATTGAGAAAATATGTAAATATTAATGAAATCGTTGTGTTTGAAAGTATTTATTATCCAACCGTGAAATGAATTGATTGGTGAAAAATAGCAATGTCGTACATAACATTTTCATTTAAAAAATCAAATATCATTAGTGAATTGTCTAATCTAAATCTAATTTCTACGGTATAAACATAACCCATAAACCAAATACAGTAAACATCAATAATGTTTTGTAATTTGAAAAAACATTGAACGATGACATTAAAAACAACTGCCTACGTGCCGAAAATCAAGATGTCAATATGTGCTTAAAATTTGGTCGTTCAAAAGATAAAAATTTTAAGTATAATATTAAAATCTAGGACATGTTCGCAACTTTATGGTGTCTTGACATAACCTTATGAATGAGAATAGAAAGATGTGCAAAAAATATACACAAAGGCCATCAGGAAAAATAAAGTTACGCAACTAAAATTCACGTGTAATAATTCCATATAGTTAAGGTTACGAAAGTGAAGAAATGTATGATAAATAAAATATCGATGAACTAGAAAATTTTAAAATTTTCCGCCCACTCTTCTTAACACGAATTTTTAAAAATGATCATTTGTATCATACACATGAATATGATATAACAGATGTAATATTTTTAGAGATTGAAACGTTTATTACTTTCATAAAAATACATAAATATGTATGAATTAGTAGAAAAAAACTTTTCATATTTGTAGAAATTGAATATAATCAAGAATAACTACAGCAAATAGCAAATACAGCTTTCCTCTCGTTTACTGTAAACAGCCATGAGTTATTTTATTACGCAAAGGCAAACAATTGAATAGATCAATATTTGAAAATCAATATTGATAGAAAAATAAGTTCTACGACACGCATAGAAGGAAATTCATTCCATTTGCATAAGAATGACTAATCACTCAGCATAACGAATTATATGAAGATCGATTATGATAAATGAAACAAAATATGATTGATGCAGCAAGGAAATGAAAAAAACGTGAATAATCACAATTTCAAAAGCGGTTCAAGGAAGAACTTGAGAGGAAGCTTTCATTGAAGAAATGCACTTTGACACGGTCGACCTGAAAGTGCTATAAGTCTTGTAACTCTTTAAGCATAAGAAAATGTCTTCTTGGCTTTTCTATTAGATGTATTTGAATTATTTTTCTATCTTTAAGCTGGGTTCACACTTCACACATCTATCGTAATCGTAATGTGTTAATTAAAAAATACAGAGCCAGATCTGCATACGCAAGGAAAATGGCTATATAACTTTTCGGGTGTATAAGTCTGTCTGACATTATACGATTACAATAGAAGTCTGAAGATGTGAACTCAACTTAAGCCATGTTCTTAGACGACCTTCATTACGAAGCCTTCGTAGGACTCAAGACACCTGAACCATTGACGACTTTAAAACCACTTTCGTTCGCACGGCCCTCGCCAAGGAGTACGTGTGCAACAACGGCAACACGGTGAAAGCCTCCCTGGCTACGATGAATACGACGATGTCTTCGACAAATACAACGATGTCTACAACGACGGTCGGTGACATTGGCGTCGTCGTATAATGCCGAGGAGAGCCTCCGGGTGCGTGACTTACGACTGTGGTCGATTCCTGCTTCCATCTCGTTGCATCACAGTCTTGACCGTAACTCGAGGAACTGTGGCGTACGTGATGGCGGTGTCGACTTGCGATGTGCACCGCTGATCGCCGAATTGTTCCGCGTTGCTGTTGCATGTTGGATGATTTTCGTGTAAATTTAATGCAGATTAGATTGTGTGTTGTGTTCTGTTCGGTGATGATGATGATTATCTTCGTGAAAGTTTCTCTGAGAGTCTGCGAGGATCCGATTGGGTTTTTCCTATGAATTATGTTTGGTGTGTGGCATTAATCTTGTTTTATAGTCTATCGTCCGTGCGATTCGAGAATATATCCTGAGATGGATTTTCATTTTAATTTATGATGATTGCTCGAATGTGTGATCGAATGGCGTAAATGCGCGTGAAATCGACAATTAATGAAAAAAATAATTGTAAGAATATTTATGAATAAATAAAAAAGTCACGTAACATCTTACGGAATTCGAATTTATGCATGACAATTCGAAGAATATAATTAAAACGGATTCTGTCCCAGTGTGAAAGTTTTTTTTATTGATTCTGATTAGCAAATATCAAATTTTCTAAACAAATAAATATTCATTATGCGATTAGACTCTCGAAACGATGACTGTTATTATATCAGAAGAACTCTTCGGAATTGAAGTAAGAGTGAAATGAAATAATTATAAGCGGTCATCGTGTGAATGACATTACCCTTGAAAAGTGAAGATGAACTTTCACTGAGGCAGAAACCAGTACTACTTACTTCGCAGTTGTGTGCGCTTTTGCAAATAAACGAGAATAGAAGAGTTAGAAAAAACACATTCGAAATTCGCAAATTAGCGAGTTTCAACATACATATTTTATTGAAGATGAAAAAAATATTCAAATATTCATGAAACAACAAATAATTACAACGCTCGAAAAAATCGATATGAAAAATTATAAAAAAAATATTGATGTAAGAATACGTGATATTTAATCAATTGAAAAAAAAAGTAAGGAGAATTTCAAAAATTCGATAACGATTAAGTGTTATGTGTATAATTTAATGCTTTATTCGAATAATGGGCAGTAAATAAACGAATGATATAAAAATAAAGATACGTGTACTTTATACATCTTTCTAAATGAATTAGTATAATGTACCTAAAAAAGAGAAAAGCGTAGGCATTATGTTTAATGTTATTTGAGTTCATAAACCAACCAAGTGCTATAAGCAAACGATATTATTACTCAACCACTATTACTAAAATATGTTCTCAACAAATCACCTAGACACAATAGGTTGTTTTAAACTTTTTAGCGTCATACATTTAATTATAAAAAAATAATAATGAAAATAAAAAATGTATCACTGTAGTGTTAACAAATGAGATACAAAAAGTATTTCGTAAATACGAATATATTGAACAAAAACCGTATAATGTATTTTATGATAATTCTAAATTCGCTTTATGCTACTTTTCAGATAATTGAATATTAATGGCCACACATGAAATACAATAATGTTTGTGATGAAATCGTCCATATACACGATCACATTGCTCAAGAGCAGATTTTCGAGAGGAATTATAAATTAAATGGATGATTCAGTCGAACGAAGCTAGCCGCAGAATGCTGATGCGGGAAAAACACTGTGAGTACAATCGATCCTTATATAATATTACAACATAACATATCCTTTAAAAAGTTGTCATATTGCAGATCTAGCTCAATTCGAATATAACTATAGATAACGCAATCGAAAGATTCAACAATAATTTATTTGTATAAATTAAATTAATCGAAATGGCGACGGTGATCAGTTTGTTGACTAGTGCCATAAAAGGAGCGGCAGGATTCGTCGGATTGGGAAAACTGTCAGTTATTCCAGTATTACTAGCTGCGCTGGCATATTACCAATATGACGTTTTCGATCCTGAAAGTAGACCGATAAACCAAAGGAATTTACACGAAGACTATGATTTTATAGTAGTGGGTGCAGGATCTGCAGGAGCAGTTATAGCGAATCGATTGACTGAAAATCCTGCACATAGAGTGCTTTTGCTAGAAGCTGGAGGTCACGAGAGTGAAATTACAGACGTGCCGTTACTTTCCCTATATTTACATAAGAGCAAATTGGATTGGAAGTACAGGTGAGTTGTCATTTTTTTTTAAGATTCTATATCTCGATAGTTCGCCCTATCGCTTACTTTTGCGGATGTGACGAAGCGATCGGACAATGTTACATATATTTATTTTTTGTTTTTCGAAAGATAAGCGAACTTTCACTATTGAATGTTTAAGTTGTTGCGTCTAAATGGAATTACAAAATATGGAAAATTGCACAGGTTGATGCAACTATGAAGGTAGAGCACTTATGGGAGTTCATTTGTAAACAATGAAAACAAATTGACAATTATTGCGATATTTCCACACACAGATATATCACTTTGTGCATCGTGTTCTCATTGAAAAAAAAAGATAATACTAGAATATGGTCTCACGAGAAACTGTAATTATGACGTTACTGCAACGTATCAAATTTATTATAAGCGAAACCCTACGGGACACGCAAATATGACAATCAAATGTTATAAATAAATGAGAAAAAGCAAATGAAAACGCAATAAATTATAATTACATAAATAATTTCAACAAAGGAAAATCTCTTCAAAATTTCACACAGTAAAATGACCGAGAAAGAACATAAAAATGTGAAAATCTAAACGTGTTTAATGTAAATATATGAAATGTTAAGTCGTAAAATTTGCAACTTTGTTATGTTGCTGAATACTTCGAATTAATTCGTAACGATTTAGCAATGTATAGAATATAAAGTGAAATATTATATTACATGATGTTGAAGGAAATTTATTATGCAATTTTAGATTCTGATACGAAATTTAACAATGTTTCAGAACTCAGCCACAAAAGTCAGCATGTCAAGCTATGGAAGATGGGAGATGTTGTTGGACAAGAGGAAAAGTTCTCGGTGGATCTAGTGTTTTAAATACGATGTTGTATATCAGAGGAAATAAAAGAGATTTCGACCAATGGGAAGCTGCTGGAAATACTGGTTGGGGTTCTGAAGAAGCATTACGATACTTTAAAAAGTCTGAAGATCAACGAAATCCCTATTTGGCTAACAACAAATATCACTCCACGGGTAAAAAAATATTTGAAAAATTCACAAATGAATAACAAAAAATACATTAATTTTTATTGTAATTTCAGGCGGATATTTAACCGTTCAAGACGCTCCGTACAACACTCCGTTAGGAATTGCCTTTTTACAAGCAGGAGAAGAAATGGGTTATGACATCGTAGACGTGAACGGAGCCCAACAGACAGGCTTCGCGTTTTATCAGTTCAACATAAGAAGAGGAGCAAGATGCTCAACGTCCAAAGCTTTTTTGAGACCAATCAGACTACGTCCAAACCTTCACATAGCATTATTCAGTCACGTTACCAAAGTACTCATAGACAAGAACACGACAAGAGCTTACGGAGTGGAATTCATTAGAGACGGCACCACAAAGCAAGTGGTCTACGCCAAGAGAGAGGTCATATTGTCAGCAGGTGCCATTAACAGCCCACAACTGCTGATGCTGTCTGGAGTCGGCCCAAAGCGTCATCTTCAAGAGGTGGGCATTGACGTCATTAAAGATTCACCCGGAGTAGGCAGGAACATTCAAGATCACATAGCCGTGGGCGGTTTAGTCTTTTTGATAGATCACCCGATCAGTTTAATCACCAGTCGTATAGTGAACATCAACAGCGCTTTGAGATACGCTGTGTTGGAAAATGGCCCTCTCACTTCTAGCATAGGTCTAGAAGTGGTCGGATTCATTTCGACAAAATACGCTAATAAATCAGACGATTGGCCTGACATATCGTTCATGATGACCTCAGCCTCGACGTGCTCCGATGGAGGCACTCAAGTGAAGAAGGCTCACGGATTGTCTGACGCATTTTATAACGAAGTCTTCAGTGAGATAAATTATAGAGACGTCTTCGGAATATTCCCCATGATGTTGAGGCCGAAGAGTAGAGGTTTCCTCAAGCTCAAATCTAAAAATCCTCTATCGTATCCTTTAATATACCACAATTATCTGACTCATCCTGATGACGTGGGCGTACTGAGAGAAGGAGTGAAAGCAGCGTTGGCCGTTGCAGAAACGCAAGCTATGAAACGTCTTGGAGCAAGATTCCATAGCAAGCCATTGCCCAATTGCAAGCATTTGCCACACTTTACGGACGAATATTGGGATTGTGCAGTCAGACAATATACGATGACTATCTATCACATGTCAGGATCTGCCAAAATGGGTCCGGCTTCGGATCCTATGGCTGTGGTAGATCCTCAACTTCGAGTATATGGTGTGCAAGGATTGAGAGTGATAGATGCCAGTATCATGCCTACTATCACTAATGGAAATATCAACGCACCTGTCATTATGATTGGAGAAAAGGGTGCCGATATGGTTAAAGAATTGTGGAACAGAGGTGCGCGAAAGAAGAGAATGGTTGAAAATGAGGAGTATGAATTTTTGGATGATGAAGAGCCGTATGTGAGTGCGGAAAATATTTATTCAAAGTTTTTAACAAAATCTCCTGAAGTTAGATGATGGACAATTAGTGGAATAAACTTAATTAGTTTATATGAAAATTTCGACTGAAGTATCAAGTAGATTTTTGTGAAAAACACTTTTAATCGATAAGTTTGGATAAGGTGTATATGTTACTGAATAAATTTATATATTTAAATTTAAGATAAAGTTGTGTACAGTTCTGATATTTTCTGCATGTTGCTCAAATAAAGTTTAAATAAATAAAAACATGTATTATATCATTAATAGATTGTCATGAAAAGGGCAATAAAACTGATTTAAATGTTTTTTTATAAATAAACATTCGTTTGACTATCAAAAACGAAAATTCAATATTTTTTCATTTGTGATATAAATTTATACATAAAACATAATGATATAAAAATAAAAGAGTTCAAATCGAGAAAAAATATTCCAAATCATTATTTTCTTTAGTGCAAAGATTAAAATTCTCTAAATTTTATCAATAGAGAGTGCCATCTACAATGAAAAATTGGAATATAAAGATGTTATAGAGTACTTTCAAATATTATTAAATTGAAAATACAGATGACGTTAAAATATTAACATTTTTTATGAGAAAATAGAAATATTCAGATATTATTATAATATCTGTCATTATGATCATAATGGTACAAATAATCATTTAATAATCTGAAATAACCTACTGACTGTTAAATTTTGTAAATACAGAATGTTTTATGTCAAATATCAAGAATGCTGATTTTATGTTTTATATTTAATATTATATATTTCAACTTATAATTCGTTCGAAAAAATATTATAAAAATCCAAAATTAAATATATACATAAGTTATATTTATGTAAGTGCCAGATGTTAAATGAAAATGTATGAAAATTTTAAATAAATAAACTCAGTTGCTAAAAACTAATGTTGATCTGATTTAAGCAAGTATTTTTCTAGATTCACACTCAAAATGAAATTGAAACAAGTGAAAGCATTTATTAATTCCATTACAAAACATTTGCAGAAGTGAGCAGACGTTAATCGTTATGAGTTTTAATGTGATCAGCCACTGAGACTAATTTGATTCCATTACGCAATTTCAAAAAAATATTGAAACCAACATTTTACATTCGCAACAACAAATAGAAAATATTTGAAAAATTAAATGTAACCGAAACATGAAAAGAATGCCACAAATAAGTCCATTATGATTACACAACGCATTGCGTGACGATAAAATCTTTACTACAATACAATGAAATAATAATCACAGAATCAGTTTCGCTTTGTACAGAAATTAAACGTCTCAGTTCTTATAGCATAAGATGTAAGATAAAATGAAACTTTTTTAAGGAAATCACTCGTTGGTATTCTTAAGCGAACTACTAGAAACACAACTTTCACTGTTACTCGAAAAGGCCCGTATTTGAAATAAACGTACCTTGCTCACTTTTATCTAAATCGCAATAAACAATGATCGAGAATTAAACTCTGCAATACATAACAATGCTAACGAACTTGTATGCAAAATACAGAAAATCAAATTAAGTAGACACGTAACAAAGTTCAAAAGTCGAAAGCTCGTAGTAATGAAATGAGTAAAATATGAATACTTAAAGTGCATAAGAAGTAAATTTCGTTAATGAGTGAAGGCGAAAGTTCATAACTTTTTCGATAATTTTAAAATACTGTTTATGAAAAAAACAATACTTTCACTTGCCGCATATGTGTTCATTTATCATTATGTGATGGAGAGTCCCAAAATGTTCTATTACAGTTCAAATTCAGTAATCATATGAATCATGGATACATCACTCGAGATCGCGTATATAATGAAATGTGAAAATCGAAAATGATTAATGACCTATTTGAAAATCTTATCGACGATGTGCTTCAGATTATAAGAATAAAATTCGGATAGTTAAGATGTTAGAAATCGTCAATTGAAAATTTTCTAAAATAAATAGAAAAGAAATGGTAATATTTTATTACGAAACCGTCAATGCAAAAAAATGGAAAATAAATTGACCAAACCGAATCATAATTTAAAACCGTTTTGGTATTCAATTAAGACGATTCGCAGCTACATTAGCGTTCATGAATAATGCATATAACAAAGGGAAAATGATCACTGAACTCAAGTTCAAGTATGATAAAAAAGTGAATGAACTTTTTCACGGTTTACGTAACCGAAAAAACGAATGAACACGATAAATAGTCGACAAAATAGATTTCACTAACAAAACAAAAATGTGTGTGCACACAATAGAAGTAAGTGAGTATCTATCCGAAGTATTGCGAAAACTAAATTGTGGGATAAAATAAGAGAACTAAGAAGGGTTAATTTTTATTGTATTGTGTTTCGCATTGAAATCAAATGTACGGTGTAGTAAATTTTAAAATACGACCACAAAGACAATATACAATAAATAAAGAAACATGACATTTGAGTGAAAGCGAACAGCTTTATGATGAATTTATATTCTGAAAAGTGAACGCTGAGCTTCAATGGCAGAATAATTAATTCGGAACTTCAGCAGAAGCTTAAACGAGATTATGAAATTGAAACAATATCAACTAAGGAAAAAAGAAAGCAAGTTTATCGATATTCGGTTGAAAAAAAATGATTAGCATTAGAAAACATACGTTTTATTAAAATCACATATTAAACATACTCTCTCCGAATAAAATCGATTTTGCATAAAATATTATGGAAGTTATCGCATAACGAATTATGCGATATAATGTCATTTGAGTTATTAGAATTGCTAATTTGCGGATTCGAAAATCAATTGATCATTTTTTTTACAAATCATTAAAATTCAAGATTTTTCCGCGCAATTAATTCATGGCGGATAATTTACATTTTATTGTTTATTAATTAGAAAAATGCAAATTGACTAATCAATTTTGAAATTAAAACTAACGCATTAAGATTGTGGAAAAAACTTTTCCGATAAGATCTATTCCTAAAAAAATATTTTCTATCATTCATCTGTATGAGAAATAAAAATATATAGCTATATTTTAAAGAAGAAAAAAACCAGATACAACGGTGATGATCCAAGAGGAGCACCATGAGTGCTCTAGCACCCTCTTGGAAAAAATAATTTTCATATACCTTCATGTTTATAGTACTTGTTTTTAAAATATTTTTAATTATACAGAGAAAATCTTCTGCGGAAAAGAATTCGAACAAAATCATTACATTAACTGTTTAAAAAGTGAAATAATATAAAAATAAAACAAGTTTTTTAAATAAGAGAATTTTCAAACTGGTTAAAAATTTTGTAAATATGTAAAATAAAAGTGAATTTTATTTGAAATGCAATTTTTAAGATAAAATTAAAATCACTTATTTTAGAGAAAAATAAAATTATACCATTACGAAATGCCTTCCCCCAGTGACAATATTCCAAGTCCATCACCGAACTAATAAAATATCCGAAAAAATAAAATCCCTACACAATTTTGTTTTATAATAAACGTTTTTTTAATCTGCAATCAACAATTGTGTTATAAACAACAAACAAAAACACCAACGGATCTAAACGCAATTAATCGAGTCGAATTACCTAACGACAACAGACGTTCCATAATGTGAACAAATCGAAAGCACACGTTAACTAAGAGGAACTATGCGAGCATAAGTCGATGCGCAAGACACACGATAAAATCTCACCGTTTTACGACCGTTTCGATAATTACGTTCGCCGTGCCTAATGCAACTTTCATTGCACTTCGGTTCGCAATACGACATGCAGTTTTCCATCTCGTAGGTCGGTTCGATTTCGCATAGAGCGCCTAGACCGGTATTGACGAGCCGGTTTCTGTGATTCAATACAAAATGTACTGGCGAGCAACTGAAATTTCATGGTCTAGGTTTCGATCGTGACGGAGAATGTATCGATGAAAGCTTTAGATTGAATAAAAAAATTATAGAATATCGATCACGAATATCAATAGGAGTTGTTCATAACGGTGTTCGGATTGGGTTATTGTTGTTTTGTTGGTCTATAGTACCGCTGTACAAATAAGATTTTATATTGCAGAATTTGATATTGATGATAAAAATAATTGCAAGGAAATTACGAAAGATCTATTACAAATTTTCAATAAAAATATATATAGAATCGACGGATATTCATATTTGATTATAAGCATAAGACCATTCAACAGGAACGATAGTATTGATAATTACATACGAGAGTCACTGCAGAAAGCTTCGGTCTATTTAGTGTACAAAATTGATTATGAATACATCGTGTGGCAATCGATGAATTTTGAGATTACGTAAATTCGATTGTAGATTCATATTATTCAGGTTCAGCGAGTTTCACTGTATCCATATTTATGTATGTTGATCGACAAAAGTTTCTTTCGGCGCAAAGAAAGACCGAAGCGAATTTGTACTACACGATTTAGAAGCGAAAGTACAACAAAATTAAATAGTATACTTTTTCTAGAGCAGTTGATCGAAAAAAGAAACACACGAAAGAATGTCAAAGTCAACTGAATTTTCACATGGAAAAATTTAAGCGTTCTGTAATGGAAAATAGATACGCCGAGTTTGTATGCAAAACAAAAAATCTAACAGCTGCGAATGATTGTGTACAGTTAACGAGCTAGTAATCGAGTCCATTTTTTTTAAGAAACTATCTCAATAAGAGCAGATGTGTTATTATTTTCTTGCGATTGTGATTATCTCTGAATAATAAATAAATAAATTGATTTTTTTTTCAAGTTTAGCATGAATAAAAAAATATAAATAAACCGCGTGAACCAAACCTTGTTCAAACAAAGATGGACGAAAAAAAATATTTTTTAAAACCTTTAATGGGAAACTTTAAATGAGGATCTTTTAATATCAGAGGAACAATGAAAATTGAAGTACTTCAACCGTGTTTTTTCTGAAATAAGACATCTCCAATGAGACTATACTATTTAAGGAAAAACAGTAGTTTCTTCGACAAAACGTCATACGTTCGTCACGAAAATTCTAAAGCTTTCTTCGCATGGACCTACGAATTTTCTTATCTACACGAGCCACAGTTTGCGAACCTCCACGAGGAGAGTGCGACGACTTTCGTGGGAGGCGCTCATCCAGATGCGCATAGAAAATACGAGTCGTTGTATACGAACGAAATTGATATAAGCTCGCGCGAGCACGCGGAGCCGAACACTTTCATTGTAATTGTCGACCGAGTTACAGCCGGCCTAGTCCGAAATATTACAACAAGAAACGACCGAATAATAACAAGAAGGCATAAATAACATAACGATCGTTCGGAATCGGGACGATGACTCGCTGGAAGCCGAGATTCGGATCGGCGCTCGTTTGAGGTTTCAGTGTTGGTTGTGGCCGTCGAAGGTTGTGGACGTTCACGGTGATTGTTTCGTGTTAAAACTGTCGTGGTGAATTTGTGGATGTTGTCACAACTTGGAAAAATAGGATTGATTGTGCGACATGTGTGGGTGATGGTGTTTTGTCACCGCCTTCCGAGTGACGGATGGTGAAGTCGAGCAGGCTGTATAAAAGGTGGGTTTGTTTCTGTGTTAATTTGACTTGTGTGGCGAATTTATAATCGTTTCGTAATTTATCAAGTCGTACAAAGACATAGAGATAGACGAAATTTCAAATAAAGAAACGGTTAAATTTATGATTGATGTCGATCTAATCTGTTTAGAATGGATATTTTTTCATGAAATTCAAATGTATAGATTTCGAAAATGCCTTAATAATACAAGCGTATATCAATCATATTCGTGGAGTTAAATAATGTATCTGTTTTGAGCATTTTTATGAATGCATTGCATAGAACGTGAAATGTTTTCTAAATGAGTGCGTTTTTGAAAAGCTGAATTACTCATACACTCAAATGAGCATAATGTACGTATAATATACGAAGCAGCCGTATAAGTGATGAATTATTTATAAATTTTATGGATGCATGAAAGTTTTATTACGTACACGATGATGTTATGATTATAGCATTAAATTGTATAATATTCTTTTTTAAGGTAAAATCAGTAATGAAATTAATTATAAATGCAATCTTCATTCGTTAACAATAGTGCTTTATTATAGGGAAACAACCTGATTTCAAATTCGGTTATGTTTGCAAACAAAACAGCCGAATTAGATAATTTTATTGAGCTTAAATAAACCGATGATATCAGAATGAAAAGCCAGAGCTTTTACATAAATACAGTCATGAAGCTTAGAAACGCGAGAACATATAATTTATTACGAGGCAAAATTACAAGCAAAGTCATTGTAAGCTCTTACACGGCTAAGTGTATCATAAACTACCAATTATATTACTCAAATGAACTCGCCGTCTTATTTACGATCTGGCAAAATAACGGACATCGGTGATCGACATAATCGCTCGTGCTAGAAGATTGACGCATAAATCTCGATGAATCTAATAAACCGCATCAGGTTAGGAGATTGATGCAAGAGCGTTTTCTATACACCCCCCTAGAGCAATAAATATCGAAGAGTCGCGCTTTTACCATTCGTACTCACGCACTGGTATATCTAGAGAAAGTTTCACCATTCGGGAAAGACGTTGTCAATTTGATAGACTCTTCGAATAAGATTATTTTTAACGAAGCCATGCTATTAGATGTCTATTACACGTCTGCTTTGAGCAAATCGCTTTTCATTATGTGCCGTAATTAAAGCTAATGAAAGCACATTGACAAGAGTGCGACGTGACGGAGCAATCTCTTGCGCACTCTAGGTGAATTTTTCTCGAAATTGGTCACGCGATTCCTTGAGAACTTTCCAGTTCATAGATGTTTTTTTAACGACCGGTTGTTTGATCGAAATGTTCATTTTAAAACGGTCGGACAGTAGTCAAGTTGACGTATGTCTCAATTGGCGTAAGAAAAATAAATGCGCCGTCCGTATAAGGTAAATGTTAGGTTGCATATTGTATGGGAACTTTCTTGCCGGCGTCGAAAGGAAATCGAACGGAAATTGAAATCTTGAACCTGCAGCGTAGGTTCAAGTACAAAAAACGATGATTGATTTCGACAAATATGAATCCCAAAATGGGATAGTCAAATAAGCTCGGCACAAATCCACGGTCGAATGCAAAACGTGCACAATTCACGAACGTAAATAGAAAAACATGCCGGTTCGTTTTAAATGTGAAAAAACATATCCATTCAAAATGTGTTGATTCATTAGAAATTTCATTTGGCAACACTTATAATTCCTTTCACTTATTTATAACAAATGCATCTAAATTCGACAAATTTAATGCAAACAGGAATATAAAAGCGTTACAAAAATTCTGAAGACATTAATTAAATATTTCGAGCGATGAATGTAAGAAAAAGTGATAAGCAATATTTGTAATGCGAATAAATGACGAAAATATAATATGAACACGAACGTCGACATCTACCTGTTAGCTACTGAACTCCATTGAGTGAATGTATAATATTGGTGCGATACAAAAGTAAGTAGTCATTTCAAAACATAATGCAATGAAGCTAGAATATTTCAATAAATATTATTTATATTATACTAATATAAATAAAATTAGAGAAAATATAAAAAAATAAGTTGTTATAAAAATATATACATATTTAAAAAAAAAGAACGATTATTTTTTTAGCTAATAAAATATTATTACCTACTTATTCGAAAGATGGGAGGCATTATTTTCAAAACTTGGCGAACCAATAACACGATTTGGAGCAAACATTTGCATAAAAGTTGGAAGCTAGTAGAATCAAAAAATAATGTTGAACATAAAAAATAATATGGTCGAAAAACTTGTTAAGCACTTTTTCATACACGTGTACGATTCGCATGAATTCTGATGTTTTGGAATGAAGCATTTCATAGAAAAAACAAATAATACAATATTCGGTATTTTAATTAAAATATAGTTAAAACAATACTACTTTTTTAAAAGAAAATCTTGATTGTTAAACAATTTTATATCTTACTCATGTTGGGAAAGTTTCAAATTTATTTAGTTTCCGTATTGATCATCTTAAACGTGTTCTACAATTGACGAAATTCGAAAGTTTTTTTAGAATTGAAAAAATTTAGAAAATAAATAGCTAAATCCTTCGGTTTCAAATATGTTTAAATCCACAGTAATTGTACCAAAAATAAAGAGATAAAATAAAAATATTTTTTCCATTTGTCTTATACTATTGCATACGTGATCAACGAATAACTATTAACATGTTAACGAATTCATGATTTAATTAGGCCGAAAATTGGGTATCTGGAATCTTTCCGAGACATTTGACTTAATATCTGCACCGCACTCTATAGAATTATTAAGAAACTTAGAAGAATCTGAGCAGATTTAATAACAATCATAGAAGAATACTTGATGAGGATCTGACAAATTAAATTACATCAAAATGTTTTTGCTCCAAATTCTAGCCAAAACTAATTCAGACAAGATTATTTTGGTAAACGGAAACTTTAATCAAGTCGACATTGACGTCGAAAAAAATCAGACCAACGACACACACCAAACTTACAACCACTAAAAAAAACATTCATATCATACGAACGCATGAACAATACAATCGATCGATCAACAATAGCCAATATCGACTCGAGACATACGATTTCGCAACAGTGCGAAAATTACGCACACCCACGACGCCAAAGCGACGAGACCAGGAGTTCTTCCGGAGTGGAGCGTCACGAAGCTCTCTCTTCGCGATACCCCCACTTTGCACCGAAGTTGTAGCTGTCAGGCGAAATCGAAAGTCATGTACGGCGAGCCAGTGCAACGCCGGTATCACCAGCTGGTAAAAGTATCCGTGGCTCGGCCAGTTTGAGCGGGAAGTGTTGTTGTCGTGCTGTTTGCTCCTCTCCGTCCGAGAGTCGTGATTGTCCATTGATTTGGATTGGATATAAAAATTATTGAATAGTTGAGATTTTGTCGCGAAAAGTTCGTGTGGAAAGCGCGTTTGGAAGTTTCGGCGAAGATACTTCCGGTTGTTCGGAGGTTCGGCGGTCAAGGTTTTTTTGTCTGGGCATCGTTGGTAATTCAAGATGGACGTCAGGAAAGGTGAATTTTATATTGTTGATGTGAATATTATTTTATAATGTACATGGTTAATATTTGTTAGCATTTATCGTAAGACTTGATTTCGTTATGTTCAATTATAAAAAAGCGTGTTATTAAGCGTTCATAATTGAATTCCTGTCCCAAAACGAGTTTTTAGATGTTATAAAATGCATATAAAAACGTAAATTTCGGTACTCGATGACACACTTTTAGTTAGAATATTAAGAAACTTCATGTGACAAAATCGTTTCATTAATCTCCAAAGATTTCATAAAGTTCAAAATACTACTTGAATTTTCATATTAAGAAACGTGTTACACGGAATTTTCTCTTTCGATTAAATACACTTTTTTTTAGAGATAAATATTTAAAAGAAGCGTTACGAAACAGAATGTGTAATGAATTAGTATAATGCACGTGGAAAGTTACGCAATTGTCAAAACGCATGAAGAACTTCTGTGTTCACTGTTTGGAAAATGTATCGAGTCCGTGAAAAGTACAAAGAAAATGACCGAGAAAATGTAAATGCGCCCCTCGAATAACAATCGTTATGAATATTCAACCGCGAGTTTCGTAACGCATTTTCTTTATTCAAAAGCATTTTTGTCAATGAGAAGTAACGACCCATTGCGTTAAGCGGAAGCGTTCTGTTGTCTCGCAATGAAATAATACTGCCTTCTGTGAACCTTAAACTTGACACTGTTTCGAAAACAATTACCGTAAATAAACGCGTTCAAACCTTGGAAATATTGATGATTCGTGAAATAATTCAGTTGCGTGCTGCGTTAATTGATTTGAATTGAAATAAGTTCATTAACAGATTTGTACTGAAATAATGATCTAGAAACTGATGGTAAACATTAAAATAATGGATATGAATAAAAAATAATAATTGGTCAGTAATAAATGAAGTTGAAATTAGTATTCAAAAATATTTTTTACGTGATTGCGAATTGAAATATCAAATTCGATCATATCGGACAAATTTGATAAAAAATATGTAAATTAATTGACGTAAGTTTTTTTAAATTAAAATTCAAAACTCGTCATTTAAAAATACATTAGACGATAATGCCTGACAAATATTAAAAAAAAAAAGTTGTCATTTAAAGTGGTCAGTGGAATTTTTTTAATAGCCCGAACGAACGAAATCGAGGCAACAAAGACGACAACGTATTAGTTTTAATTTCAATACTTTAAAGTCATTTTCCATCATATTTCACAATTCAGACAAAAGAAAAACTTAAGGACGTTCCATGGCCCGAACAAAATACCAATAATTAATATTTAAATGCATTTTCGACCTTGTCGATTTCCACCAGAGATCGATTCCGAGATAATCGAGCGTCGTAATAGAAATTTATAATTCGATCAAAGCACAACCACACATATTACGAATCATCTGAAATTACCATCAATCTTCTAGAAACCGCAGACCGCGAAGATCGGAACATCGAGATCGACCACAAGGACACTTCTAAATCGAACTTCGATGTGCATTCGGAAGAGGTGAAAGCCGAAAATTTCTATCGGCGATTTCAGCCAAACGTGGACGAATTTCACTGGTGGTTATCGAACGGCGATGGACGAGGCACGTTTCCGTTGTGACGATGCCAGTTATGCGTTAATCCAATCGCGTATGTTTCGGCGAAAGGTGAAAACGACTTGCAGCGTCCAAGAATGGCTTTCTATTGCCGTACCCGACAATTGGATAATCGTCGCTGTTATTCGAGAACGAACATTCCGATCGCGGTTAGGCCGTGACCGATGGTTTATTAGCGGATAACACTGCTAAACGGACGTTTAAATGTTTCTTGACTAATTTATTTAACGGAATAGGAAATAGCGGTTAAAGCGTTATTCACATTCAAAACAATCAGTTGAATAATTTTATTGTTAAGCGATGAGATGTGTATCTTGATACAAGGTTCATTTGTAATTAACATTGAAAATCTTTAAATGAGCCGATTAGTGCATGTACTGAATAGCTCCAAAAACAATGCAGTTTTCAAAATTCTCTTCATTAATTATCGAAAATTAAAATAATACGTAGGAATATGAATTTTGTTTAATTATAATAAGCTACGAATGTGCTCAGTTCATATTAAAGAACGGAATCGATTAAAATGACATCTGAAATAAATTATTTATTATTCGCTGGTCAAACACATTGTCATTTGATGGCATGTATCTTCACCATTCCGGAAAAATATTTCACACATAGAAAGTTATGACTGTACACCGAGTGCTTTGACATTCAAATCTATTTTAATTGGAGTTAATCATTCTATACACTGAACGATTCAAATGTCGACACATCTGAAAAACGCAAAAGCACATTGGCGGCAGCGAATTAACAATCCGACGGTTTTTTCCAGCGTTACAGCGAAAGTTTTACGTAACAGCCTATATAATGCGAGCGACTTCTCGTCGTATAGTTAACGCACATTCCTCTAGAATTTCGTATGCACTTCGATCGCGCCATTAAAGCGCCGTGGTTCCGATCACGTAGCCGGCACTGCCGACTAACGCTAAATGCTACGAATGGAAAAAATAATGAAGAGAGCATTTATTTCGTAACGCTTCAACGGACGTTTCGAGTGAAAGCGAAATGTAAGGGCAAGGGCATCGTCGCCTTGCCAGAACGTTCCGATGGATGCAAATATGACCGTGGAAATTCGGCCTTTCCACATCCATAACCTTGTGCCATTTATGTGCACATGATGCCATTTGACAAGTGACGAAATTTATCTTGATAGCTTTCGATTACGGAACGCATACGGAAGAATGTGAAATTTTTCGAAATCTTTAAATATTTATCTTTTTACTCAATTAAATAAATAACGTTAGATGCAAAACGTTTTTTTTTTAAGGCGGAAGCGTTAATAAACGTGAGTGTAGCAATATAAACATGGGACGATAAAAATTGCAATAGGTGTTAAACACAAAGAGTCTAAGTGAAATTCGATCTGAGTACGGCACATACGTGAAATAAGCGAAAGCATCGACGTGATAATTTCCACGTGTTTGCGCAGACTGACAGATAGACATTCGGTCGGTTCACATGTCGAAATATCTCCTTGTTTCCACGGAGGGGTGTTGCGCAAAGGTGCAATAACGTGTTGCGTGCATCTTGTCGCTTGCCTCTATTGCCGAAGCGTGACTGTTGGAAAAACAACACACATAAATAAAAATAAAACAATAATGGACAATTCATCAGCGAGCGATCGTCGACCGTCGAATTGCGGATACGACATGTACAAGCTAATTATATTAATTGAGCTTTATTTTTTTTTTTCAGAACACGAGTCAGAGGAGGCGTTGCCGCCTGAAGTCTGATTGAAATGGGCCAAGAGCACTCCTCGTCATCGAATAGAGATCGACAGAAGAGAGGGAATCACAGATCCCACATTTCTCACAACAGAGATCCGGATCCTACGAGGACGTCGTCGGACCATCGCAGAACTCCTCATTCGTCTAAGTGTTCGACATCCTCATCAAGCGGTTACACTTCGGCAGTGTCGAGGAGCAATTCGACAACTTCGTCGTCGCTGTCCGGCAACAATTACGGCAATCACCTTCCGATATACACCAATGTTCACTATAAGGACGTCAATAATAATAACATATACAAGCCATTGAAAATAAACAAGAACAATATACACAGGCTGAAAATATTGAATGCAGACAAGGACACTGCTATATATTTGGAAAAACACCTGTCCATCAAGTCATACTTGGACCACGAAGACGTGAAGAAAAAAGGCGGGTCGAAACCTGTGGAACCTGCACAAAAAAAAGCTGGCATAAGAAATTACACACCGAAAATATTAAGCGAAAAAGGACCGCAGAAAGATCTAGAGCACTGGATTTGACTAACGTCGATTACAATATCGATTAAATCGTTACCATATTATACGAGTATTTATCAGTACAAACACATAGTGAAACTCTAGTTATTATAAAATTTGCTTCAATTATAACTAAGGATACGATTACGACAAGTACCAAAAAATCGCCTAGAAAATCATCAATACATAAAATTTTCAGCTCAAAATGGCTCTTTTAGGTTCTTTAGCATCGTTAGGAGGTTTGACACAGGCTCCAACGACTTTAATAACATTATTGCCATTGTTAGCTGTTGGAATCACATATTTCCGATATCAATCCGTAGATCCAGAATCTCCACCCATAGACGCAGTAAATGTAATAAAAATCAAATTTATATTTTTGTACATAAACGTTTTCTATAAATTAAACAAACTGCATTTATATTTTCAGCTGTATCCCGTATACGATTTTATTGTGGTTGGCGGTGGGTCAGCAGGAGCAGTGGTGGCTTCGAGACTTTCCGAAGTGAAAAATTGGACTGTGCTGCTCCTGGAAGCCGGTGGACAAGAAAATGAAATATCCGACATACCCGCATTGGCAGGCTACACTCAACTATCAGACATGGATTGGAAGTATCAAACGCAGCCGTCTCCGAATCGAAGTTATTGTTTAGCAATGGCTGCTGATCGTTGCAACTGGCCGCGTGGGAAAGTTTTAGGTGGATCGAGTGTCCTAAATGCAATGGTGTACGTAAGAGGAAATAAAAACGATTACGATCTGTGGGAAAGTTTGGGCAATACGGGTTGGTCTTTTGACAACGTTCTACCGTATTTTAAAAAGTCTGAAGACAATAGAAACCCTTATTTAGCGAAAACGCCATATCATTCTACCGGAGGGTATCTAACCGTGCAAGAGTCACCGTGGAGAAGTCCACTGTCTATAGCCTTTTTGAAGGCGGGAATGGAGTTGGGATACGAGCATAGAGATATAAATGGAGCTCAACAAACTGGATTTATGCTTACACAAGCAACAATAAGGCGAGGGAGCAGATGCAGTACGGCGAAGGCATTTTTACGTCCGGTTCGACTGAGGAAAAATCTTCATATAGCGATGCATTCACAAGCCACAAAAATATTGATCGACGGCAAAAAACGAGCTTATGGTGTGCAATTTATGAGAAATGGAAGGTCGCAGTCGGTAAGGGCAGCCAGAGAAGTGGTTATTTCAGCTGGATCACTCAACGGTCCGCAATTACTAATGTTGAGTGGTATTGGACCGGCAAATCATTTGGCGGAGCACAACATACCGGTTATATCTGATTTGAAAGTAGGTCATAATTTGCAAGATCATGTCGGCCTTGGAGGACTAACTTTTCTAGTGAACGATCCCGTGACTTTCAAAAAATCCCGATTCCAAACTGCAGCAGTCGCTCTTGAATACATAATGAACGAGAGAGGACCGATGACGAATCCCGGGGTTGAAGGATTGGCATTCGTCAACACTAAATATGCTCCAAAATCTGGTTTATGGCCAGATATACAATTTCATTTCGCACCAAGTTCTATAAACTCCGACGGTGGAGATCATATTACAAAAGCGTGCAATTTAAGAGACAGAGTTTTCAATACTGTGTACAAGCCATTATTGAAATCGGAAACGTGGACAATATTACCTCTGTTATTGAGGCCGAAAAGTTCAGGATGGGTGAGATTGAAAAGTAGAAATCCATTTGAATATCCTTTAATAGAACCTAATTACTTTGCTCACAAAGAAGATATACAAGTTTTAACCGAAGGCATAAGGATTGCAATGGCTGTTTCGAACACTTCAGCGTTCCAAAAGTACGGTTCAAGACCTCTAACTATTCCAATGCCAGGATGCAAACATTTGAAATTGTTCAGCGATGAGTATTGGGAATGTAGCATGAAACACTTTACTTTTACAATATATCATCCAACTGGAACTTGCAAAATGGGTCCAGCTGACGATCCTGATGCAGTCGTAGATCCCAGATTGAGAGTGTACGGGGTAAGCAATTTACGAGTAGCAGATGCAAGTATTATGCCAACAATAATTAGTGGAAATCCTAACGCCCCAGTTATAATGATAGGAGAAAAAGCAAGTGATTTGATAAAAGAAGATTGGTTAAAACACTGATTTTAACTTAAAGTCATAAAATAAAAAAAATGTTAACACTAATTTGTGAAAACTAGTGAATGTGTTTTAAGTGAATTGTTCTTATGTAAATATCTGTTAAAGGTGTATATTTCATGCTATTGAGTAGTATTCATGTAAATTTACGATATACACATTTATATCTAAAAATTAATTTTAAATGTGAAAATATAGACTACTTATTAACGATGATGATAAAATTTGTAAAAATTGTTTTTAGAAAGCATTTATGAAATAAAATATGAAAAACCTCTAGTCATAAAAACAAAAAGCTTTCAATGATATTTAATACAGTAGCCTATATTAAACTTTTGAACTAGGAAAATTTTCTTGAAAGTAATTTATTAAGTTGTGAATTTGAAATATTAAGATTTTCATTGGGAAAAAAGTAACGAAAAAACATTGTTGATTAATCACATTTTATTTTACTGTAAATTTCAAAAAATATATTTTATGTTTATAGTGCCATAACAGTGGCGAAATCAGTACATAAAATAAAGCAAAATAATATGTAACAAGAGTTAAATGACTGTAATCATATCTGTATTTCATTGAAAATAAAAATTTAATAAAGAAACAACAGATTATTTCGAAATATATTAAATGTTACATCACGAAGGAAGCCCATCATCCCATCTGTTAACTACACCCAACTCTATATCAGAATACATAATACAACCAATCATATAAATTCAAAATCAAATACATTTGAAAAATGTTAAATAGAAAGTCCCCACTTGCTAAAAGAAATCATCAATCAAGAGAAGGTTCTAGCCTCAGGTGAAAATCTTCCAACAGCCATAAACAGATGGCGCAAGACCACTCAACTAACAACGCAACCTTTTTTAGCGAAAACCACACACAATCATCGATATACAAAACAGCAAAATTTCGCAATAGTATTGTCATATTGAAAAAAAAAACCGAATCGAAAGTCTTTGTTCGGCAGACATCTAAAGATCTAAGATGCGATGACCATCACAACACCGAAATAACACCATGCAGCCTCGGACAAGGTCTCCACGATCTCGTAAGTCCAAGGCGACGGACACCGGTCCTGAAAATTGCGAAATTCGAAGACTCATTCGCTCAAAGGCCGCATAAGCATGTACAAGAAAGACGAGAAAACGCGAATGTCCTAGTGAAAGCGTGAAAGGACCGAAGTCGCTAATGGTCGCGCTAAATGCAACGTTTTTACCATTCATTCAATTTAGACGCTAAATGAAAGTGTCATCGACTTTTATTATTCGAATAGTAATTTGTTTTAAAATGATAATTTGCGCAATGTTGACTCTGAAAATGAGAGACGCGACGAACGGCACGTCGCGCGAAACCGTTATATAAAGGCAGTTAATGAAATTCGATTGTTCGGAAGAGCGATTCGAAATATGTATTGCATTATTAGAAATCGTATTTTATATTAAACATATAAATATTATCGTATCCACTTCGATAGAGGAGGCTGCGACGTTGGGTTATATGAAAAGAATTAGACGCTATTGCGAAAAGAGTTACTCAATTTTTCTGAGAAGATTCATATAATATAAAAAAAAAAATACGAAGTATATTGTGAAAATTATTCAATTGTATTGTATTATAGAATTCTATGAGAAATTCATATCTTCACGGTATTGCACATGTAGAATGACATAACTAGAGTAAAAATTTTAAATAAGACATTTTTTTTAAAGAACACAATAAAATGAATGAAATAACTATATCAATCGTTAAATTTTTCACTAAATGAGTAATTAATTTTAACGAAAATAAACATTATAATTGTATCGATTAGATATCACTCCGTGCAGAATATCGACAAAGAAGCAGTCGATTTCTAAATACGTGACAAACTACACCTAGAAGTACAATAAATAGAAAATCCAAAGCTTCCTAGAGTGTAAAAGCGAAAATAAAGGGCGCACACTTCGATCGTGCGCTCGTATACCGGCGTTCACTTCCTACGCGGAAAAAGTGGTCGCGGTTTCTCGATAACACCAGGCAATGTTAATGTCATAACAGCTTACCAGTTTGCGGAATCGAATCGAGGTTGGACCAGGAGGTGTTCGTGAAATTTTACGATCAAAACAGTTTTTTTTTTTTCATTTCATTCTCTCGATTCGTATGTATATCTGAACGGATAGATTAGCGATAATCATCCGCCTGTTTCTGAAATGAGATGCCACGCGGAAATCGATGAATCCTGCGTTTTTTCATATTTGTGTAGGAAATCGTTGCGTAAGTTGCATAATCAATGCGAAACATAACAAAGAAAATGAGAGTGTTTGTATCGGTGAACGGTGTTTGTGATCGGTGATGCGAGTAAAAATGTCGCCGGTGGCTGATCGACATTGCCAGTTCAAAAATTTGAACAAAAATTCGGTTGCGCAATGTCGAAAGAATGTTGTGATAAAAAACAATAGTTGAAGAGAATGAATGTGGTCAAATATTTAACGAGCGTTGAAGCATTTTAAATCATACGTATTGTAAAAAAAAACAAATAGTCGTCTAAATTGTAAAATATTTGATTATTGATAAAATAGCAAAATTTTATAGAAGATTTTGAAAAATCGCAATAAATTCTACATAAAATATTATATAACTTAATTTAAATTTAAAATATACAATGATGTAAGACAATGCCACAGCATAACTAAATAGATAATTAGAAAGTTTTCACTGACACTGGCAAAAAGTAATGGCAGTGATTTCCATTAAGGTCAGTAGCTTTAGGAAGAACCAGTAAATTGCCAGTAATTTACCTAAAAATTGCGAATCATTGACAAATCGGAAGTAAAAATGTAACGAGCGGATTATGCGAGTAGACTATTAAATCATTTTCGGTCGAATGGATTAGTAGTTACACACGTAACGTAATAGATTAGACAAAATGAACTCGACGATCGTCGAATGACATGTACATTGACTTCAACGATTAAAATAATTATAAAATCGTACATAAACGATTCATTGACATTGAAAAACGGGCCAAAAAAACGTAATTAATGTGACCGTGAATTTATTGCAGTACATGTAGAAAAAAACTGTTGCTAAAATAAATATTTAAACGTCTAATAGAAGAATATTAGATGTGTAATGACAATAATGAGATAAATAAAGAGAAAAGGAGTAAATGATTGAAAAATAACACAAAAAAAGTGAAAATTGAAATAAACGTAGAGACATCGATGAGTGGACCAAAACGAAACCCAAGAAGATCGCGATTCCAAATATGAATCGCGTGGTACGTGAGTTTAATCACGTAATATGTTACGAACGATTGGCTAACGTAATAATCGTATTACATATAGCACCATAACATCTACGGATGTTCGAGTTTTTCTCTCTCTCGCTCGCTTCGTATATTTCTGCCTTTCATCGTGCGTTTGTTGAAATTGCTTCCTCTCGAACTTTCGATTTCCAGCTTGCGCGGGTGTTAAGTGGTATTGGAACAGAATATTGCGAACGAAGTTCTATGGGTCAGATCAAGTGTTATAAATCAAAACCGTTTTACTAGGTATGGACGTTGAATAAATGTTGAATGAGAAAAAAAAATTGATAACTCCAGAAATCAGATGATGAATTGTATCGGTGAAATGAAATGAAAGTTATAGACGAGCGAAGCTTATTATGAGCACTTAGAGATAGTTATTTATACAATTACGAAAATGAAAACAAAAGTCATTTAACTTCTAATATGGGAATAATAATAAATATTCAAATATAAATGAAATTCAGATTGGATATGTGCTTTCATCCGATAATAAATGATGCTTTTGAATTATTTGTAAGTATTTTTGAATATTTTAACCTATAGTGTAATAATCAATATAAATGTAAAACTCATGAATAACAACACAACAAACAAATTTCACAAACAAAAAATCTACTCTTTGAATATTCTGAAAAAGCTGAAAACAGATAAGTAAATCTAGTTTACGACTCAGGAAAAACGACAATATCGAAATCGGCTATCACTACCGGGATTGTACAAATCAGATTGATATTATGAAACTTTTTTGTTGATGCAATAGATAAGGTCGAGGTCTTGACATTAACTTTGAACGTCAAGTTCAACAACATTTTTTTCGAAAATGCGTTAAGATATACGATTTGCATTCGAAAATAGCACGATCTTGTTCATAAAATACCCCCCGATGATTTGCAAACTCTTCCTTATTATTGGATCGGAAAAGAACAATAACATGGAAAATTTGAAACATTCGAAAAAACGTGTGCGATGACTACGACGTGTTTGGATGCACTTTGATGCGAGCAAGGGTTCATAAAATGGAAAACAGAAAAATTTTGTAAGATGGAAAGCTAAGAAACCCCACCAGTGTTGCTGTTTATATGGTAGTGTAAGACGCCCGACGAATCAGTTAAGCGCAGTCGTTCACTCCGTTCGCGGTACGTTCGGGTAGTGTTTCAGTGAAGTTAAATTTAATAAAAAAAAAAGGAAAAAAAAAACTATAATTACAAAATGAAGTTAGTGTAATTTTAAAGATGTGATAATTTATTTGTAGAATTTTTTACGTGTCCTTACGAATAATCATTTAAGGAAACGCGCACGGATGCAAATAAGAATAAGTCTATAAATATTCAAATTAAGCGCATAATTATTCAAATCTACTTGCAACGATACATAAATAAATAACTTAAAAAACGAACAAAATACACTTGGAAACACCAACGAAACGATCGATTCTCAAAAAAAAAAAAATAATAAAAATTACACAATCATAGAGAATTGTGCAAAACGAAAAGCCATACACGTCCGAGAGTGAAACTCAAACAAACGACCGACGAAAAAAAAATCAAACATTGCGAAAGGGTCGAACTCCGTCGAAACGAGTGACCCACACGCGCATCGCTAAACGGCCCCGTCATATTTCGAGACATCGATGACTCTTATAATTGACCGAAAACAGTGTAATGTGGTCGAAAACAATGGTGACCCGATGCGGAAACGGTTCTCGCGAATTATGCAACTGACCGGTCCGTAGAGCGGAAGTGCAGGGAAGAAAGCAGCGCGCCGCGGAACAAGCTCCGTAACGTTACGAGAACAAGTGCACGTGTACTTTTCTCACAGTACGTAACATTCTATCAAAGTACCTATGTACGGTGTTGTGAGGGATTTTGGACACTTTTGATGAATTTGAAAAATTTTAATTTTCCACAATTTTTTCATTAAATAGGTTTGTGGTTTCATTTTTAATCGAAAAACTTATAAAGTAAGGTTTTCAATATCGAATTCGACGCCGATGATGAGAATAATTTCTTCGGAAAAATTCTATTTAACGAAATGATTATTGTCGAAAGTAAAATTTAGATAATATTTAATAGAATAAATCATGTTTTTATACGTTGTATCGAATCTTCGAAATATAGAGTTTACAATAAAATATTATTTTCATACATTCCTACAACTGTCATATAATAATCTCTTCCGGAAACATTTTCCTTTAATCAAACTTTTACATAAAAATCGTTCTAAATATAATAATAAATCGTACTTGTCACTCTTCAAAATTATAAATTAAATCAGTACAAATTTTTCGAATTCATTTTGTAGTGTCCAGAGTTCTTCACAATACTGTGTATGTGTATAGGGCTTTCCTAATGTGGCACAAGTCCGAAAAGCGAGCGTCACGTGGCCGCGAATTGAATTGTGGGAAAGAGTTTGCGAAGTACAAGTGAAATTTTTTTTATCTCGATTTTTCGGTTAACGAATGTTATGTTGTTTCGCAATGAAGTGAGAAGTGGAATTTGTCGTTTTCTTTTGACGCATGTGCATATGCATTTTTTTTAGGAAAAGTTGTTTATTTACATGCATTCGTTTGCGTTATGAAAAAAATTAAAATATTTGTCACTTTCTTTCCTTCTGTGTATATCAATTTATTCAGATTTTTTGCACTGTTAGGTAACCACATCGCATATGACATTTAACGAAAATTTCAAACAAATTTCAATCCGGAAAAAATATTTATAATAATTCAATTAAAACCAGTACTCGAGAAGGGATTGGAATTTTCAAAATAGTAACAACTTTCAATACCTATCGAAATTCATTTATTCTTGCTTTCTAAAAAAGCAACTAAAAATACAATTTTCAATGCACGGCTATCATAAATATTTCGATCGAGAACTCGTGCTCGAGGCACGCCTGTTATCTCGATAGGTGCTTAAGCCATTTTAGAATATATCGATTGATTTACATTTTATTATTCGTGTGCGTGAACCTAATTTGAATTACGAACGTGAATTCTGAGATGGCCGAGATGTTGCATAATAATAAACAAAACGCGAATAATGACCGGTGAAAGTCAATCGCTGTGGCGATAATTTGGTTCGGACAAGAAGACCGAGATGACTTCGTTCTGGTTCTCGAATCCTCTATGAATCATTCATATTTTTTTAATACTCGTGTAAAATTGCTAAATTATTAAAATAAAAACGAGAAAAATACGTGTATGTTTCCGTTTTTTTTGTACGACATATGATCACATTAGATTTTAATCAATGCGAAAATTTAATTGTACAACTTTCAACAAGAGTCGTCTGCATGTGCGCGTTGAAAAGAGCGAATACCTCCAGAGAAAGTATTTGTTGTAAATAATGTCTGTTTAAAGACAGTTTGTATGTACGCACTGATTTAATTTGGTGCTCACTAAAAAAAAATGTGTTCTAAGACGAATGACTTTCTTTTTTTTTCTGTGAAAAGATACCTCTATATTCAGTGAAATGAGAATATTGCGTAAAATCGTAAAGAAAACTTTACTTTCAGTACAAACATCAAAGTTTGAAAACATTGAACACGACACGATTTCCTTTTTCCACCATTAATGGCAGGGAAAAACTGACTTTCCTGTAATGTAAATTAATTATACCTATGCGATTTTCACGAACCGTATAATAAAACTATTCGCGATAAAACCAAGACCGATATTGAGTGAGAAAAATAAATCGAATACGAATGTTAACGTCAATCGCATGCATAAAACGTAAATAAACAATAAGATAAATCAACCAAGCGACTTCTGGTACTATAATTATATCAAGCTAATTCTTTTACGTCAATACATTTCAAGAGAATTCAATTGCGAAATTTATACACGAGGAAAAAATTCCAAGCAGACACGACTAAGTCATTTGCTATCCGCGTCCTATTTCAACATAAAATTACTCATCCAACAGATTGGTCCATAACCTAATGAAATTTTAGTATGTATTATAGTGGAAATGTAAAAAAGTGGCACAACAAGTTAGCACAGCACACTTGAATTAGAATTGAATGTCTGACCACCACCTATGACATTTGTCTTTTTACATGTTTCGAAATATTTTATGGATAGATTTAATTAATAATTAAGAACTAGAACGGACGTATCGATAGTTTAATGTTAAAGCATTAAAGAAAGAAAAACACATATCAAACATTGCTCCCCATAAGCAATCACTTCTGACACAACATAGAAAAAGATCTATTTAACGCCGCTCGTTAAAAAAAAAACCGACAGCCGGAAGAAACGAAACGGGTCGAGGGGGATAATTTAGATTTAACACTCTCCGACATCGTTGACCAAGAAACGTCTATCCGTCTGTCTCTGTGTGTCTGTGGGCGCCGTCCGTTGCGCAAACGCCAGAGAAATTCATCGCCGGTGAAATGCACCGGTGAGGTAATACGGATACAAGAACGGCGCTCGTTTCATAGTAACCTCACGTGTCCCACATTGACTTCGTGGTCTTCGTCATTCGGTTGTGCTTTCACTGGTGTGCGTTTCGTGGTTTTAAAAACGTGTTTTTTTTTTTATTGTATTATTATCGTAAGCGATAGGGACGTGTTGCATTTCGCTCGAGGTCGCGTTCGAGTTTGAAGGTTTCGGTTGGATTAATCGAGTTGCGTGAGATTCGGGCGGACGGATCTCGCCGTTTGTGATTGGAAGCGTTTTAAGTGAGATGGGTGTTATTTTTCATTTCGAGTTTGAGTTTCGATCGATTAGGTTTGATTAAATTGTAATTGGGTGTAATAATTTGTTCGATAAAAGAATATCGTGATGCGTTCGACTAATTTGAAATTAATGTTCGATGATAACGATGAATATTTTCAGCTTTGTAATTCGATAAATAAAAATGAATATGCGACTTTGGAAAATAAATAAATATACGAACGCTCACGCGCTTTCGTATTACATTACATATGACGCGTTTCAAACGTAACGTAAAGGAAAACATTTTATGCAAAACACAAGCCGGAATGCGAATTCACGAATATATTACAATACATTTTTTTTCCTCGGTTCGTTGTAGATTAACGATCTGTACGCAATAAATTTCGAATGCACAATTTGATGTTTTCCTCAATAAACATTACTAAACAAAGAATCAATATGTAAATAATATTGATTTATGTTTCAGATATGGATATGGATGAGTGAATAAATGAAATCCTCGGTGTGGAGCCTTCCTTGTATTTGTACATATGATGATTAAGTCAAAGTGGATAAAATCATACCATTCTGTGAAATCTACGTCGAAAGGACCAAAGCCACCCGATCTTCGATCAATATAGTTTATAATTGAATTACTTAATAAAAGCTAGATAGAAATATAAAAATAGTAGAAAGTTAACTATAATGAAATAAGAAATACGGTAAAAAAGTATAGTGGCAAATAATGGGTGTAGCAATCCTGTTAGCGTCAACTGCTTTTAAAACAATAGGTGTAACAAGTCTATGGCTTATTCCAATTTTATTAGGTGCTCTGACATATCATAATTACGATAGCCATGATCCTGAAAGCAAAGTACGAGATGTCAATCCACAAGCAGAGTACGATTTCATAGTAATCGGAGGTGGTACAGCAGGTTCTGTTGTAGCCAATAGACTAAGCGAAATACCCTCATGGAATGTGCTCTTACTAGAAGCAGGTAAAATATACTATTTTTTTCATTCTTAAATTAAAAATTAATCGTCAACATGATTTTTTAACATTTTGTTGTGATATTTTCAGGGCCCGATGAAAATGAGATATCAGATGTGCCATCTTTGGCCCACTATTTGCAATTGACCAATTTGGACTACCAATACAAAACTGAGCCGACCGGAAAAGCTTGTTTGGGTATGAAAAATGGAAGATGCAATTGGCCGAGGGGAAAAGTTTTAGGTGGATCCAGTGTGTTAAACTATATGTTATACGTCAGAGGAAACAGATTCGATTACGATCAATGGGAGTCTTTCGGAAATCCCGGATGGAGTTACAAAGACGTTTTGCCATATTTCATAAAATCGGAAGACAACAGAAATCCGTATTTGATGAATTCCAAATATCATGGGAAAGGAGGATATATGACGATACAAGAATCGCCATGGAGAACGCCATTAGTTGCAGCATTCATACAAGCGGGGACTGAATTGGGTTACGAAAACAGAGATATTAATGGTGAATATCAAACTGGTTTTATGATTGCACAAGGAATAATAAGAAGAGGCTCTAGGTGCAGTATGGCGAAAGCTTTTTTGAGGCCGATTAGAAAAAGAAAGAATTTTAGCGTGAGCTTAAATTCGAATGTATTGAGGATACTCATAAATCCATTGACGATGAGAGCTTTCGGTGTAGAATATATAAAAAATGGACAAAAGAGAACAGTGTTAGCGAAAAGAGAAGTTATACTATCAGCAGGCGCAATAAACTCACCCCAATTAATGATGTTATCGGGAATCGGTCCGAAAAAGCATCTGATGGAAATGGGAATTCCAGTATTGAAAAACTTGCCAGTGGGTGAAAATTTGCAGGATCACGTAGCGATGGGAGGATTAACCTTTCTAGTCGATAAACCAGTTTCCATTCTTCAAAACCGACTTCAAGCATGGCCTGTAACAATGCAGTATGTGCTGCGAGAGAGAGGGCCTATGACGACACTGGGAGGAGTCGAAGGATTAGCTTTTGTAAATACTAAATATGCAAATTCATCGGGATTGTGGCCTGATGTTCAATTTCATATGGCACCTGCATCTTATGGATCAGACGCAGGAGCTAGAGTCAAGAAAATTCTCGGATTGACAGATAGAGTATATAATGAAGTTTGGCATCCAATTTCTACAACAGATGCGTGGACGATAATGCCATTATTGTTGAGACCTAGAACAAGAGGATATGTAAGATTAAGAAATTCGAATCCATATGCCAAACCGATTATGAATCCTAGATATTTCGAAAATCCCTTCGACGTCGCAACTCTCGTCGAAGGAGCAAAAATAGCTTTAAAAGTAGCTGAAGCATCGTCTTTTAAGCAATTCGGCTCCAGATTATACATGAAACCGCTTCCGAATTGTAAAAAGTTCGAATTTCTTTCAGATGCTTATTTCGAATGTCATATGAGAACGATATCAATGACGATTTATCATCCAGTGGGAACGGCGAAAATGGGACCCAAATGGGATCCTGATGCCGTGGTAGATCCAAGACTCAGGGTTTATGGCGTAGAAGGTTTAAGAGTAATAGATGCCAGTATTATGCCTACAATTGCGAGCGGTAATACCAATGCACCTGTGGTAATGATCGGAGAAAAGGGCTCCGATTTAATTAAAGAAGATTGGTTGCAATTGATGTCTTATGGAAAAACGAAATGAACTTTATACTATGAAAAATAAAACGCAAATATTTAGTTCAAAATGTGAATGTATTTATATTCAAGATTTTATTCAGACTGTTGCTAGTTATTATGAAAATTGTATATAAAGTCATATTCTAAGTTAAAATGATACCTTTTTGTGTAGTTATTAATCGAAACTATACGCGGGTTTAATAGTAAATATTTTTAAGCCGAATTAAGTGTTGAGTAATATGAATAAGAAATAAGATGGGTGATGTTCCAATAATTACCAAAATACATCGGGAAATACGAAAATTGTAAAAAAAAAACATGTTGAATAAAAGTTTTTAATGAGATCGTATTTTTTAAACAATGTGTCTGAGAAAAATAAATTTAATGATTCAAAAATATAAATTTACGACATTTCCTTATCATAAATAATTTCCTATCAAACGAGAAAAATATTTGAAAAGCAGCGCCATCTGTAACGTTCGATCTGAACACAGACAATTTCAACTTTCATAAGTATGTTATACCCCAAATAAAGCTGCCTTGAAATTTCACTACCATTGCATGATAAATGAATCATGCACCCCATTAGCAATTAACAGCACGAACTTGCATCAACATCGATGTTTTCGCGAAGGTGATTGAAATAACAGAAGATATGTTTTGTAAGTATTGAGAACAACCTCGGTATCGCGGTTCGATAAAATTGAGAACGCGTATCATTTTGATCGTACTTTGAATAACACATAGAATTTCAGAAATATCTACATAAATTGAAAATAACTTATAGCTTCATACGTCAATTGAATTATTCATTGTTTTATGTATTGACAAAAAAATACCAAACATGCTTGTGACAGACGGTGAAAAACTTAAAATAAGCTCTGAAAAAATATATCAAAATTGATAAAACGTGTAATAAATCATAAAGCTGAAGAAAAAAATAAATAAAACCAACCAAAGAATAGCAAAATTCGAATTTAATATAAGCTTTTTTTTATATAATTTGAGAAAAAAATGTGATAACTTTGAGGAAAATCACAACAAGAATTCAAAAAGAAAAACATGCCCGATCGAAATAATCGCAAAAATCACGTAGGTACGTCTCATAATAAAATTTAATAATTTGAATACACACTATATTCAAACTCATATAATAAAATGATAAATGTATACTTCGTTTTTCCAAAACGAATCACCTCAAAGCTACGTAGTTGGAAAATTCGACCACCGTAAGTAAATTACTCATGGAAAAAAACCGATGTTTAATAACGTATTTTGTAATTACCTTGTGAGAAACGATTTTCACATTTGTTTATATTTTGTGCCTACTGCATTTCTTATCTCAATTGTTCGTAGATTATGTCAGGAGGATAAATAGCACGCAAAGTAACAGAGAAGCCGTGCGTTTTGTATCCAGTTTCAGTTGATTCAATTATAATTGAAATGACATTAGTGTCACAAACTTTTATGTAAATAATCAATTTAATGATGAAAAGGAATCGTACAAATTATTATTAAATTATCACTGACGGGTGCATTTATGATTATCACGATTCATGATTGATTTAGCTCGAATCAATAGTGACTGATCGTGAGACAAACAATTTGGAAAACTCAAATGAATGAAAATGTATATTAAGTGTGACAATTAAAAAAAAAGATGAACTACACAATTTCTGGAAATTAAAAGCAATCATTTTGATAAATAACCTTTAAAACTGAAAAGAGAACAGGGCAAACTATTATAGCATAAAAGAATGAACGTATTTAATGCAGCTGTTATTTTGATGATTGTGCGGTTTTCTGAAATAGGTTTTTTATTTTACCCAATCATAAAAATAAAACTCGTGTTACATTTCAAGAATATACGAACTTGAAATTCAAAACATTAAAAAAATCAATACACAAAGCTGAAATTCGATTGTAAATCTAATTGGCATCAAAAAAATAATACGGTGTCAATTAAATGTGTCATCGAAACTGGATTATGATCTAAAAAGAATAAATATCGCAATGCAAAAAGTAATTTCTGATCATTGCAAATAAACGAAATTTATTGAGGGTTAATTATATTGTATTTTTTTAACTACACATAATCTAACACATTTTCCTTATTTTTGCATATTATTTCGACTACTTATCGATGATTGTATATTTTGTTACTCGTATAACGAAAAAAGAATATTCGCACGAAATAAAATTGAACAGCTTCTTTTAATGTAAACATTTATAAGTTAGAATTTGAATATTATTCAACATACATAAAAAACCTGTTTTCTGGTCAAAAAACTCTTTATCCCTTGTAATTTATTAGCTATAAGAACGGGAATCTAGAAAAATGTCATTTAGAAATCATAAAATTACTTATGTATATTCAGATAAAATCAAGTACCAACAAGATTGAAAAATTTAATATTAATTGACGTAAAATTTCATCCAATAATAGAATATAATTAATAATCGATTAAACAATGACAATACAACTGTACTAATGAGGTTACTGACAATTTTAGGTATGTAAGCGTAATATAATTGATTCGGAAAATTATACGTAATTGAAATTGCATCACGTATTTTCCGAAATTTAATTAATGCCAGAAAATACCAAAAATGTGACATGATTATATTCAACAAAATTCGAAATCATTTTTCGCCAACACGTTTAATATGAAATGTACTCAATTTAAATGCATGCATTCTGCGCATTAAGATGTGAAAGAGTCGAAAAGGTACCACAATTCGAATATTGAGCGAATCATTATGAATAATCATTCACGCTTACAGGAAAAAAAATCTAAATAATATCACAACATAAATTGATCATGCATGTTTTCGTTTTCAAAGGGGTTTAATTTAGGTTCTTGTATTCAATCAGAAATGAATTTTCTTAGTTTAATTGTATAAAACGAGAAAAAAGATGAACAACATTAAAGAGAAAAACAAAATTATCACGATGCACTCACAAAATGGTATTTCAAGAAAATAATAAAATGCTCTATGGATTATACATACATTACATATGTATGTATGTGCATATATAGAAATTCATACTTAAAAAAAATGTCACGTTAAAATAAAAGATACTTTAAAGAAACTTGCGTGTTTTTATAATTACATTAATTTGGTAAGAAAAAATATAATGAACTAAAGACAATAGATTTAATAATTATGGTGAGACAGCGAAGAAAATATTCCGAGAAATAGATTTTAGATAAGGATTGAAAATAAAATAAATACGTACCTAAAAAATATAATTCGAAATAATCTATTCTTATGAAGCAAAACATGATAGCAAAATAGAACATAAATTTGAATCAAAAATGATTATTTATAAACTGTCAATTTATCATCATCAATATATGATTTGCACATAGAATATCTATAATTTAATTTCATATAAGAAAAAATTATATTGGTTTTACAATGAAATATATATTTTCAGTAATATTAGGTATATAGTAAATAGGTTAATCATATCTTTGAAAATCATAAATATAATTCGAATAAATCGTGAGGTTAAAGTTCTGTCTGAAAAACGTACATCGAGGGTTAAAACGTTTAACTAAAAGTTGTGACATCCACCGATTTTTTCTCGTTCGAAAATGCAAATTTTTCATTGTGAATGCATATTTATTGTCGTTTAAGTACTTGATATGAAAAATAAGTACGTTTCGTAAGTATCTATTTCACAAATTGTCGAAACACAACAGAACATTTGGCATGTAGGCGATATGAATAATATAAAAATACCTCTCAAAAACTATCAACGTGAAAATTGAATTGAGTGGAAAAATTCACTAAGAAGATTTACAGGGACAGACAAAAGCAGAAGAAAAAAATGAATTCAACATAGGAAAAATAAAAGAAAACTGCCTTTCGTGAAACATTTTTATATTTTATATTTAAAAAAACACATCTTGAATTCAATTTAAAAATATATCCGATACACTATTAATTTCAATCAAAATTATTCCCTTGGACAAAGAGTTCAGCACGAACAGAGCGTTCAATCACCTTTAATTTTTTTTAAAGCCCTGAATACGTTAAAAACATGAAACGTAGTCGACCTTTCATCATCTAAAATCCGAACTGTCGGAACATCCTCAATAACATCGATCGACCACATTCCCCGAGAGCCCCCCGAAGCGAAGCACAAAAAACACACGATCATTTCACGGAAACTACAAAAAAAAAACACCATCGCAACCTACGAGGATAGACAATAGAATAATCTCGACCAGGAAAAACTCCAGTTTCCTCGAGAGCGAGATTTCCTCGCTTCGGCGCCAGAAAAAGCTCCGCGGAGGAGCCTACGTGTCCGAAGACGCGTCCATCGGCAAAAACGAAGAAAAGAAGAGAAACGACAAGAGCATAATCCTTAGGGGCGCTAGTCGATGACCTTAGACGAGTTGGTGCGATTGAAGGTTGTGGTGTTGGCGAGGATCGCATATAAGCGCCGCTTCGGAAAAGCGCGTCGCCAATGTGAGTGAGCGCTGTCGCGCTAGCAGCACGATCGGAGCGATTTTTTTTTTCAAATATATATATATTATAATTATCAACCCTAGTCTGATTCCATTTGTGAGATTAATTGTTAATTAGGGGTTGAAAGTTCGGAAAGGTCGCGTGGTGTGCACGGAAGCTGTCCGAACTGAGGCTGTGCGGTTCAAGTGTGATCGTCTCTCGTTTATTTTAAGGTGATTGTATTTTGTGCATTCAATTGTGTTAAATTCAGTGAAATTTTATGTCGATTTTGTTTTATATTTAATTCGATGTAGTGTTATATAATTGCTTTGTTTCGAATTCGGTATGCGGATTAAAAATTCAAATTCAAATGTGCATTTGCCTTGTGATTGATGCTAATGCAGCTGCATTCTGTTGAAAAAATATAAGTAGGAAATGTAAAAAATCGCTTAGCCAAATGTATTTAGCATATTTTTTTAAATCACAAACGATTACGTAGCAATTAAGATATGAAATTTTATTAATTAAGTTTCGAATAATTACATATTCAGAAACACGTATCGCGATTAAATACGGGAAATTTCTGTTCATATTTCGGAGGACCCCGTGAAAAATGCAAATTAATGCGAATTTCAATTTCTTATTCGGCGGTAAAATGCGAATGTCGATTAGTGTTGTTGATAAATTCGCAATTTTCAAGGTAAATAAATTTATCGAACATGTGAAATGTGAAAATTTCAAGATGATTATTAAATAACCCTGTGCGTTATTGAAGACATAAAACATAAAGAATGATATGTTCGAGTCGTGAACGGACGAACACTTCGCTCATCCTTTATAGGCCGTGGAAAATGCGGTCAAAATTTTAACATTAGCAAGGATGATTTCGCGGCTGTCGACAAGATACAGGTTTTGGCATTCATATATAAATTATTGAAAATTCGAAATGTCATTAACGTATGACAAATTCTATAAAAGAATAATATTATTGCTCTATCAAAATTCGGAAATGCTTTCTTATAAAAAAACTGATTTAACGTGATTAAGTGCGGAACGATTCAAATCGGAAAACAAACCTGCCAAATTAGATAAAAAATAAAATTAACGTTAGACAAAAAAATTAATTAACATTGAACATGTTTAAGTATGTGTATAAAAATTACGAATATGATGACTTTCCCGACAAAATATTGAACCACTGATATGTGTAGAGTTCAATGAAATCCACTTACAAGTATTACGGTAGAGTTAATGTTATATTTGGATTGAAAACAACCTTCAAACAAAAAAATGCTACAGCGAATAAATTTATATGTATGCAATGTTTAGAAACAATTAAATTATTCATTTCATCTCAGTAATTTATTAATACAAATCTATGTGACTATTTTGTTCGCATCATTTGTAGGCGCGCGAATAAAAAAAAACACACAACAAACAAAAGGTCAACTATTTTTACATAAATGCACATATCCGCAAATTTTAGTCATGATTCAGAACAATGATAGATATATCGGTTTTCAAACGACACTCGCTATACGAACCATATAATAAATACCCAGAACACATTTTCCGATAGTGATATACATGTCAGAATAACTTCCTTCATTACTACCGGTTCTTCATTATCAAAAAATATAACTATTATAAATTAAAACAGTGTCATTGAAAATTAAAAGTATTTTTTTAAGTGATGATCGACATCGTTTTCCATGCAAACATTTATGAAACTAATTTCAGTAAACCAGATAATTAATAAATCGAATATAAATTTCATATTATTTTGAAAAATCAGCAATGAAAGTAATTTAAGTATTCATTTTTGGGGGAAAATACAAATCAAAATTACCCTTGTTGAAAAATGAAAAGCTTTTATTTTTTTAAATTTCTTCAATTCAGCATTCTAAGAGCACCTTGCATGTAAATTACTCACGTAAAAGGGCTGTTTTTTGTTTCGTTTTTCGAATGATATGATTGCTATTGTTAAGAGTCATATTGAAATTAAAAAAAATCTTTAACGAAATATGATAGAACCTACAGTTGTTCATATACATACAAAAAAAATTACCTCGAAAGGGACATCCAGAGACAGAAACTATCGAATCACAAATGAAATTTTCTGATTTTCTACACAATTGAAGAATTTCAAGTTTTTTTCATCCTGGTAAAACCCAAGCCTCAAAGTCGTTTTATCGCAGACAAAACGCGCATCTCGTTCTATAAATCTCGCGACACACAAACGACACCCGATGAATATTAAAAATGCAAAACCTTAAGACCTTCATTCCGATCGCGTGCAACGGCGGTTGACAAAGATAATCACCACAATCGGTTATTATCCGAGTGCGTCCATTAGACCTCTCTTAAACATTACGAATCGAAAATTACATTCGAATCAACCCATAAACGACCACAATCGGGAAAGTCTCAAGTCCTCATTCGTATTCCGATCGCGATCTCGACCAGTGAACAAAGCGTCGTTTCGACGAATTTGAAAAAATATGCGAACCGTTTTCAATGGTCATCGCCGTTTCGATCGACCTCGTTGTTTCGTTGTGCGAACAGTTTCCGATGCTAAAATACGTATATAAAAGTTGCAGAGCGATTCTTTCGCGATCGCGCTTTTGCCGCGACTCGGCTTTTCAAGGGTATCCGGATGGAGATGATCCGATGGATAGATCGGTTTCAGAAGAATCGATTGATATTGAAATGTAATTCAATTAGCTCGCTGACAGCGATATAATTATTGTAATATCGTTATTTACGATGCATGTGTGATTCGTCTCTGAGCGCGTAATTATTGTAATAATTGAGTAAATACGTCGTGACATTTCGAAACAATGGAATGATCTAACAAGTTGGAAAAACACAATGTGATTTGAGTATCAGTTTGAAAATGAATTCAGCGTCGTTTCATTACGTGTAACTATATTTTAATGTTCGAATTGATTTTCGGCGAATCTTTCCTCGTCTCGATACATTTTGTGAACGTTGAATAAAGTCCGATTTGTATCGATTATTTCGAATCGAATATTTATGCACATATGTAAGTTTCGTCATATGGTATGGCATAATAGTATACATAAAATTTCAATGTTATTTTTTTCTTGAATTCAATATCACATAATGTAAATGTGTACGTAGACTTTTGTTGTATAAAAAAAACTTAATATAATAGAACATTTAAAATGAATTTACGAAAACCGAACTCAATGATATGCATTGTTACTTATTGTCAACCTATACACATGTTTTAGTAGAATTATGTTCCAAAATCATTTATTTTAATCCGAATAACAACTTTTGATCTGTTTATGCGATTTATATACAAGTACTCTCGATGATTTTTTTCATTGTGATTACAGTGGATAATTATAATGTATGTACCTAATATTCAAAAATTATAACATATCAAAATATCTTAAGGTCAGAAGTTATTAGTATATCTAATCAGTCCATATTTATTTATAGTTAATGAATTAAATGGTGATGCGGAACAGATATTAATTGAAAACGTAGGTCTTATAAAATATGGAATAATATATTCAGATTCGAATAAATATTTATACTTTCATGTAAAAACTATGTACATACTTATAAATTTTAATTTTCAATTTGAAAGGAAAAATGAACATTAATTAGCACGATCGAAATAAGACCATATAAAACTAGAACGAGTATTGACATCATTAAAAAACGTATCCATATAAAATGTTAGATTCGATTTCAATTTATTTTAAGAAGTTAGTTTCCTTAACTCTATTAGCTAGATAATTGATATTGTCGTATATTCAACATCCTTATTATGCACAAATTGATAATTATGCGGATTTGAATGATTAATTGTTTGTTTTCTTAATTAAATTGATTGAAATAAAATCTTGCGTGAAGTCAATTAACTGACAATGAACAAAAGTTAATTATGTAATATATGATACAACGAACTAATTTAGGCTATTAATGAATTTAATTTTAATTTCAATTTAAAACAAATAATACATATTGTGACGGACATATAGTGTGGTAGTTATTTTATCCGAAATATATATTTTGATGCACATTTGAATTTATCGTCAACAATTTTGGTACTTCGCAATGAAACCAGTTTATGTAGTTATCATCACCTTGAATTTATATGGTAGTTTAATTGTTAAAACAGTAACCCTTGGCATTGTACAAGTATACGTGTACAGAATCTACATATCCATTTACGAAATATGTATATTTACTGTACAATTACGGAATTACTCGAGAAATATCGAAAAATAATCAAATTCTGACATTGAAACACATTTGTGTCCTATGAAATCTCGTTTATTAATAATATAGATGGCTATTTACTCAATTACGAGCACGTTTGAATATGGGAACTAAGCATTCATCCCTTTTTTTTATTAACTTAAAATAATACGATGATTTTAACCAAGCATCAATAAAAATAATCGAAGTGTTAAAGTTTTTGGTGATTTCACTTGAATGTATGGTCGATATTCGATGAATGATTCTATCAATGATATTATATTATAGATTGATTTATAAAAATATGAACGATACAATTTCTTTTTATCATACACCAATTTTCGTTTTATAAATTTCAGATATAAAAAATGGAAAATTGGAAAATGTTGAAAATGAAAATTTTCATGCTATTGCTAGTTTTCTCAGCGAGAGTGCACAGCCAAACGATACAAGCGATGATGAACTTCATATCGAACGGCCAACGACAAAAAGAAAACGAATTTCCAGACAGTAAGAACGTGTTCAGAGAATACGACTTCATCATCGTCGGAGCCGGCACCGCTGGATGCACCTTAGCCAACAGATTGACAGAAGTTCCCGAATGGAAAGTGTTGCTGATCGAAGCCGGCGACGAGGAAAACTTGCTGATGGACATACCGATGGTGGCGAACTATTTGCAGTTCACCGAAGCGAATTGGAAATACAAAACCCAACCGGGACAACGCTACTGTTTGGGTCTGGAGAAGAACCAGTGCAATTGGCCCAGAGGGAAGGTGATGGGTGGGTCGAGCGTGCTCAATTATATGATATACACAAGGGGTAATCGGAAAGATTATGATTTGTGGAGGGATATGGGAAACGAAGGGTGGAGTTGGGACGATGTTCTTCCTTATTTTATGAAAGTTGAAAATTTTAAGGTGCAAGAATATCAAGATCCTCGGTTCCACAGTACCAAAGGTTACTTAGACGTAGGACACGTGCCATATTCGACGAACGTAGCGAAGTTATGGGTGAGAGCATCTCAACAAGCTGGACACAAACTAGTCGATTATAACGGAGAGACACAAACGGGAACGTCTCTTTTACAAGTGTCCATGCGAAATGGCAATCGATTGAGTTCGAACAAAGCGTACCTGTATTCGATAAGAGATAGAAAAAATCTTCACGTTTTGAAAAACACAGTAGTAATAAGATTGTTAATAGACAATAATAAAAGAGTTAAGGGCGTAGAGCTATTTCGCAATAGACAAAAATACAAATTGTACGCTAGAAAGGAAGTTATCGTGTCAGCCGGAGGAATTAACAGTCCTCAGCTTCTGATGGTGTCCGGAATCGGTCCTCAACAGCATTTGAGAGAAGTTGGAATTCCAGTAGTGCAAGATTTAAAAGTTGGATATAATTTAATGGACCACATAGCGGCGGGCGGATTGATTTTCACCGTGAACAGACAACCCGTCAATTTAGAGACTAACCATTTGTTACAGAGGATGGACTACCTGGTCGATTTCATAAACAACGGCAACGGACCTCTGACGATTCCCGGAGGCTGCGAAGCGTTAAATTTCATCGATTTGAAGAATCCGAACGACGAAAACGGATGGCCAGACATCGAGCACTTATTCGTCGGAGGCTCCCTAAACGGGGACGCCAATCTGAAGCGAAACTTCGGAATAAGAGACGACATATACAAATCGACATTCACCAATTTAAGCGACTCCCAATCGTTTATGGTATTCCCTATGCTGATGAGACCGAAATCGAAAGGCATGATCAAGCTGAGGAACAAGAATCCAATGGCGCACCCGTTAATATATCCCAACTACTTCGCAGAAGACGACGACATCAGAGTGATGGTAGATGGAATGAAAGAGGCCATCAGGATAGCGGAACAACCTGCTTTGAAGAGTATAGGAGCTAAATTGTACGATATGCCAATTCCGACTTGTGCCCATTTGGGATTCGGATCGGACGCTTATTTAGCATGTCAAGCGATGCATTTCACTTTCACCATCTACCACATATCAGGAACATGTAAAATGGGTCCTGAAAGTGATCCAACATCGGTAGTTAGTCCTAGGTTAAAAGTGCACGGTGTATCCGGACTTAGAGTTATAGATGCTAGTATAATACCTGAAATACCGGCTGCTCATACCAACGCTCCGGTTTACATGATTGCTGAAAAGGGGGCAGATTTGATCAAGGAAGATTGGGGTAAATTATAATCACGGTGATATAATATAAATAATATTATTACAGTTGATTATCGACTGTTTGTGATAATGAAAGTCGCGGAACTTGTATGGATGTGTGATTTTTGCGAAGAAAAAAGATGACTTGTTTTAATGTGATTATTATTTAAACGAATATATTTATTTTGTAATACTAGGAATCGAAAAAATACAAATTGTCCGAATCAATCGAAAATTATGTTTTTTTTTTTATTTACTGACTTAATATTTAATATTCAACAGGATTTACAAAAAAAAAATCTATATTTTATCAAAAGATTTATGTATGAAATGGAGGAAATGTAAAAAATACAGCAAGTTTTATCATAAATCTATGAGCAACATTAATTATTTGATATTTTGTTTAGCGCGATAGAAATGTTAAAAAATTCTTTCTAATTTCAAAAGATGACTCTACAATTGTATAACTACATAACACTTTCTTATTATATGAATACGTACTGAAGTAAAACACTGGTATATAATATAAATAGTCACCACCACATAATACATGAAAAAAAAAAAAATATATAATACAGTTAATACACAAAACGTATAGATTATCAATATCAATCAGTAAAGAATTGAATCTATTGATGAACATAATTATGTTAGAAAATCAATTCAAAAATCCGAGTTACTAACAATACTTTGAAAATGGACCATAAAATTTATGGATATCATATGAATTTACTAAATTGCACATACAAAACATAATATTTATGTCAATCAATGAATAATTTTAAAATAAATGTTTATATTTTACTGTTCAGAGATTATTAAAATATTTAAATAATGTAAGAAAAAACTCGTTTAAATTTAATTTTATTCGTCACGTGTGTACAAATAATATACATTACGAAAAGTAATAACATAATATAAAAAAAGAAATAAGAAGATGAAAAATAATGTTCAGAAAAGGTCAAAACATAAACTGTAATGATATATCGTTATATTAAAGACTTTCAATTAAAACATTTGCAACAATCAGCTTTCGTGAACCATTTCAGAAACGTTACCGAAAAATAGGTATGAAATATTCGAAAACATAATATAAAACAATGATAATGAACTCGAAATTAAAGATATTGGTCGATGCTATGATCGAATGTTTATGCCTACTACTGAAATGAGCGGATTTTTTTAAACTAATCAACTATGGTGTACTAAGATAAATACGTTGCATTACGGTGAAAGTTGAATAGATGAAAAAAATGTTGAAAATATCTGCTCTAACTATACATATATAATAGAATTTTGGTTATTTACATGAACAGTGTTTGAAAGGCAGTTGAATTTACAATTTGGTAGGTAGCAAAAGTCATTCCATTGCATTTATTATATTTTTATTCGCATAAATACGCAAAATAAATATAAATTTGAATTATAGACTTGGTAAAATGAATTTGAAACGTATTATTCATTTCGTCTTGATGATGATGATACTGTGTTTCAAGAAAACTAACGGACAAATAAAGCAATCCTTATTTTCTTTTATCGGTGATGGAATCGAGCATGGGAGTGATGAATTACCAAATACCAAAAAACTACTGAAAGAATACGATTTTATAATAGTGGGAGCTGGTACAGCGGGATGTACTCTAGCGAATCGATTGACCGAAGTTACCGATTGGAAAATTCTGCTAATAGAGGCAGGTGGTGAAGAAAAATTTTACATGGACATCCCTATTGCGGTTAATTATTTACAATTCACGAATGTTAATTGGGGATATAAAACGGAGCCGAGTGAAAATTTTTGTTTAGGTTTGAACAAAAACCAATGCAATTGGCCGAGAGGAAAAGTCATGGGAGGTTCGAGCGTTTTGAACTACATGATTTTCACGAGAGGAAATAGAAGAGATTACGACAGATGGAAGAAATTAGGTAACGAAGGATGGGGTTGGACGGACGTACTTCCGTATTTTAAAAAAATCGAAAAATTCACAATATCTGAATATCAAAATCCCGAATTCCATAACACGGAGGGTCCCATAGATGTTTCTTATGTACCATTTTCGACCAACGTCGCCAAAGCTTGGGTGAAAGCTTGCCAAGAGGCCGGTCACAAATTGAACGATTATAATGGCGCAACCCAAACTGGAACGTCCTTATTTCAAGTCAACATGAGGAACGGCACGAGGGTGAGTTCCAATAAAGCCTATCTGCATCCGATTAAGCATCGGTCGAATTTACACTTGATGAAAAATAGTTTTGTGACCAAACTTTTGTCCGACGGCAATAAGGCAATAAACGGAGTCGAATTCGTTCATTTGGGTCTGAAATTTCGAGTTTATGCGAAAAAAGAGGTCATCGTATCTGCGGGTACTGTGAACAGTCCTCAATTGCTGATGTTATCTGGCATCGGGCCCAAAGAACATTTGGAGGAAATGAAAATACCGCTCGTGAAAAATTTGAATGTGGGACATAATTTAATGGATCACGTATCGACCGGAGGTGTGATTTTTACGCTCGATAAGCAAAACTTTTCATTGGCCGTCACAAATATTTTCAGAAACCCTAAATATTTACTGGAGTATTTGAATCACAGGACAGGTCCACTCACGGTGCCTGGAGGAGGGGAAGCTCTAACGTTTGTAGACCTTAAAAATCCAACATCATCAGATGGTTGGGCGAATATGGAATTAATATTCGCCGGAGGTACATTGAACGGTGATCCATCGGCGAAATTAAACGTCGGAGTAAGAGACGAATTGTACAAAGCAGTATTTGAATCGATCGGAGACCAACAAGGTTTTATGGTCTTCCCGACATTATTAAGACCGAAATCGAGAGGAATGATAAAATTGAAAAATTCCAATCCGAAAACGCATCCTCTCATATATCCGAACTATTATTCAAACGAGAAAGACGTTTCGACTATGCTGAAAGGAATAAGAGAAGCAATTCGAGTGGCAAAACAAGAAACTCTACTAAAAATGGGCACTAAACTGTACGAAGTGCCAATTCCTGACTGCGAACATTTGACATTTGACACTGACAATTATTGGAAGTGCGCTATGAAACACTTGACTCTGACGTTTTACCATCCTTCAGGGACGTGCAAGATGGGACCGAAGACGGATTCTTCAGCCGTTGTCGATCCTCGATTAAAAGTGCATGGAGTCAAAGGAATCCGGGTCATAGACGCTAGTATCATTCCAGAAATACCTGCAGGTCACACAAACGTTCCTGTGCATATGATTGCTGAAAAGGGAGCCGACATGATAAAAAAAGATTGGGGCATTTTATAAGTGACGCAAAGTTGTATATTTTTAATATCGACGCTGTATGTATGGACTAATCATAATATATTTTTAGTAAATTACAAGTAAATATTATGAAAAACAGCATGGCTATATATGTATTTCTGAAATTATCATTTATCGTCTGGTCAAACTAGATGCGATTTTTGTAAAGTTCATATGTCAAATATTACAATGTATGATATGAAATTAAATAATTATGCATAAAAATCTGTTTCATTAAAATTATTTCAAGGTGATGATTTCATTTTTTGATTTCTGACCGGAAAAAAATGCAAAAATACCGAAAAATAGTTGCATTTTGAAAAAAAAACAATATGCATTTCATTTAAAAAAAATCATAAATATTACGTTTTCACATATGTAAAGCGACGATAAATACATGCACCCGGAAAATTTATACAATTATTGTTATCATAATCCTAGCTTCCTGCATACGTTTAATTTTATGATAGTTTATTATTTCGGAAGTACATATATGTAAAAACTTAAATATGTACATAATACAAATGAAATCGAAAACAATTAAAATTAAATAATTGATTAAAATGAATTTAATTTATTTCTTTATATAATTTACATATAAAACGCATATGTTTTGTACGCTTTTTTTAGCAGACTGTCAAAATCTTAAAATTACTCTCGAGGCCACGATAATCCCTTGCCAAAAAAAAAGTGAATGAACACCCAGGAAAATTATCTCGACAGTCACGCAACAAGAAATGCCAATGACTCCAAATAACAACGAGCATTGCAAAAATCCTCAAATTAAACAATAGATACATTTAACCGAATTTCGCCCTAGATAGACTAAAACCTCGAACTATAACCGTTATGGACATCGATAAAATCGCCCATCAAATCGTCAGCAACAGGAATCCCATAAATAATATCAGGTGAGCCTTGGAGTCGAACAATGTCATTGACCACAACCCGTAAGTACGAGCTAACGCGAAAAGGTTGCAAATCGAAAGACGTCGTTGGCCTTCCGTTAAAGTGTCGTCGTAAATGGTAAGAAATTGGGTGGTGCTTTTGAAAGAATTCGACGTCGTTGAAGGAAAAGGGAAAATGGTTGTATTTGAGAAGGATCCACGAATTATATGTCGAAATTTATGCATAATAAACGACTTTTTTTAGTAACGATTTGTATTCGCTTTCGTTTCGAGTGAGTTATAAAATTGTGTTCAGTGAATCGGTAAAACCAGCTTTTCTCGGTGCAACGCCCTTCGTTTCAAGGGTAGTTCCTTTTTAAATGGAAATGAAGAGAATGAGAATATGTTTTTTATTTTCAGAAGTATGAAAAGTATCCTGAACAATATCAATTAGCGATTGCTGTGAAAAGAGTATGTATAGTGAATTGTTCACTATTTACGAAGAAAATATGATTGAATTGAAATAAATTTATTTGAGTAGTCAATTAGAGTGTAATTCATCTTTCACAGGCTGCTTTGTGCCATTATGGCTTTCCTTATACAGATCCAATGTATGTATGTTATTTGGCATCAGACTGTAATTTCCGCTGTTGGTTAAATTGTCAGATTATGCAAGATTTTGCAATCTGATAAAAAAAATCTACCAAATAGTTTATTTTTTCTAATCATTTTGATGGTAACTTTAGATACTTTTTTATGGTATAAGAGCAAATGCCATCTGTGGAAAACAACATAAAGTTTTCAAAAAAATAACGAATTAACATTGGCGAATTGCAAGAATCTTCCTCATCGAATCACGATAAAAGACATACAACTGTTAAGATGAAAAAAATATCCTAAAGTGATAAATGATAAGAATAATAAGGCAATTCGATATTTGATATCAAATCACTATTATGATTCTTAATCAAAATAATTCCACACACGTACTTATACTCATAAAACGATTAAAAACGATCGATTTTCCATTAAATATATACGTGTCGTCAGCGATAATTGGAACTGTCGCTAGATTTCTTCCCTATTACATACGAATTCGATATAAAAATACGATCGTAATACATCACTAGCAGTATAACAACGTATGAGTATAATCGGTCATTTTTTTCGTATTCGATCGAACCTAAGTAATATGATATAGACTTCCTAAAAGGAATCGATAGGCTTTTTGGCGTCAAAGAAAAAGCACTACATTTGGCGAAAATCCAATACAGACCATGTGAAAATATACCTATATATAAAATGTATTGAATCAATATACATAATTGAAGCAATTTTAAAAATATGCATTCACAACAATCATTGAAACTGACCTGAAAATTATACGAATCGAATTAGAAATAGACTCGATCGATCGATGTCCAATATATTTCCAACTTTAATGGACTCTAGAACGATTTATGCGAGTATTTATAGCATATTCAGCAAATAGACTGAAAGTGAACAGTTTCAATAAGGACATCGAGCGAGTTCATAGGAAGGGAGATCGGCACTTGACTCATAATGAAATTCTAGCTCATAAAAGCCACACCCAAATGTTTACACAGATCATTGACTAAGTTAAATTTATTCGACCCTAAATAAAATTAGGGCACGCGAAAAACACTATTTTTCGTCCAATCGAGTAAGTAGGGTAATATCGGAGGAAGAGAAATCGTTTTAAGACAACGCCTGTTTCATTTATTACACATTTAAGTTACGTATGTATGACATGTGTTTATATTTTTTTTCAATTATGACATTTGTGGTGGTAAGATTGATTAAGAAAAACGTGAGCTCATCGATCAGACGTTTCAAAACTTGAGAAATCATTATGATTTATATTTAGAATAAAAAAATACTTTTAGATTGCGTGTTTCTGTTATTTTAGTACCGATAGATTTTCTATTCAACGCACGGATACGACTGTTGGAATGCGTATTTTGCATGTGTAATGTTTTTCTTTGCCAATACAGAATAAAGCAATTGGATAAAACATCTTTCAATATAATCAAAGAATGCATTGATATTAATAATTAAAAAACTATTGACAATACGTAACGAATTTCAGAGAACATATTAATAAAATTCTAATTGAAACAATCACATATTTTTCGAGTGAGAATTGCAATTAAACTATCTAATGTAACGAAAACAAAAGATAAATTAAGCGATCCGATAAAAACATGAAACACAAATAGCAATGTTTAGAAGAGATAAATGAACGAGGCATTTTATACTCGTTACGTACGATACATTCGTACAATGTTCAGATATGTAGCGAGATAAAACATGCGAATAACTTTGGAGGACGAAAAATAACGATTTATGTATGACCAGTTCGGTAATTACCTCCATTGATTTTTTTGCAACTATACAGCCTGACTATAGCCATAACTGTGGCATACATTTTTTTATGGGAATACGGTAGAAGTGAACAAATTGGAATTTTCTGGAGAAGGAAAAAAACTATTTTATTATGTATAGGAAAATTATATCTATATTATATTCTACTAGCGAATGAATCATTCGTACGAATGTATTTACAATCGATAACAATGTAAATTAAAGAATTTATTTTCAGCCTGAAAATGAATCATTCTAAAATAACTAGAACGAAACGGATTTTCAACGTTTGACACTTAGCTGGCACTTCTTTTCAACTGCCAAAACTACACTGGACTCTGAAAATCTGATCTCAAACTTAATCGGTATAATTCGAGGAAACGAGACCACTCGTCGAAGAAACATTTTCGAACGAAATGAGTATGAAAACTGAACAATTCCTACAAAATCAAGAGTCGTTTCACCAGAAAGAAGACCCGGTTTTATATTACTTTTACACTGGGTATTTTTTTCTAGGTTGTATGTACGTTATGCGGAAAAAAACAAAATCAATTCTCACGACTGCATAAAGAGTTCGATTCACTAGATTTTAATCTCGCGACAGGTCTCATATTAAAACCGTCTATAGATATTCTGATAGGTCTTATTTTCAGGTTAGGTCTTATAGTAAAATCACTATCGGTCTTATTTTTTAGATGAAAGTGGTCGAAATGATAAATCTCATTTTCCATATAGGTATCGTATCTTATTCACAAAATTATACAAAAATAACCTATATAAAAAAACCATCCCTCAAAATCGCAGATCTTTTTTCAGATTAGGTCTTATATTCGAACGGACCGTTGAAATCGTGATAAGTATTATTTTCAAATCGGAATTCGCACCGAAACCGAGTGTTAAAATGAAAACTAGTCTCGCTTTCGGATTAGGTCTTATATTCATGAAAACATGAAACGTACGCGCGCTGGGTGCGTGCTTGTTTTTTCAGCTCGCGCGTCGCGCGCATAATTAAACCGGATCAATTGACGAGCGTTCGTCTCGCGACGAGATCGCTTGCGAACGACGAACATATCTTCGGCTGGACTGACCTGAGACGATGAGAGCCTCGTTGGGGCCCACGGTGTGTATGTTGCCCATGGCGGCGGGTCGCGGGGGGCGGGGTGCGGGGCGGACGCTCGCGGGGCGACGGGGCTCCGCCGAAAGGGGGCGCGCGCTCCGAGGCTACGGGCGACGGGAGGGGCGGAGGGGCGGAGGCTCTGCTCGGCGGCGAACGTCGGTCGTCGGAAGCGCGTCAGGCGCCGGCCGCTTTGACAGTTGACATGTTTGAGAACCGCCGGTCGTGCGAAAAAAAAAAAACGCCAACGGGGTCGCCAACGTGCGCGCGCGGACGCCGCCTCGATTTTCCATCGCAGGAAAAATTGAGGACACTCAATCATCACGGCACTATAGCGACTTGTTTGTTCGAAAAAGCTATAAATTATATAAAAAAATATATAATCGATTGAATGCTATTCGACAATCGAAATACCGACACCGGGACTCGCGGCGCGCGACGACGTTTTACGCGAGTTTCGATACGAAACTCGTAGCGTACTATGAACGAAGATTTAAAAATTTAAACGAAACGATTTTATTCAGTCAATGAAATAGAATCAAATCGCGTTCGTAAATAAATAAAATATCTCGAATGAATAATTTAGTAAAGTATGGGCGGAAAAAAGCGCGTTTCGGTCGCAGATTTCGCACAAACTTGCGAAACGCGGCGAGGCGAAGTGACGGGAGACGGGGAGACGCGACCGGCGCGCGACGTCTGCGAATCTTCGTTTCCGCATCGTCGATTCGCTTTTGACCGATTCGTCGTCTGCGGACGATGCGCTCGTCATCATCGTCGTCGTCGGGAGCTTCCGGCGCACGTGCATGACGCGCACGACTCTTCGCAGTGCAGCGGGGAAACGCGACCTCCGACTCCCGGCGTCCCCTTTACCTCTCGCGTGAGTCCCCTTTATATCCGTCGCTTTCTGTTAAATATATTATTTGACGTGAACTATCGGAGCGAAGACCAAAGTTCGTTCGCATCATGCGAACGGTGATCTATTCGCTCTCGGTTTCGATCTAATTCGGGGTCGGATTTAGGCGAAGGGAGACCTTCGATCATCCTACCTACGGAGACATTCCGCTTCTTGTTTATTTTGTGTGAATTTTTCAAAACAAATACTCGTAACCCGATACCGTTCGTTGAGTAGATTCGGTACTTCGGTTTGATCTCGATCACTCCGGATTGAATTTCGACATTGAGGTACTCCGATATTCTCTTTTAAAAGCCTCTCTATGTGTTAAACAGCTTAACATATTCTAGATCTGACCCCGATTATACTTTGCGATTTCAAGCATGCGAACGATGATCGTTTCATGTTCACTCGCGATCGCCACCGGGACTAGATTCGGACGAAGGAAGGCACCGAGCTATTTTACCCGCGCACTCTTATTCCTCGTTCATTTTATATCGATTTATCAAATTACATATTCGAAACCTTTTTAATTCTACAGCGTTCCGTTCGCCACACTCTTCTATCTAGCCCCGATCATATCACATACTTTATTTCACCTTTGTAATCTTTGTCTTGAGATGTAAAAATCAACAATCTGAACATTATCATCCAAATGTAAGCGTAAATCTAATTTGTGGAATTTTCGTTTTCCTTTTACAGATTTATGTTAGTTCCAAATATCTAGTTAATTTGAAGACATCACCCGTACCGTTAGTAGTTTTTTGTCTTCATCTTCGAAATGTCTCCCAATAGTGATTTAGATCGCCAAATCGAGCAATTGAAAAGATGCGAAATAATCAAAGAAGCCGAGGTCAAAGCCCTCTGCACCAAAGCTAGAGAAATTTTAGTGGAAGAAAGTAACGTTCAAAGAGTAGATTCTCCTGTGACCGTGAGTTTACTTATTTTTCTTGTACATATTCAAATTGTAGTGTGGTCTAAATGTGTTGAATTTTACATTGTAGGTTTGTGGAGATATACATGGTCAGTTTTATGATCTAAAAGAATTGTTTAAAGTGGGAGGCGATGTTCCTGATACCAACTATCTTTTTATGGGTGATTTTGTCGACAGAGGATTTTATTCCGTTGAAACATTTTTATTACTTTTAGCACTTAAGGTTAGATTCGTTTGTTTGATTACATATAAGGATGAATATATTTGCTAATATTTTATGATACTTAATCACATTTGTTTTTTTAGGTACGTTACCCTGATCGCATTACTCTTATTCGTGGAAATCACGAGTCACGTCAAATAACCCAGGTATATGGTTTTTACGACGAATGTCTGAGAAAATACGGTTCTATCACTGTGTGGAGGTATAATCAAACTAATAAATTATTGAGTTTTTTTTCTAATTTAATCAATATTCAATATTTTTTTAGATATTGTACTGAGATTTTTGACTATTTGTCTTTATCGGCTATCATAGACGGAAAAATATTTTGTGTACACGGAGGTCTCAGTCCTTCTATTCAAACTCTAGATCAAATAAGAACCATCGATAGGAAACAAGAAGTACCGCATGATGGTCCCATGTGTGATTTATTATGGAGTGATCCTGAAGGTTTCTATTTTGATTTGAAATAGTGAGGTTTTTTTAATATCTATTTTGCATATTATATATTTTTCATATTTGACAGATACTCTCGGCTGGGGTGTTTCACCTAGAGGGGCTGGATTTTTATTCGGTTCAGATGTTGTTTCTCAGTTTAATACCGCTAACGATATCGATATGATATGTCGTGCTCATCAATTAGTCATGGAAGGATACAAGTGGCATTTTAAAGAAACTGTGCTTACCGTGTGGTCCGCTCCAAATTATTGTTACAGGTCAATAAACAAATAAACATCATGTTAGGACGTAAAGCATTGGATAGTAATTTTATGAATTTCTCATTTATTCAGATGTGGTAATGTCGCCGCTATATTGGAGCTGAAAGAAAATTTGCAGAGAAATTTCACAATATTCGAAGCAGCACCCCAGGAATCCAGAAACATTCCATCTAAAAAGCCTCAAGCTGATTACTTTTTATAATATATCAATACACATTGGATTGTGTTACCTTTAAGTATTTTTATATGGAATGAAATGGCGGATATATTCTTAATTTTTTTTTTTTTTGTGTATCGTTTAAGCTAATAAACAAAATACAATATAGAGAAACGGAATACTTTCCAATATGAAATAATCTTTTTTTACTTAATAGTGTATTATGCCTTTTTATGTTATAAGATATCAAAATATTAATTCGACTCATTTGTGTTCAAACAAAGCCAATAAATTATTGATTGAACTAATTATTTTATTTTTAAAAATACACATGTCATACATTAAAAAATAAGAAAATCATTAACATTGAAGGACAAAATAATATTAATTAACCCCCAAAAAAAAAAATTCAAAATATACAGATATTTCACTACATAATTCAACATTTCATAAATTTAGATTTCTAACGACTTCAGGTAATATATCGCCACATTTTGCTGAAATTTTTATATTAATATCTTTATCGGCTCTAGTGGGACCTATATTTATCAAAAATATTTTTTTATTTTGTTCTTTCGCTAGAAGAATAATCCTATATGCAGAAAAAGTTGAAAGACTAGTTCCCAAAACAAGTAGTGCACTTGAATTCGAAATTTCACTGTTCACACGTTCCACTCTTTGTCTCGGTACATTATCACCAAAGAATACAACGTAAGGTTTCAAAATACCTCCACATTCATTGCAATCGGGAACTATAAAACTGTTGATTTTATCCTAAAATAATATTGATGTTTTGCATATTAAATTAGCATATACCTTTATTTCGAAATTTATGTATTATATAGTTATGAATTACTTCACTAATTTCTACGTCTCCATCAGGTCGGATCATTTTAGTTTCAGCCTCCATATTTGGATTCAAATTGCAAAGAATATCTTGAAATTCATATCTTGATAAGTGATTGTTGCAATTGAGACATATCACTTTGTAAGACGATCCATGAAGCTCAATCACATCTTTTGATCCAGCCTTGGAATGCAAAGAGTCAACATTCTGCGTAATAATTGTAGATACTTTACCTATCTGAATTTTAAATAAATTAGAAATTAGTAAGAGCAATCGAAGATTAATTAGTTATATCATCAGTTAAATTAAATTAACCTTTTCTAAGCAATTTATCGAATAATGATTAGAATTTGGTTGCATATTAGAGAATCTAGGCCAGCCGATAAAATTTCTCGCCCAATATCTACGTCGAGCATAGTTTGACTTTAAAAATTCGATATATTGAATAGGTTTATGATTAGTTCTTGCATAAAGTCCAACTTGTTCAGATCTATAGTCTGGAATACCTAATAATTGATAAGTAAATTTTATATTCTGAAATTGAGTATCTTTCCAATTCGTCCATTGCCATAAATATATATCAACAACAAATCTTTAAACACAATAGAAAATGCTAACCAGATTCAGTTGAAAGTCCAGCACCAGATAATACAGCTATTTTATCATATTCAGTTAGAAAACTTAATAAATGTTCATAATCTTTTCGACTAGGAGGAGCAGAAGCGGGCACAAATGAGATATTTCTAAAAATCTTATTTATACGATAAGATGATGGTGTATATTTAATACTTCTTAAAAGCATTTTCAATAAAATAATACTCTAGTTATCAGTAGTAATATAGGTATATTGATATATTATATAATATATTAAAATGTAGTATTATGCATTAATATCAAAATAAACAATGTATTTCATCTGTCAAATTTGACATTTGTTTTCTTTTATCTCATATGGCCAAAATACATTCAATCAAAAATTATTTTAGATATTAAAAATTCAGCTGAGTGTTCTAGATGAAAGATAAAATCCTGTCCATATGATAGATGCTATACGCGCGTTGCGATAGAGAACTTGGTGTGCTCTATGATCGATCGGTAGCTGACAAACTGTCGAAGACGAGAACTGGCGATCGTCAAAAGCGTGCTCAATGTTCTTCATCGAAACGCGTGAAAATGGCGAAACGAATGTTAGGGCTTTAGGCAAAAAACAATTTTGCAAATAGCGTTAAATGTTAATTGTGGTCAACTTAAACTTACTTAATACCAAATAGCTGTCAAAACCTGACAGCTGATCGTTATTTTTCAGGTTAGTTTATAAAAATGGATTCTTCAGATTCTGATCAAGAAGATGAACGTTTCAGAGAAGCTATTGATACATCGCTGTTTACTGATCACATGTTCAATAATACTGTTCAAGGTATAATAATACTGACATATACGTACAATTAAACCCTCATGTTTCGTTTTTATTTTTTATCTAGATCAAATTTAATAACGTAATTCTAAAACCGTAGTTCTTTTTATATAATGTGTTTCATATTTTTTATTTACTTGCAGAAAGTCAGCCAGTGAAAATCAAATCCAACCGCTTATTATCAACTGATCGTCAAGTCAGAGATATTAGCGTCAGTTCAAATATGCAAAGTATTATTGGTAATAAAATATCTAATATTATCGAATCGACGATAGAGTTTGTAAATAATATCGATTGTCCAAATGACAATCAGAACTCGGATCATGAAAGTGGTGTAAAATTGTTCAGTGATTCATCTAATTTTATTTGTGATGAATTTCCTAAGATGGTTGATTACCCCAGAATCAAAATCGAAATTAAGAAAAGAAGGTGTGAGAATGACATAGTTGTGGGTAAAAAAGATGCTATAATTGCAGCTAGTGTTTCTCCTGAGTTTATTCTCAACAAAAATAATACGAAACATTGGAAAAGTAGAAGAAAAGATAAAATTTATAAATATATCAAACATAAAAATAAATTGACATTGATTGAATAAACTTAATTTCAAGTAGATTTTCTATATCTGTAATCTATAACAATAAATAGACTAAAGAAGTTGTATAAATAAAATTCATATTGGGATGAGATCTGTAAACATGTGCTCTTTTTCTTCGTAAGGTGAGTCTACATTTGGATCTATTTTATCCAATAGATTAACAGCTACTATTGCAAATTCTTCCCAGGTAATTCGATTCAATATGAAACTATCTTGTGCTGACATATTATCAGAAATTTGAATATTATTCAATGATACACTGTTGAAATTTGTAGTTCCGAAAATCTGTTGCTCATCTGAAAAATAGATAATAGTTAAAAATTCTTAAAAATAAATTGTAAGTCAATGGAATTGTTTATTTTACCTAAAACATCTAACAATAGAGGAGTCAAAAGTGTTATGTCGGTACTCGGTAAAGGAGTTGCATTCCACAACGCCTGACACATCAAATGTGCCAATAGCCACCTATGTTGTGATGTTGCTAATCGTAGAGCTTCTACTGCTTCACGTATCCCACCCATATTGATCCAAGCCATTCTCGTGTCTTCATCTGCCGCCATATTCACCAATATTCCTGCAGCTGCTAACGATTTTTCATGATCTTCTGCAAATTGAAAAATTAAAATAGATTCATCTTTATTTTTAATATTCTCTTCAATATATTTTCTTAAATTACCATCTTCTGTTAAATGCATAATGCTTATCAAAGCACCTGTATCCACAATATAATCTCTGGTGATTTTAGAACGAGTCATATTACCCAATACTCTTGCTGCTTCAGTAGTGCATGATCCTGCATCTTGCAATAAAAATCTACAAAGAACTGTAAAAATAATTTTATTGCATATCCATGAAACACATCATTTATCGATTCACTTTTAATAGACCTTCGCATATATGAATTTGAAGCCCACCAAATGCCGTAGTAGGAAAATCATCACCGGAGTAATAATAAGACAGATTGTTCAAAGCCGCGAGAGAACTCGTTATTAATTCAGCACTATCTGACGGTGAATGTTGTCTCAAACATTTCAATATCCATGAGAGTATCTGATCTCCGATTGCTTCACATTCTGCAAAGCATCCTCCTACTACTGGACTCATACACATGTTCGCTATTATTCGGATGCACTGAGAAAGAAATAATTATGTTCTATGAATGTTATAAACAGGTTTTCCATTTCATATTCAATTATTTTCCTTTAAATATTGTAAAAAACAGTTATAAATACTAGAAATAAAAAATATTAAATTTGAACTGAAAAACACATAGGTAGGTATATTACAAACATATGCCAACTGTATATTTTTTCATACCTTTACCATCACATCTTCGTCAGAACCATTAGAACCATCTAAATCGCTTCCTGAAACATTTTGAGTTCACTCATGATCTTCATATTTATATTTTATAATATCAATAAAAAATATATGTATATAGGTACCAATTATTATATTTTCTGCGCTATCAATTTTTCCAACTGGCCAGCACCGTTTCAAATACATATTCAATACTTTCAACAAAACATCCATGGCTTCACTTTCATTGAATAGCTAAAATTTAAATATTTAAAAATCATCATCATTGTTTCCATTTTATTGAAATTAACCTTATAAACTTACGTCCATTCGTATATCGTTGTTGCATGCTACCATGTTTCCTAATATGTAAGTCAAACGAACAATCAATGGCGCTCTATCAGTATACAATTTCAACAATTTAATTACAGCCGTAATGAATTTTTTTTGTTCACATAATGCAACACAACAATCATAGTCTGCAGATAAAACACTGAAAAATCATTCAAACAAATAAAATGTGTTCAAATACTAAATTATGACTAATTGTTAGTTAATATTTTGTCTTATTGTTAAAATTAGCCAGTCGTAGTTATAGAAACATATTTTCGATAAATAATTTACCTTAGCGTTCTAGATACATTAATTTCAATATCCAAGTCATCAGAAAACAAATTGATTGTTTTACACAATTCATTTAATGTTCCCCCAGATAAAAAGTCTAATAGACAATTGCTCAAGGAATTCTCTGCAGATTTTTCATATAAATTGCTCGTATTCCACATAATTTCATTTCCGGCCATATTTCGTAGAGCACCAGTCAATTGATACAAACCATGACATCCTTGTTCACCTACTGAACGTACATCATCAAATCTCTGAAAAAGTGAATTACTATAATAAAAAAAATAATTCAATAGTATAATAATATACATATGATTGAATATTCCAAAATGAGTTCTTACAGCTTCATTAAACATTTTAAGATGTAGTGTCATAAGAGGAAGCACACCAAGAGATCTCATTCGTTCCAATAATATCGGATTCATTCCCAGGAATTTTAAAGCCCCGTAGCCGTAAACTAAACATTCCGCATCATGTAAAGGTTCGGCTCTTCCAAGTCCAACCATGAATAAATCTTTAAAATTGAATTTAATGTTACATTTTCTGTGAAAAATTCATGAATTTCAAATTAACACAATATTTCACCGAGTATATTGTCACTTGTGAATAAGTGGTCATTTTTATCATTTCTTGCAACTTTAAAAACAAGTTTGCAAACTCCCGATAAATTGCTTCCGGTAACTCTAAGCTGTAACAAACACCGTCTAAATCGAAATATTTATGTCTAAAATTCTATCAAAATATTATTTTTAAGTAAACTCACTGCTAATATAATACGTGCAATTGCAACTAGTAAGGTTTCGTTGGTACTTTCAACATAATTATAGAGAACTTTCAATATTATAGCCTTTTCGTCACCTCCAATGATTTGCCAAGAATCTTCTATTTCTAATGTGTTATATAAAATTCTAAGCATTTCTATGATATCTTCATCTGATAGAGTTTTTGCTTCTTTATTAGATAAATTGTCCAAAATATTATACACATTGCTTAATTTCGAAGAAGTCTCTGGTGCTTTCATTAATTTTTCATTTTTCTTGTGGGTTGATTCTGGTGATGGAATTTGTACATCAATTTTGACTGAATTATATTTTGATGATACTGAAATTTAATATTTTTATTTTATAATAATGAAAAATACTCATTATACAATAATTTCATACTAATTGTAGGTATGTATATAAATATTTTTTAAACTCACGCTCATTATCAGACTTAAGGAAATTAGCATCATGAAAATTTTTAATAGTAGAATTAACTTCTGTTTGATGAACTTTTGGTTTTGGAAAATTATCAAAATTGATAGAAGAATCGCTTTTGTTGTCGCTCTTTGATTTAAAGTTATTGAATAGTCTTTTTTTATGGAATATTTCAGATGAATCTACGCTCAATATATTAGGTAAATGTTCCGAGTCATCCGTTATTTGGTTTGCTCTATTTGGATGTTGTAGAATGTTTGGCTTGAAATCATTTATTTTTGTATCTTTATCATAATCAGTATCATTTTCATTAGCTGAAAATGATATAAATAATTTTCAATTTCTAATTTATGGATAATTATGGTTATTTATATTTAATATTTTACCAGTGTCAACTATATGAACAGACTGTTGAGAAAATTCTTTCCTCTGATGTAGTGGCTTGGCGTGACCATATAATGATGGTAATTTTAATTTAGAGCCTCCAATAAATTTGTTTTCATCAACATGCTCCACCTCCAGACTCCAGCTTTTGGTTTTGAAAATTTCCTCTTTTTTCTTTTTATTACTGGTGATTTCTGGTTTTTCATCTATATTTTCAAGAAGTTGATGAAACGTTTTATCGTCTAAGCTCGAATTCAATGATACAGTAACAGGCGATAATTGTCCTTTTTTCAACAAATTCGAAGATGTTTTAACATTGTCGTTGTTTTGTTGCAAATATTTCAAGCTTTAAAAATATATTGAAACATGAATTTTTTGATAGTAAAACTACATTTTCTATTTCATCTCATAAAATGTTTTATAGATTACCTCACAGCACTAGGTGGTCTGCTATTTCGACCAACTTTTCCAAAAAGTGTTCTTTGCCTCTCGCGTGGAGTGAACGGTCTTTGTGTTGATAGTGTTCGAGGTGCACCAGATCCATTTGCAATTTGATTGATATCCTCAACATTGACTGCAATGAATAAATACAATTATGATTATTATTAGATGATAATAATAAATATATTTATGACTTTTCTAATTTCATCACTAACCTTTCTGAATTACCGCTCTAGCTTCGTTAATGATCTCAGAGCTCGTTTTATGTTTGTTCGACGATGCATAAAATGGTGTAACTGAATCTTTTTGTACTTTTCTCATTTTAAATTGATTAAAAATGAGTTTTTCGAATTTTGAAAAGGAATTAATGGTTTTCGCAGACAAAATGATGATTGTGTGGATTCAGTTTCTATGGAAACATATGCCATCACAAATTTTGAAGGCTTGTCAACATTGGAAAATCAATATAATCAAGGAAAAAGTATTATATCGGAAAATGTATCAAATTGTGAGCATTCTGATAAAAAAAGGTTATTATGTTCTATGAATAGACATTGAATGTGTACCAGTGAAATCTGGAAGCCAACATGTAGGTACCTATGTAACAAAAACTTCAGTTTGAAAAAAAAATCAGATATAAGATACTAAGGTATTGTGATTGTTATTTTTATGTAATATGTACCTGTATTTTTCAATACTTTGGTATTTATCGCATAAATTGACTACAGTAGTATACAGAATTCTTTTGATTATTTGGGTTAATATTGGAGAAAAAGGAAATCATCAAATATTTATCTGATTCCAACTTTGATGTTAATTAATAAAACATCTTTATGTTCAATAAAAAATTTATTTCACTTGAGGATATGTAATATAAGGAAAATAATAGAATGAAAATAAATAATTATCAAAGAAAAATACATTTAGTTCCGAGCAAATACATATATAAGTACGGATTGAATTTCAAAATTTGCCTATAAAAACGCTAAAAATAATGAATCAATATTTATACATACAAATATACAAGTTCAACTTAAAATATATATTACATTTTTATAAATGCTTCAAATGTAAAAATTAAAGAACAATAAATGCATGAACATCAAATAAAATAATATGTACCTACATATTGTTTTTTTTTTTACAAAATAATATAAAAATGAAATACTGTACGCATCTAATATATTTTATAGATTGAATTAACTTATTAAAAAAGAGAAGCTGTATACATGCATTACTATTTTTATTTCTTAACAAGATACATGAGAAAAAAAAGTTTCATCGAACGCAAAAAGTTTCACAAAATTGGTAATATGCAGCATTATTCACTATAATATGAAATTTAAAGTTCGCCTTCTGCTTCATTCTTTTTCACGACAATATAATAAGTTTGTCCTTGAGGAACAACACCGCCAATTACGTTAGTAACGGCTTGTAGAGGATAATTTTGGAACTGCAATCTGTCAGACTGTTCGTGTATCTGACTCATCGCTATCTGTTGTCCTATACAAGAGGTATCAGGAGGCACCTAAAACAGATTATGAAAATTCATTACTAAAGAATGATAGTTTTTTTGATATTTAATGATGCATTCAAAATGAAAATTATACTTGAACGATATTTGGTATTTGTACTTGATGACAACCGGATGCTGCAACGTGTACTTGCTGCTGAACTTGATGAACACCGACAGCCTTCAAATAGATAAATTTTGTAAGAATTGATTTAAATAAATTCATTTTATAAATTTATGATAAAATTTAACTTACATGAATTTGAATTGGTTGACCGTGATGTGTGGAAACATGCTGTGGATGTATTTGTATCGTTTGAACCTGTAATTGTTGTGGCTGTTGAATTAATTGGTGGGTCGATGCATGTTGTGGTTGCTGTTGGTGTTGTTGTTGTTGTTGTTGTTGCTGCTGCTGTTGTTGTTGTTGTTGTTGTTGTTGTTGTTGTTGTTGTTGTTGCTGCTGTTGTTGTTGTTGTTGTTGCTGTAAAGATTGCGGTTGTACTTGTCGTAGTTGAATGTTGTGCGTTGAATTAACATTTTCTAAAGCAGACTGAAATAAATAATAATTGAGTCTTAATACAAATCGTGTTAAAAATTGTGTTAAGATAATATAATTGAGCAAATATCGAATGTTACTTTGAAAATGAATATGGACTAACCGGGTTAAGGAGACCGTGAGAGGCCATATGTTTCTTCAGATTTTGTCCTTGAGTATATGATTTTGGACAAAGAGTACATGCATAGTTTTTAGTTCCTAAAGGAGTCACCGATTGTAAATTGGCTGACTGAGCATTGCTTTCAGCAGCTTCTAATTCGGCACTACTATGAGTACGAAGATGCTTTTTATATGAACCAGACTCAACGTATCCTGATAGCATGAAAAATAAACAAATCATTATTAAATTTTCTATTCATACTCAAATGGATACGTATATTTCAAAGACTTTCAACCTTTATTGCAAACAGCACATTGATATTTCTTTTCACCACTATGATGTCTTCTATGCACGGCTAAGTATGAAGCTGTAGAAAAACGTTGAGAACACTGTGAACATGGGAATAGCTTTTCGCCAGTGTGCTTTGTCATGTGAATTCGCAATTCTGTACGATTTGTACAACCTTTACTACAAATGGGACATGGATATCTAAAAGTTAATAATAACAATGAGTAATAGTTTAGATTGATACATACTGAAATTTTTCAGCAAAATTTTGTAAACTCACTTTTTAAGACCAGTATGGGTAACCATATGATTATTTCTAGCAGAGGAAGTTGTGAAACGAGCATCGCATTGCTTACAAGGGTAAGGTTTCTCACCAGTGTGTGTGCGTTCATGATATATCAAAGCAGATTGTTGTGCAAAACGACGAGAACAATATGTACATTCAAATGGTTTTTCTCCTACAATAGAAAATAAATTAGCTATTGGGTAAAATGAATCATATTCATTATCATTCGAATTAATCTATCAACCCGTGTGAACACGAAGATGCGCATTGAGTTTTGATACTTCGAAGAAAGCTTTAGAACAAACTGAACAAACATGTTCTCGAACTCCGCGATGTTTCTTCATGTGCTGACATAAAGTAGAATGTCTTCTAAATGATTTTCCACAGTCTCTACATATTAAGGGTTTTTCTCCTGTGTGTAATCGTATATGAACCTAAAAACATTCCAAATCATATTATGTTTATAATAATAAGTTACCATTATTATTTGACAGAAATAAAAAATATATTCAAGTTGAGTAAAAATATATTTTATACATATATCATAAAGTTGATAAATTTTGATTAATTACTTTGAGGTCTGTTGTATTATAAAAAGATTTTCCACATGTTTCACAAGAGTGAGGTTTTTCTCCTCTATGTCGGGCTATATGAGCTTGGAGTGCATAATTACTAATAAAGCTTCTATCACATATATTACAAGGATGAGTTTTTTCCTAGAAATATAAAACAAAAAGGTTTAGTTTTATTTCATTTTTAGATAATTCAAAACGTACAATTTTTAAATATCATTGTATTGATAAAAAGATAAATTAAAACCTCAAAATGTGTTTGCCGATGACGATACAGTATCGTTCTTGTTTTGAAAACACTATTGCAGATAGAACATGTGGGTTGTTTTTGAGGTTTTTCTTCGTGAGTACGCATATGAAGTTTAAGCATTCCTGGACCTTTGAATGTTCTTTTACATATTGTGCAAGTAGGAGGTTTTTTACAATTTGCCTGCAATTTTTTTGATTTGAACCATACATTGAAAGAATCCAAATAATATTTCGTTGATTGATCACGGTATATTTTTTGATTTTATTTTATGTTTATATTATATTTGCTAACCTTTATCCAATTGGAATGCATTCGCATATGTAATTTTAACCATTTAGCATGTTTGAATTCTCTTTGACATAAATTACAAATATGACGTCCAGGATTAATCGACATTGATGCTTGAAATGTTGCCAATTCTTATAAAAGATTACAAAATATATATTAAGAAAAGTTTCAGAAAAATTGAGTGAAATGTGTGAGAAATTGATTTCGAACCTAAATAACTATCATCATCATCAACTTCGCCTCCATTCTGTTTTTTAGAATTAGTAATTTCAGTTTCAGTCTTTACTAAATTATTCGATAAATCTTTTTCTTTTGGAATTTCCGGTTGAGTCTGAAAAAAAAAACAAGGAAAAATATGAATAAAAATTATTCCATTATATCATAAAAATAATACATAATTATTTGAGAATAAACCTGAATGGGGATATTTCTATCTTCAGGTTGATCAGGAGTAATGTAAAATTCTTCTAATGCACTAGATTCCACAGACACCTGTGGTTGTGCTAAAAAATGTATATTAGAAAGAAAATATAAAAAATATGAATATTGTAGCTAATTAAAAAAAAACCTCACAATTGTCAATATATGTAAACTGCATTTGATTGTTGGAAACAATATTGTGTACGGTTATCTTTGAATCATCATTATTTTTAGTTATTGCCTGAAATAAAAGCATATTGAAAAGATAACGTAGTTTTTTAACTTCATGTTCAATGTTTTTCATTGCATATTGAATATTTCTCATAAGTTTTTCCGATTTGTGTCAAATATTTTATGAATTGAAAAACTAAAATTGATCGTATTTTCGGAATTATTTTAAAAGAGACTATTAAAAATTTCAAATGAAAAATATCCAACTTGAAATAAATAATATTGAATTTATAAAACCTGTATTATACACATAATTTACCTTTTGAGGATTTTGCTCTATTAATTTTCGTAATTGAGAATCGGAACGTTCGACTTTCTGTTTGAAGGAATAACACCTGGACACTTGATGAACGCATTGAAGACACAATTGAGGCGGTAAGCCGTCTGAATCAGATATCTGAATACGTGTAGATCGATCGGATGAAATATAAAGAAATTTATTAAGGAATTTCAAACGATTTCAGTATTGAAAACGGTCTATTTCTACTCGCCTGGACTTGGGCGCACGCCATCAGCATCTCGGCGACGAGTTGATGGAACAGCGGCCTCATATCCTTCTTCTCCAGCAAGCACACTCGACATATACGTTCCAGCCGCAAATTGGTCAATTCGGACATTGCGATTCTGTAACTCACATTCCTACAATCGATACGATATTATCGAACGGAACGTTTCGACGTCGTTCGAGTCGGTATTGTGCGTTCACCTTTTTCGCGTTCGGTCGTCGAAGAGATGTCCACTCGTGTGCGATAAATGCGAGGAGAATGATCAGTTTTTCGACTCATTTACGTGAGATTCTGAATAATTATAGATTTTCGTCATTTTACGGCTAGTTTTTGTTTATCGTCAAAAAGATAATCGAACGAGACTCAAAGTGACAGCTCGTCGCTGGCGGCGGCGTTGTCTTTCGGTAGTTCTCGTTCGGGAATGTCTTTCGTTAGCCATTTTTATAGCCAAAAATGGATCGTTTCAAGAGATTGCATCTAACATATTAAGAGAGTTTACACCGAGGCACTTCGAATCGGTCTTTTCGCCGATTTCGTTTACTAATCGGAGAGTTACGGTCGGTTCTTCCGCTGCGAACTGCTAAAAATTTACGGAATAGAGACGGATTTAAAGTCAATCTTTCTACTGTGAACTGTAAAAAGTTTGCGGAACGGACGATTCACAAAGAAAAGACTGGCTTTAACTCTTCTGTCAGTTAACTTTGGCGGTGATAAATCACCTATCGAATCGAATCGAATAATTTGATCGGAGCGATAATTAGACCGTATGGAGTTGAAATTAAAGTTTTTTTAGGTACGGGACTCTGAAACCCTGCTAAAAAGATATCTGGTTCGGTCGAGTTGTCTATCCTGAAGGCGCGACCGGAGCGGGGAGCGGGGCGCGAGAGGGCGACGGGTGTTACGGGTGTTACGGGGGCGAGGGTGCGGAGTCTCGCGGCCGGTCGACGCTCCGTTCGAACTCTATTCGGCGACTCTGTGACTGTGATTTGGCGATGGACGTCGGCTCTGCTCCCGCGCGGTGAGCTCTCGCCGGGCGATGGCCGCGGGCGGGGGACTCGGCAAGCGGGGGGCGGACGCTCAGGCCGGGAGCGCCGCTTCTCACTCGCACTCCCATTCGCAACAGTCGCAGTCGCGGAAGGCTCAGGCCGCCGAGCAGGTGCGCGTGCTGCAGTCCATGATAGACGTGTCCGCCGAGAGGCTCGAGGGGCTGCGCACCCACTGCGCCACCAGCGTCGAGCTCACGCAGAACGAGATACGCATACTAGAGGTACGTCGCCGACCAGGATCCGATCGTATTCCAGTCGGTACTCTTCGTAAACAGTTCTCTCTAGATCCTACCTTGTAACGATTCTGCTCAAATATTACGTCGATGCAGATCCAGAATAAATTTTATTGACGCAGAGTTTTTCACTCTCAGGACAGTCGCTCTCGATCTCGCTTCAACGATTCAAAATAATTCCGTTCATTATCGACTACGATGTTTAATCGTCGAAACGAATCGTACTCGATTCTCATCGATCGTATAAGATTTTTAATAATTCAACGCGGTATCGAGAACTAAAAAAGACAATAGTTCCATATTCTCGATCGACATTATCACCCCACACGCGAGGTTTCGAATATATCCCATGACTTCCTGTAATTACTCGACTCCTACTCAATTTTATTACTTGTTATTAATTCGGTCAGAAATTCTATTGCATACATACAGATTGTTATTTTTTTAGCCATATATCAGCATTACGGTGAATAATCATGACCGCGTTTGAAATTTTTTTTTTATCCACATGACCATGTTTGAAATTTTTTTTTTATCCAGTCAACTTCCTTTGGAAACTTTCCATCATAACTGTTCTGATCGCCAAACAAATTTGATATAATTTGAAAATTAGTTTTCTGCACGTAACAAATGAACATTTCTAGTATTTTTTTTTCTATCGTTTATAATTTAAGAATGTATAGATTAATTCGTAAAATGAATTCAAATTTCAGGAAAAACTAATTAAACTATTTTCCGATCAACTCGTGACGAAATCTAAATTCAAAGATGACGAAATACCAGCGGAGCTTCGTAACGTACCCTCTTTAGAACAATGGTTAAAAGTCGTCGGTCTCAGTGCAGAATCGATAAAGGTGATTAGTTTGCCTTAATAATATTTGTTTTTTCTTTTTTTTTATAGGCCGATATGTAATTTTTTCGATTTTTCAGTTGGTTTGTTTAAAAATCTGCTCTATTGAATCTCTTCAAAATAAATCTGAAAAAGAAATCAAAACATTGTTAGGAAATACACGAGAAGAAGAAGTGCGTAGACTTTGTTGTGCCATAAATAATTTGAGAAAATTCACAGGTTTTTATTTTCTTTTTGTATATTTGTTCAAATTCTTCTATACTTGACTAATCTATTTCTTTTTTTTTTTCGACAGAAATTTTAATAAAAAATGGTGGAGTTATAGAAAATGTAGAAGTAGAGATACCTTTATACTGGGATTCGTGGGATAGACATAATTTGTTGAAAGGTTCACCTCGATTTTACGTGAGGCATAGTCGTGCTTCAGTTCCTTCTGAAGATGCATTGTTGCCGTTACCAAATGGAACGCCACCTGGAGGTAATTGATTGGGAACTTTTTTTATTGACTGTGAATTTGTGGCGCTATTCATAAAACAATTTCAGGTATTAAATTTACTACTACTCCCCCAGTGAAACGTAAAAACCAGGCCGGACTTCCTTTGAATACTCTCATTAGCGATGGTCCACCTCTTACGAAATCAAAATCTCACGAGTCTCAATTGGGAATAAAACTAGATGCTGAAATCAACGGTTCCGAAGCCAGTCTTCAAAATCACAGGTTTTTTTTTTTTCATTCCTTTATTAAGGATTCTCATATTTATTTTTATTATTGAAGTAATTTTATTCACCATTGAAATTTTCAGTGCACAAATGCCTAACCAAGATAGAATTCGATTGATCACAGAAACTGGAACACCTAGTTCTCCTCAAATTCCTTGTTCACCCATTAAGTCACCTCCATACAGAGTACAGCATAACCAGCCTGATAATGAAGACACTTTCAAACGTGAGTGAAATTATATTTTATTGAATAATAACTATGATTTTTCTTAGATGTAGATTTATCTTTTAACTAACTTATTGTTTGTGTATTTTTTGATGAAATAGCTTGCAATTTAACAGTGCCAAGATCCCCAAGGACTCCAGTATCTAGAGGGATGTGTCACTATATAGCTCATCGTTTTACAAAAACTTTTAAAATGATGGCTACTTGTGATTTTTGTGATAAGCCAATATTCCTAGGTCCCGGGCTAAGATGTAAAGAATGCAGATATAAATGTCATAGGTAAGTCTTGCTTAAAACTTGTATATTTATTAACATCATTCTGTTTTACAAAAATATAATTTTTAGGGATTGTGAAACTAAAGTGCCACCCTCTTGTGGTTTGCCTCATGAATTAATTGATGAATTTAAGAGGAAAATCCATGGTGATAAACCAGATGGTTCGTATGATTTTTTTTTTATTAATTTTAATTTGTGACAAAATAATGATGATAATGATTACTTTTAATTTAAAATAGGTTTCATATTTAATTCTCCGTCTTCTATGAGAAGTCCGCAACATTATCATACTAGTATCTTGCCATCAATGAAAAATAAGAAAAAAACTCATCCTCATCATCTTAATGCAAATATGCCATCATTTCCCGTGAGTTTATATGATTGAATTTCATTCTATTTATAAAACATTTGTATGCAATAAATTATTGAATTAATCATTTGTGTTCTTTTAGGGTCCAGATTCCAGTTCGAATACGTCTTCATGTAACAGTTCAACACCGTCTTCTCCAGCCTTGGTATCTAACGGAACTATTCCTCAAACACCACATACTCCTCGAACACCTCATAGTTCTGTTAATCTGATTTCTCATAATCTGACACCACATGGTCCTTTGCCTACCCAAAACAAACAGCAATTCAATTTTCCTGGTAAGGCTTTCGAGACCTGCGCATTAGTAATACTTTATTTAACTTTTTTCATTTCATATATAATAAATAGATGTTAAAGGTATTCCTCAAATGGATAACAAAAATGGTGAGGGAAGTAGCAGTGGTACTGGTCCTGGAGACAGTGAACGGACTATTTCTTTGAGCGGTTCGGCTTCGGAAGATTCAGAGCGTACACCAGGTCGTACGGATTCATTAGAAGGGGATCCGCTGCAGAGGAATGAATCAGCGAAATGGCCTCGTCAAAATAGCGTAAGTTGTTTTTGAATGCTCATTTGTCTGTTTTATGCTGACCAATTAATTCAATGTTTGTGTCTTTCCAGTTATCTATGAAGGAATGGGATATACCATTCACTGAATTACGTGTAGACAAACTAGATGTCAAATTAGGAATTGGAAGATTTTTTACTGTATTTAAAGGAAATTGGCATGGTGATGTTGCTGTGAAAGCACTGAACGATCACAATTTGAATGATCCCGGTGCTTTAGAAAGTTTCAAACATGAGGTTTGTTTGTTAATTTTTCATTATACTTTTTTCCACTCACAATAAACATCAATATATGGACGTTTCGAAAACTATATTTGTTATTTGCAGGTAGCGATATTCCGCAAAACTAGACATGAAAATCTTGTTCTGTTTATGGGAGCTTGTATGCAGCATCCAAACTTTGCCATTGTCACATCATTATGCAAAGGAATGACTCTTTATACTCATATACATTTACGAAAAGATAAATTTAATATGAACAAAACTACTCTAATTGCTCAGCAAATTTCACAGGTAACAAAATTAATCATCAATGTTTGTGAATTGAATTTACTCAGTTTTGATACATCGCCATATTTTTTCATTTATAGGGTATGGGCTATTTGCACGCACGAGGAATAGTGCATAAAGATCTCAAAAGTAAAAATATTTTTCTAGAAAATGGAAAAGTTGTAATTACTGATTTTGGTTTATTAGGTGTTGCAAAACTATGTGATAGCAATAGGTATACTTTTTTAAAATTTAATTGTTAAACATATCTCGTTCTAACACGTGGATCAAAAAGTCGGTAGGATCATCTATTTAAAAACATTTTTTTGACAATATTTGATTAGATTCATCATTACATGATCTTTGAAGAGTGATACAATCATTCCAGAGTTTCTAAAATATTTCGATATCTTTTTTGTAAAAGAATTTAAATTTAGCCTAAAATATGCGACAATTTCGACATTTTTTTTTTCATTATTGGAGTCAAATTCCTATCAATAAGCATTTTTTTAAATTCAGATGAAAGTAATGATTACTGAAAGCAAGATCTAGAAAAAAAAGTAGATTGAAAGAGGGTTCTAAGTGCATTTTTTACCATTATTGCATTCGACTTGCAACTCGATAAATTGCATTAACATGAGCAATCGCGGTACCCTTTCGATAAACAGATCTCTATTATCAAATATTGATGCAAAATACTAGTAATATAGTTTTTTGATATCGTTAAGATGTTGGCTATCTCAAACATATTCAATTTTTATTAAAATAAAATTATTTTGTTAACTTTTTTCAGGTTTTATGGAAAAACTCTTAATTTTTTTCGTTTAAAGCAAATCGAAGTAAAAACGAAATTAAACTTAAACTAAATAATAAAATCTTTTTTTTTTCACTTGTTTCGATAGAACGAAATCCAAAAAATACTAATCAAGTCATTATTTTGCTTGAACAGTATTTTTTCCATTTAAAAATTAATGTTTTATCAGCGCATGAGATTCAGATTTTCTCGTTAGATCGAAGATAGTAAAAGTAGTGTTTATTAAATCGCTGTAACTTTGGAACTAAAAGTCAGATCTTCATGAAATTTAGACACATATCATTTGAAAGATTACACTTTTCAAAAATAATACTGATTTGAAAATATTTGGCCGCCTTCTGTATGATCCTACGAACATATTGATCTACGTAATATTATTATTCTATTATGTTATTCATCATAAATATTATTGTTTCAGAACTGGTGATTCTTTGCTGATTCCTCCGGGGTGGCTCTGCTATTTGGCTCCCGAGTTGTTACGGAAATTAAAACCTAGACAAACACTTCATGCTGATGATTTACCATTCACGAAAGAATCAGATGTGTATGCTTTTGGGTAAGATGATGCTTTATTTTTTCCTTCTATCATTGCAATACTTCTAAAAATATGTTATTCGTTGTATTTATCTTATTGCAGTACTGTTTGGTATGAATTGTTATGTGGTGAGTGGCCGTTTAAAGGATTACCTCCGGAGACAGTTATATGGCAAGTAGGAAAAGGAATCAAGCAAACGTTAGCAAATTTGCAAGCATCCAGAGATGTTAAAGTATGTATACGTTTTTTTAAATGTTAATTAGTTTTTTTTTACAATAGTGATAATATATTCGTATGTTTTAGGACATATTAATGTTATGTTGGTCATATAAAGTAGAAGAAAGGCCTGACTTTGCTGTTCTTTTGAAAACGTTGGAGAAATTGCCTCGTAAGCGACTAGCAAGATCTCCATCGCATCCTGTTCATTTGTCTCGATCAGCTGAATCAGTTTTCTAATTTGCTTGTAATTTTTTCTTCGTGTTAATTGTTACAAATACAGATTGAATTTATAGTGTTAAAATTATATCAAAGTTTATAACTTCAATTTTATTTTCGTGCATAGATTATTTTATACTTTGACTGTCTTATGTTGACATTATCTATTAAATACATTTACTGATACTTTTCTCTCACTAATATATATATATATATATATATTATATAAGAAGGCATTTAAAGAATTAAAATCACAGTAATATTTGAACTCATTCATTTATCTACCTGTATTTTTTTCTGATATCTTAAAATGTATTATGACTTTCAATTGTGTTGAGATTTTATCAATTGGTTTTAAGTTCTTAGTGAAAATTTTTTTTTTATTTGAATCATTATGTTTTCGCATCTTTATCTGTATATTTTTGTGGAAAGCCGAAAATCTTTTTGGTAATTTAGTTTTGACAACATTGTAAATTGTACATAAATATCATAATTTTAATTAGATTTGTTGCTAAATATCGTGATACACTGTACAAAAATTATCTCCAGTTTATAGCAGTTAAGGTAATGTATATTTTGAAGGAAAAAAAAGTAGTATATACAGTGAAATATTCGTTTTATTGATAATAAACAAAATATCATATATCCTTTGTTGCCTAATTATGAGCTTTCAACAAACTTATTGATATTTTCTTGAGGAATCTGTATCATTTTTAATTTTATTTGATCAATAATAATAACTGTTATTAATTTTTGCGGATTCAATTTGAACGTTTTCGTACAAATCATATGTTTTCATATAATTGATGTATGTAATAAAATCATATTCATATTATGACAAGAATAAATTGAGAATTGTTAAATATATATTTCATATTTTATTGAATAAATTGAATTGTTGTTTAAATTGTAATTTTACTGTATATATTACTCGCATTGTAGTTTCAATCCACAAATGTGGTCCAAGCTTAAGTCTCAGTTCTAGTCAATTGTAGATGTTAATTATTCATTCATAATTGTTTTTTTTTTATGCATTCACTCATATGAGGTTTTCTTATATATATTATATACATACATACATATATATTTAATGAAAAATTAGTTTTAAGGAATGGTTACTATCGATTGTTTTAAATATACAAATGTATATCATTGATGAAATTCCAAAGTCTATTTTTGTTTATAGTTAGTGGAAAAAGAAACATTGGAAATTTGAATTGGATCACAATTAAATGGTTGAAATGAAATTAAAGATTTAACATTCATTATTATTATTATTATTCTGAATTTTCTAATATCAACTTAAATGTAAATGAGCTTATCAAATGTAATATTATGATTGAGATCATAACATTCCAACCCGAATGGTGAATTGAAAAGTGAAGATACTAATTATTCTTAGTTTTTTTTTTGTATTTGATATTTTCATATAATTTTTTGACCTCAAAGAATTATTGAAAGTCATATACAGTTTTGCAATATGAATTATAACACATTAAATTGACACCAAATGACAAATATTTGTAATTATACTTTTTTTTAGATAATAATTTTGTTGATTGTATTAGTTTTTTTTTATTTCATTCTAGAGAAATATATGAAAAATAGGAATATAGAAAATATTTATCTTTACTTTTCAAGTCTACCATATATGTATATGAGTACATTCGTATGTACAAACGATCCTACATCCTTTGTGCATATGTGTGTAGTCTTTGTGTAAATAAAATTAGCTTGCAATGCTGTTTTAAGGATAATTACAATTTGCTGTGATGCTATATTTATTTAATTTATGTAATGATTTTGAAAAATAAAAATATGTTCAATAGCAATATTGGTGATTTTAGTAAATAAGTGAACTTTAAAAGCTGTATATACCTATTTCTAGTTGAAGTGAATAAAATCCAGATGAAAAAAATTATAAATGGAATTTCTGTCACATCTTACCTATTTCACAATTTTTCACTATAGAATCCCTTGAATTTCTGAGTAGAAAAATGTCTGCACCTAATAATTGTTTCATTTAGTTTTCATAAACCTGATAATGTTAATTTATGTATGTGAAGAATATGAATCGAGCCGATTTCCACCTCATGCTTCTCTTTGCTTTTCCATTTCTCGCTGGCTATTGAATTAATTGAGAAAACAATATTTTTCTTCATGCCATAAGAAACAGAAATCGACTCAAGCATTTGTAGTGATCTGCAGAAATATTTTTCAAGATGGCAGCCATGTTTAATATTGTAAATGAATACTCAAAATTTCATCATATAGATTTATTTCAATTAATTTTTTTGTCCAAAATAAGTCATAAAAAATAAACATAAAAAAAAGTATCACATATAACCGGATAAAAGGCTGGTTATATTTTTACACATTTTAATAAGTTTCTCATCAGAAGCATACTCTGTAGCGAGAATCGCATTACCGATAGCTATAGTTTCTTTAATACTTTTTGCATTTATCCATATTTTTCCATTCATTCCAGCAGCAATTTCAAAGGGTATCTCTTTCGCCATAAGATCAAGCAATGGGCAATCTTTGTGCAGAATCCTTCTGACTAAATGGAGACTACAGGAGAAAATGAATCCATCTTCGATGACTCCTAATTTTCCTTTTCTTCCATGTGAGTCCACGCAGACTATTTCTGGCTCTGCATACTTTTCGGCAACCAGCAGTTTAGCAAAAATAGCATCTCCTACTTTAACATTAGGCCTATTCTTTTTGGTAGCATTTTCAAAAGCTAAGTAAGAAAGAGTAGCAGGTTCGCTGCAGCCAATGTCCACTTTGAAATAGTCTCCGGCTTTCTGTGTTACAACTCCGAGGACATTCTCTCCTCTGGCTGGAATGTATCGTTTCTGATGATTATCGACCCAATATGTTTTAGGTTCTTTCTTTTGCAGCACTCCAGCTTTGCAAGTGTATATTTTTTCACCATCCCGTTTCAGGCCTGGTCCCAGTATAACTTTTGAGTTCTTTTTCAGATCAATCTCTTCAACAACGTCGCCAGGAACGACCACTCCTATTGATCGAATAACCATTTTATTGTACCAAATCAGAAATAATCTAAAAAATGTTTGTCTTTATAACTGTTAGTAACATGAGCACGAGGACCTGTCAATTTTGACAAATAGAATACTCTAAAGAGTGCATTTAGCGACCATAACTTTTTTTTTAAAAGATTGAGAGATTAAAATTTTTCAGTAAAACTTTATTCATTTTTTTGCTTCTAATTCCCTTTTGGAGCATCAAATTTTAAAATTAATACATAATTTCTAAGTAAATCCTATCAAAATTTAATTCTAATTATAAGTGTATAGACATTATTTTTTTAAAATATGATATTTCAAAAAGGAATCAAATCTCCTTATCCTCTCCTAGTAAGAAAACAAAAAATAATTTGAATAATATATTTATTCATTCATTTATTTGGATAATAATTAGTTCTGTTCCATGAAAATTAATTTAATTCATAACTCAAATTGGAAAATTAATTGAATAATATTTATATCTCCTTATGGACCTTTTGAGATTTTGTGAAAAGCAGATTCTGAAATAAATACATACTTACCTATGTAATTTTGAATATAAAATTATATGAGCACATCACGTTTACCGTGAACTATGAAAAAACAATAAAATGTGGTTCATAAAATTTGATAGTCAACCAACATATTTTTGCTATTCAAAATAAAATGAAAAAATATATATAATACGGATCGCTATTTTCATTTCAAATTTGTAAATATGACTAATTATAATGCTAATAATGTGAATGTGTGTCTGTAACAATTATGCTGGATACAAGTCTCATTATATTGGTATCAAAAAAATTGCATTGCATTAAATAAAATTTAAATGCACATTATGAAAAAGATATTTGCAGGATGATCTAACAAATTTACCTACATTTATATGGAAATGGAAAATCGTTGATAGTGAAAGACGAGTGACTTGATCCCCCGTCTAAGAAACTTGATCCTCTCTTTTGTTCAACTAATTTTTGGAAAACCATATTGTCGAAGTAAACTCGATATAATTTCATGTGCATAAACACTATTATTTCAAAAATACAATTTTTCAAAAATTAGTTTAGAAACTTAATGTCGTTTGATGTGGGCATGTATAAGAATTTTGAAATATTATGATTTGAAATATTTAGAAGCTAACACATTGGAAATTTTTCTTTTCAGCGTGAACTACTTTATAACAATAGATAAAAATAGTTCAAATGATAAAATTTTCACAGTATTTCACCATCGTACTAACAAAAATAAAAATGTAGGTTAGCTATTATATGTAATAATTATTTTACTGTATGTCTAATCAGGTGGTTTTATAAAAGGTGTTTTTAAACTCGACGTATAAAACAACCGCAGACATTGGGCACAATATATATGTCGTACACGTCATAAAACTTCTAACAGTTGAACAAATAAAAAGTTTGAACAAAGGTAGTGAGGTAATCTAAGATCGAGATACATTGGCAAAGCGCATTATTCTTTTATGGGTGCTGCTAAAAGCAGCACTCGTCTTCGAAAAGTTGACTCTTAACCAGTATTTCTTTGAAGGCGAGAGTGTTAATAACATGTGGATTTTTTTATGTGCCGAGATTTTAATTGAAGATTAAAAAAGACTTGAGTGAAATGCAATTGAATACCTTGGGCTGTTCGATCAAACTTATCGATGAAACAGTTTGTTCGTTCAGCTCGAGTTATTTTGTTTCATTTTCATCATCGATGATAAGAACTCAGTGGTTGTGAGTAAAATATTTTATTTACGAGTGAAAAATCGTAAAATAAATTTTCGAAATTTTATTGAGGCTAAAAATTAGCTACACTTCTTCGACATAACACTATGGAAAAATTATCACATATTTAAATGAACAGTGGAATTCTTAAAACATTTGATTTTTCATTACAAATAATTCTCTTATTCTGTCATAGAATCAACTTAATACAAATATAATATGTACAGTTTTTCTGGTCTATTGGAACAAATATAACATTTCAGATAAATTATTTTTTTTTTCGATATAAAATAAATGAGATTGCTTTGCAGATTATTTTTGCAAAATGATCAAGAGTTTTGACGTTATATTATAGATATTTGTAATTTTTTTTTTAACATGTAATCAATTTTCAACTTAAAATATAATATAGATTTATGTATTGGTGATTTTTATAAAAAACATTTTTGTATATATTTTTAGTCTTTTGGGAAAGTATGAGTATGTAATTTTTAACTATAAAATTTCCATAAAATAACAATTTTGATTTCAAACTTCGTATATATAGTCAATGAGAAAAATATTCATTTAACATATGTGCTACATTTTATCAATAGTATTGACGGTTTTGGCCTTTTACAAATATCATGCAATAAATTAATCACTGTCGAGGAATACTTCTAGATTGTTCATATTGTAATCTAGAAAAAACAGTTCAAATTAGCTTATGTTTTATTCCTGAAAATTATAAGATACCTATAACATGTAAGATAGAGTAATTTGACTATGTATTTAATAATTAAATATTTCGTAATATTTTTATCATATTCAAATATATTTTGAATAAATTTCAATAGAAATCTAGGTAAATAGGTACTTTTAATTGTACTACAATATCATATAAAAAAAAATAATATGCACCTGCAAATTACACATCAAAGCGTTTAAGTTATATAAATGTGAAAATTAATTTATATCACAAATTGCGAAGAAAAAATGATGTGTGATCGAAATTGGAACACAAAGATTTGAACAGGTGTGGTAGAAATAAGCACATTTCGTGTAATATGTAAAAAACGAGTCATTTGGAAAAGTATTTCTACGTTGAGCTAAACAAGTGATAAATTAAAAATGAAATCGAAGGAATGTCCAAATGGATTACTAAATAATATTTTGGAAATGCAATATCACTGAAATGGATGATATTGATTTGGCACACATCTATAACATAAAACAAAAATCGAATTCCTGGTCAGAATCTGTAATGAAAAGGAAATATTCTCTGATAATTAAATACTAATTGACAAATAATACTGATTATATACATCCATTTTATAAAAACAAAGAAAAGAGATTTACTTAAATGAAATTGCAGTTTGAAAAAAATACAGTTTGATATACATATTTAGAATACAATCAACTAACAAAAAAAAATCATAAAAATACTTATGAATATTCGAAAAAATCATAATATATAAAATGTATAAAAATCCAAAAATTCGTTGAAAATTAAAAAAAAACCTTAAAATTACTACTATAAATTTACATTTCCTACATTAGCTATATTTTTATTCAAATTGAATTTATGATTCTTACAAATTTATTAATTTCATATTCACTATCCACAAAAAAATATTCTTATGATAGAAAAAAGCAAAAGTCTATCGCAAATTATATGATAAATGCAATCACAAAGATTTCATGAACAATTTTACACTGAAATTATTTTTTCATACGTATTTAATTTATTTGATATACAAGTGATCAATATGATTTTGTATAAATTTAGTATGAGATTTCATATTTGCTTGAAATTCGAATAATTTCATTTAAACATTAACAAATATTGTTGACCAAAGCATCAGGACTTCTGATTCGTTTATAAGTATCTGTAACCATTTAAAAAAGATATGAAAAGTGTAGATAAATGTATTTAATTAATATTTTTAATTAAAAAAATAGATTAAACAAATGTGCATAACAAGCATTTAACAATGGTAGGGAAAATTTAGTTAATTTATATAAATTACTAAAACAAATATTATACATAGGTAATTATGATTATGTCTCTAATCATATATTCAAGAGAAATGGAAAAGAGTGATCGATGCATTTTGTTACTTATAAAAGAGAAAACAGACATTCAAGTATTTTTCATTCCATTCAAAGTTAGCTTAAAACCATATTACATTTGTTCAACTCCGTTACATTTATATTATAACACAAGACTTTAAGATTAATTTGTTCTTCGTTAAATTAGGAAAATAAAATTTATCGTATATGATTTCTATAATATAATAAATCTTTTTAAAACATCAAATGATAAAACAACTAAATATTGAATTCCACAAATACAATATTAAAGCATAGTTGAAATTCAAAACATAGTTGTTGCTCATTAAAGAAAAAAATAAGTGTATAAAATAGTAAATAAAGTTATATTTTCTAATGCACAATATAAATTATTGTTATGTCACTAACTTCATATAAATAATTGTTTGTTCGTAATATTGTTTTACAATTCACAAAGAATCAATGAAACATAAAAATTATACTTTTCAGGAAACAATGATAAAAAATTTCAGAAAACAATGATAGGATGTTTCATGAAGTGTAATGCGAGGTCAAGCATTATTTGTATTTTGTGATGTTTTAGTAATTTGTTTAACTGAAAATTCAGATGAGGATGAAGTGATTGAAGTTTGAGATTCAGATGATTTGAAAACAGAATTACTTGGATCGAATGTGTTTGTAGTTAGAAGGCATGACGACGTTTCGAATATTGAAGTTTCATCGACTTGACCGAGTGAATCGAGCTGAAGATGATAGATTAAAGGTGACGGTGTCAATCACCTGGACGGACAGGAACTGGTCTGAGATTTTCCGCTCAAGACAGAGAATCCACTGTTCCCAGATTGTAAGCTGGACATAGACCCTCTAAAATTAATAATTACACAACATTTTATATAAAATCATTATATAAAAGTTCATTTAGGTCTTTATTATAATTATAGTATGCACATTTATATGTTCATGAAATCAGAGTTAAGTGTTATGATTACCTGTAATCCTGTGAAGCTAACGTTTCATAAAAATACATCAATTGGGCCTTGGGATGCGTCAATGAATCAATCAAATCGTGATGTGCCAAAGAATGAGGATTGCTGTGATGCCAACGCCATTGTAGTATGTATACTCCAGATTCCATCATAACGTGAGATCCCTGAGAATAAAAATGAAACACATCTTTCATTAAAAAAATCTATATGAAAACATACTAATAAGTATAATCAAGAATTACTTGAATACTTTCACCATCATGACAAATAATAGTAGGTTCAACCTTGGAATAATGAACTCCTTCTTGCCAGCTTTTCTCTATTATTGTACGATGAGGTTCACTATCAGTGTGGGTTACCCCCGATTGTGCAGAAGTAATTCCTTAAAAAAATGATTATAATTATTAAACAAGTTCAATTTTAGTACTCAATTTAAAAAAAAAATACCATTGTCAACATTATCAATGTTTGGATCAGTCACATTAATCTTTAGTACGGTAAAAGCAATATCTTGTCGTAATACATCAAAATCCCAAGTCAATACACTGCTAGGATCTTCATTTTTCACAATAACTTCGTGAACCTGTAATGAAAATTATGTATGAGAAGATGTTACAAAAATATATCCAAATGTTTAATAAGGTAAATAATGAGTGAGTCAAAATTATTATGAAAAATACTTACATGTCCTTTAGATAGGCTCACAGATCTATAGATACTATCTTCGCTGAATGGACATAAATCACCTCGTTCTGTTAAAGCGCTGCTGGCATATAAATTTTTCGGAACAAGTCCCACATCATGAATTGAACACTGAAGATAAAAAATAAAGAATAAAAATGAAGGTTTAAGTGATACACTATTATTGTTAAAATATTTACTCATTATGCAGTTTTAGTAACACAGTGCACTATATTATTCTGACTAACGATTTATGAAAAGTGATTTGAAATACAATCATTGTGATGATGTGTTGTTTGAAATATGATGATATTGACATTTGGAAAATACTAGTGCAATAAGAAAACGATAGGTACATTTTGTGGAATTTTATAAATCAAATAACTCAATTAACTAATAAACTGATGACTATTCAGAAACCAATTTGGCTACTTATACTATATTTTGTGATTAAGTTTGGAAAATTTTGAATAATGAGATGCACATTTTTTTTATTTTTATCTCGAAATAAGCATAATTAGTTCTTTTCTAAATGGACTAAACACTCACATTAATAATTAACATTAAAAACAAAAAGACATCTCCAGATACACAAAAAGATTGATTTCTGAACACCAAATAATGTCAAATCACACATTAATAATTTAATGTGCACATTTTAATAATACATCATCATTAAAATGGAGAAAAACTGCTATATGAAATAAGTACATAAAAATAAATGATATATTTAACACACATTTGAATGAATTACAACGCACACAAAGGCTATTAACTTTTAATAAGCCTCTTACATTGCATTGATACAAGTGGTTACCATCATAGACAGAGTAATAATGCTGAGGCACCAAGCTCCACGGTTCTACAATATCAGCCTGTTAAATTGCATTTTGTTATAATTAACATAGCATCAACATTTTTTTTAATAAGTCTTAGGTATCTTTAAATACCATAAAAAAACATTATGAGATTTTCCCTTCTCAATCACCTCTCAAATCTAAATATTAGGTACTACCAAATATAGACCAACCTTAATGTTTTAACAACAATATCTAGTTTTCCAAATTTGCTATTGAATAATTTTGCAATATTAGTCTTAAATAAAATCTGAAAACAATTTGAAAAAATACCTTGCATGGTCCTCCTAGAAAATCTGGCACATAGTCGTGAGGAATATAATCCACCAAGCCACCAGGACTTTGGAGATAGTCTTTTCCTCCATAAAACAGAAATTTACTTCTAGTATTATCATCTGAAATTTACAATTAATCATCAAATGGAAAATAAAATGAAAATATCACATTGTACGTATTATATTTTTCACTGATTTTTTACCTATAAATGTACTAACTATAGTCCACAGTATAGGAAACACCCTTGGAGCACGTATGATGAGTACTCGACCCATTGTTTCTGGATAATTAGCTTCAACTATTTGTATAATTCTAAGTAAAGCACGTATACCAGGTCGCCACAAATGACGCATATTAAGACCATCCAAATCAACTAGCAGACACCAAGTCCAGATAGGTCGACCATTTGATTTCGTAGCTTCGGACATATAAGAGAGACCTTCTTCACATATGTGCAGCGTCTGTAATTTTCATAATGTATAATTGAATAATTTAATGAAATAAAATACATTTTAGAGAAGTTATACAAACCAATTTCAAAAGTCCATCTTCTCCTATAGATTTAAGAAGACCTTTAACATCCATTTGTCCTAAACGTAAAACGTACAAGGGTCGGCCATCTATAAAATTATTTAATTATTTGATATTAAAATTTATGCTTTTAATATTTTTTGATTATAAAAGTGGTTATGATATTTTACAACACCTTTATCAAAGTGATGCCATCCACCAGGAAAATAATCCAAAGCAACTTGAGGTATTTGATACTCAGATAGAATTTTGTCGACTTGATGTTTCTTTCTCCATATTAAAGATTGAGAAAGCATTTCACGAGCTTTCTCAACATTGAAATCTCGAGCTCGCAAAAATCTCAATAGCGTTGCATCATTTGGAACCTATAGATTAAACAATATGAACATATGACATAGAAAATTAGTACTAAATTTAGTTTGAAAGTAATCAATTATGATTTTATATAATCTAACCTTGCCCTTTTGTAAATCTGCAACCCATTTTCTAAGTTGAACTAATCGAGATTCTTGCATCACAGTTAACTCTCCGAGGTATCGTTGTATATATTCAGTATCCAATTTATAACTATCTATAAATGAAAAGACAATTAGTTTAAAATTACAGAATAGGAAATAAAATTCGAAAGAATTTCAAAGTAGTTAGTTGCCTTCTTTCGGTTTCTTCACTTTGACTGATGATTTACGATTCACATCAGAGATTTGGATATCTTCTACTTCTTTTTCTATTGAAAATACTTCACCCTGACTTGGTTGACCATTGCATATAAGATTGCACACTGCTTTATTGGTTTGTTCATCATTTTCATCCCAGGCTTTTACTTCAGTGATTCCTTCTTTTGCGATTTCAGCAATGAAATAATCAATTATTTCTTTACCTGAAATCCAAATGTTATACATTACAATCATCCTTCCTATGATACATTAAATATAAAAACGAGCAAAGAAACCTTTAGAAATATTCGATGAATATTGTCTCATAGCAATTTTCTCTATCGCGTTTTCAAATCCAAAAAAGTTTTTAACATCTAACGATGCAGATTGTTCGAAACAGGTCCATTCTGAATTTTCAGGATGTACCTGAACGGATTTCAAAATTTGGAAAATGTGAAAATGTATTTATTGGCAAAGTAGCAGAAGAATCATGAAAGTCTTACAAAGTAACGGCATTTTTCGATCACAACCACTCGATTTACAAAACTCTCATTTGTAGCTTCTATCAGAAGTGATTTGGCTCTTCTGTCAAGATGATTCTTTTGAATGAAATATACACAATCTACTCCGATTATCTGAAAATAAAATTCAATGCTTATAAACCAATGCGAAATGTATTCATTTGGTAAATTAATTACCAATTATCGATACGAATTGATGAAATAAAATAACTGTATTGTAACCTTTTTCAATAAATATGGTGCATCAACTGAGAGTTGACATCTTCTCGTAGTGTGTCTTTGTGACCAATCAGAACTCCACGAATCTTCCGTCACAACGCAATCAAGAACAACAGGAATTTGTGGACATCTTGGAAAACGTCTTTCATAAGCCTGTAAACAAATTCAATAATAAAAAAACTTGAATTTGTGGAACTGAAACCTGTGAACTTCTGTTTGAAACTTTCAGATCTATTTTCTTTATCGATAAATAACTTATTTGAACAAGGAATATTGACAACAATGTTTGATATCATCATTATGAGAATAGTATCGAACCATAAATTATATACCATACAAAACTATAAAAGGATTCTATAATCGGACTATCAGGACTATCTGACCAGATCAGGCCACAATGTACCATAAATATAACAATTAGAAACAGTGACGTATCATCAACGGAATGTATTTGGTAACAGGGTCAAAAATGGATCCTAAATAATTGATAAATTCAACTATATGTATATGAATATTAATAACATGTGAAATCTTTGTTCTTGTAGAATATAAAATTGAAATTAAAGTTTCAATAAAATTGCACAAATCATTTGATTTGATGATTTATGAAATATGATTTGGGAGATGTTAGAAGAAAACAGACCAAAATTTTTGCTACATTGGGGTAAGTAGGGGTTAGTAGGTAGGTATCTCAAAAATTATATGAATTTATTAAGAGAACTGATATTAAGTTTAAAAATGAAATGGCCGGTTAAAATGAAAATGTTAATAGGTATGTAATATATTCAATCTAATATACACTTAAAATGTGAATAAACTCGTATAGTGAACTGAAATATATTTTAAATAAAAATATTTTTGTCAACTTTACACGAAACAATCGCGTCGAAAATAAATTTTTATCCTCCAATCGAATGTCATAAATCGAATTTTTGAAATCGAGATATTTAAACGAACACATTTATTTAGCAATCTGAAAACGGGCACTACCGAAAATTACCAAATATTTGCATTCAATGACGTTTTCGAAAGGAGCGAGCGATACAATAAAAATCAAGGCTCCATCGCGAATCATTAACCAAACCACATTCGAAAAATTGAAAAATTCACCGACCCCCTACATTGAACCCCCGCGTTCGTATTTAGATACGGCACTGTTTAGAAACTTTGCATGCAGGAAATTGACAGAAGAACCAATATACGCGGAAGCGGCGAACGTAGAACGGAACGGAGGGGGGCGTCACAAAGCGAAACGATTCCGCATCCGTTTTGTAACAGGATGAAAGAACGAAGAATAAGTGTCGCGGGGGGCATCATTCGAAGGTTTCCACTCACCACCATCACCAGCTCGAACGGGTATTTGTAGACCCGAACGGGCGACTGGTACTGCTGCACCATGATGAACGCGTTCGACTCCCACCGCGGAACGCTTCCGACTGACAGTGACAGAACGCGCAGATTGCGCCGTCGCCGTTTCAATGCTGCTCGTATCAATATGATATGGTATTATAGCTCTTATTGTAAAGTAATTTAAGATACAATTTTGCATATATATTTTATTCAAATATTTCTATACCTTTGCATAGTAATTTAAGCATTATTATAATAAAAAAAAAGGATAATTTTGTTTTAAAATTGTATAACAAATGTAATTTTCTGGTGGGCGTTTGTCATTCGGTACAATCTCAATTTCGCTTTCACGGTTCAAAATGATTCAGCTTCTTAAATATGGATATTCAGATTACATGTAAAAAATATGTTCGATATAAAATAAAACAATTACAAGCTGAACGTAAATTTAGAAGGTCTCTTCTATTTGACCTCTGTCACAATCGTATTCGAACAAATCTTTGTTTATGGGTCTAAAATTGGGTTAGGCTGGAATTTTTTAATAAAAAATCAAGTTGAGATTTATGTTAAATTGAAATAAAAGTCTAGTTAAGTCAGGACAATAAAATAAATACCCTTAAAACTGTTAGCAAAATATTATATGAAGGTATTTAAATATGAACTGCGAAAATATTTAAGAATTTTAATGAAATTGGCGAATTGATAACTCACAAAAACAGTTTTTTTGTTGTAAATTGAACGTGTAATGCGCATTTGTATTGTTCGAACATCGATTAATAATTATCATATTCATCATTACAAATTTGTCTATGACAAATAATTCAATTATGTAGCATGTATTCATCGATTGACATTATAAATAATTCTTCGTATTTTCCTAGTAATTTTCACGAACATTACCCTTCATGATTTATTTATGAATTTTGACGATTACACGCTATTCCTGAATTTGCCTAATGTAATGAAAAGAAATGATCGGAAAAATATACATATTAATAACATGAAATCTCGAAATTATCCTTATATAGAAACTTGCATACCACCTGACTTTGCTCGTTTATGTTTTATATCGTAGAAATCATCTAATTTGAATCTTATAGTCGAAAATGAAAAATAAACACGTTTCTAGGCAACGCAACCCCTTGTGATATTTGACAGTTCCTTATGAAAGAACCTTATATTTCCTCGAATTGAAATAAAATAAATCGCAATTTTTGCAAACACAACATAATACTAATACAATATGACATTCACAAGCAAAACTGGCTTAATGGAGAGTATAAGAAGACCGATACCCGTGTCTAACAAGGTCGTATGTATTATTCTTTGACTATAAATAGAGAATATTTTGTACTTTGATGAAAAAAAATGGATCATTCGTCTGTACATCAAGTCTAGAAGTAATACAAAATAATATAGGGTTTCAGTTTCAGCAATGTTTGATGTACTTTTTTCGTAACTGGGTTAAATTTTGCTAATTCAGAACAAGTATTGTAAACGATCATGGAATTTCTCGATCTCCTTGTAAGTTTAATGGAAAAAAATTAAATGTAAATTTTTCATCGGAACATATTCGAACGATTATATCTACTAGTGTACAGAATGACATTATTCTCTGTTGATAATAGAAAATTAGCGGATGATTATATTGTTTTATAATGTCGTGAATTCGTAGAATTATCGTTTTTTTATTGTTTATATAATATATACTGTTCACAGTTAAAATGTATTGTATGGTTTATCGCGATTCCGCTAATTGTGAAAAAATCAAAAAGCGAATACATTTAGGCGCACATAGAAACAAATAATATAAATACATAAAAAATAAAAATTCTCAAAAGTTACATAGTTTCATATTACAATATGAAAAAAAAACATAAATAATGACATCTTACGCCACGTTTACACGATCGATTTATCGAACGACAAATCGTTCAAATGCCTCATTTACACGATTCGATTTATAGAGTGAAAAAAATCACTCAAGCGGTTATATTCATAACCAAACATGTCTATTTGAGTGATTTATCATTCGACATTCGATCGAATCTGCTCTGATATATCGACCCACAACTCGTTCTGCACTTTTTCAACATTTTCTTCAATTTCGACAGTTGCAGTTGAACACATTGAACCTGTCGTGTTACACAAGCCCTGCTCCATACGTCCTCAGACCCTTTGCTGGATTGTACAATCCTTTTTCTTACGGTTGTTCGATATTGTGCAACCATCCGGCGGATGCTGAAATCAAAGATGTCGTAAAACGGGCCAAAGACGCATTGGTTGGTATCGAATTCGAAAAAAAAAACGATCCACTTCATATTCGAAATTGGCTGATGTAATATACGATTTGTCGTTTAAGGTTTCCGATCTGAAGAACGAAGGTTTCGGCGAGGAGTCCGATACTGTTCAAGCTGCTATACTGCATTCTTCGAGAAGAGTTATTGGGGAGAATAGTGTCGATTTCGTTCCTGAAGAATTGTTCAGAAGGTATTGTAAATGTTTTTGGATGTTTGATTTAGTATTTTGTGTTTTTGGCTTGGATTTTGGCCATATGGTGTGCGGGGATGGATTTGACTTGTGATCTTTGGATGTTATAGTTCAGGGTTTTCGTTATAATTGGATATTTTAAGCTTGAGTATAAACGTTCGAATTGCCAACAATAATACTCTCGAATGACGTACAAGTTAGAGAATTTGAAAAATTTATATGTATGTAGTATATATTTCAAGTTCAGTCATACTTATTATAATAGGTATAATTATATTCACAAGAGTTCGTTTAAAGCTTTATTTTCAAACTCCTACTGTTGAGCGATTTAAATTAAAAATAACTGCTATCTTTTCTTCACTCAAGTATAAAACACTTAAATTTTATACACACTGTCCACACTTAATTACTCAATAAACACAAATACAATGCGCTTGAATAAACGAACAAAAGCGAAACATATTTACAAAATAGCACTGCTCACACCGTAAGTAATCTTATTGTTAGTTTACAAAATAAAAAACGAAATTTCTGTCAATATTTGAAAATTTCGCGCACTGAAGCATCAAACGCTTATCGCATGCACTCTAACATAATTTTCAGCGAATGTTATAATTTCAGCGACGTTGAAATAACAGAGTTTCTTCATAATATACAAAGCTTGCGAAATTTCAATCGAATTTAAATATTTATTTTCCCAATTGCGTCGGATCGATCTCAATTTTGATAAACGAAGCGTGTAAAGTTGATATTTCGTAAGTTATATCTGGAAACAAACATAAACAGTTTACTTAAACAATATTTTAACAATTACTTCAATAATTTTGGAAATCGTTTGATTATTTTTCGAAAAAAATGATAGATCGTTCATGTGTTTATTGCGTAAACATAATGATATTTCAGATTATGCATGTTTTCAGAATGCTCTAAAAGAGTAATAAAAACATGACAAATTTTCAACTCAATATTTAACAGATGCAATCAAGATGTGTATTTTATAATAAAATATATAATAAGATATTTCCCTGTCAGTAATTTTCTTTTCAAGAGTGTCAAGATAAACGTTGTTAAGTCGAGGAAAAACGTCAAGTCTTACATAAAAATATCTGCTGCATTATAAAAAGTTCAATGAAAAATGAATATTTATTTTTCATTCTACTTTCTCACATCAACATTTTCTGAAAGATAGATATTTCGAAGAAATCAGAAAAAATCGCACTTTTTTCCAGACACGATGTTCTTTCAATAAATGAACGACATACACATGTGCGAACAAAATGTATGAAAAAAAAAGCGATCACAAATTATCTCGAATTTTCTGTGATCCGTATTCTCTGAAAATATAGTAAATATTGATACAAGAACGATATCTTCTCGAAGGTCGTACATCAAGATCACGCGTTGAACGTGAGTGACCGAGAAAATGTACGATTTGCACAACGCACTAGAATATCTAAGAGAATTTCAATAGTGAAAACCTTGAAAATTCGATGGATGATGAAAAAAATCTGTTTCCGAATACTTTCGTCGTCTACATGCATACATTATGAATTAATTTATAGTACGTCCGTCACAAACGAGCTCCGCGAATGTGAAAGCAAAGCACGTGGAACCGAATCTACTACTGCGAACATGAGTTTATGTATCGTCGTAATAAAATGGCGTAATTCAAAGAGAGCGAAAGTTTGATTCGATTTTTATATGCCGTTGCGATAATTATTAGGAATGTTGTGTAGGGCCATTTTGAGATTTGTCGTTGATATGGCCGCTTTGAGATCCTTTGGCTAGTATTGTGGAATCGTATTGAAAATCTTGTTTTGAATGTTGATGTTTTGAGTGAGTTTGATTTTTCGATTTGGGCAGGTTTCATAAGTTTTTTTTAATGTTTGTGTAAAAAAAATATAGATCATAAGAAGTAATAATTAGCCAGAGGCTAAAGTCGAAGGTAGAAACTATGGACCAATTAATTAAAGTGAAAAAAATAGATTCAAAGTCTATATTTGATGGAAGCATAAGAAACCTAATACTTAGGTGTTGCACTAATTTTATGATAGTTATATGAGGTAATACACAATTCGATTTAATACAGAAAAGCTAAAGATTTTTCATTTATGAATTTGTCTAATTATTTTGAATTCGGTATATAATTGAAATGACTAAAAATATGAATTTTTAACGAAAAATCTAAAATTTTTCAAATCTTTGGCGCCTTATACGATTGCAGCGTTCTCTCTACTCTCATTTCCCAATAATATCTTATGCATTCATTTAACATACAAACGAAAGAATAATTAACTGAAGAGTTATGAGATTCGTGAAAAAAAATATAGAGTACTTTCAAATTAGCTTTCATTTTCACAATTGGGTTGGGCAAACTCTGAATTTAACACTAGGGCGCAAAACGGTTCGTGACTAGACAAACCTACAATGATGTAATCTAATTAACGTCACGTTTTCAGTATTGTTTTTGACGGATAATCGATACGATAAAGTGACGACTGTGTGAAAATTGGCTGAAACGAATGAGCGAACAATTTCAAGGATAAGTCGGCTAACAGAGGCTGAAAACATATTTTGATCTCAATTTAATATCTATCCCAATATGCAAAAGTATAATGTTATCTCACAATGAGAAGCTTCGAAAATATCCCCACTGATTTAGATCAAAATTTGTAGAAATGAAATATTTGTGAAGAGCAAAATCGAAACTCTCATAGTTTTTTTGGTTATTTCAGGTCAGAGTTACATAGGTATATTTGATCCACCAAAAATAATGTTTTATATAATGAATATAGGCAATACTAACAATATCGCTATTCGTTGAATAAACCATGTAAAATCTTCATTTAAATCGTTATTTTTTTAATAAACTTAGCAAATATATTAAACTTTGAACCTTGTTAACTAAAAAATCTATTGATAGTTATGTTTTTTGTCTGAATCGAAATCGGTGAGGATCTTTATGAAGCCTCTACTTGTCAGATGAATTTTCGTATATATGAAGACTCACCAATATATGAGCCTATTTTCAAGTGGAGTTTTACATATTTCATGAAGAAACTTTTCATATTGCGGTCTGTCGATGTATAATTTTCAGAATACATATTTTATCGATTGGCTATCGAGGATTCGTAAGTTATGGAAAGTCTACTTATCGTCTTGAATTATTTAGCAAATTCGATAAATATTTTATTTAGTAACAGGTGCTGATATATGTGTAATTGATCGAAAAAGATTCCGGATGGAATTATTGCTTTTTCACAGTTGTCATTTATGTTTATTATTCCATAGAGACTTTTTGTTGTTGGTGAACGGGTTGTTATTGCGATTCTTTACGAGATGTATAGATTTATTATTGACGTTGCGTGTGTATAAGAAATGATTGTATACGGTTGGAGATAAATTAAATACGATGCGTTGAGAAAAACAGGTTTAATTTTATGAATTTATAAGGAAAATTGAAGTATATTTTTCGTACATTCTTTCGTTGAGATATGACGTCTTATTCGATCATATTTATGTTTACAATATTTAATAATTTGAATGCGACTTTCTTTTATTATCTTAAATTGGAGAAGGTTCATTTTATTATTGTATTGTAAATTGTTTTTGTTTCGATGCGTCACACAAATAAGTTCGTGTACCCGAAGGTGTATGAACTTATTTGAAAAAGTGTCATCAAACTCGATACTTAAAAACGGGAAGTGATTACTTGAAAAAAATCATTTCATTACTGTTGAAATTAAATACAATTCATCGACAGATATTGAAATCTATTAAAATTTTCATAGCCTCCATTAATTTTTGAAAGCCTAGAAAAAAACTTTCTTCAAGTGGATATTAACTTTCACCAATAGACACACTAATATGAATTAATACCCACTCTCTAACGAAACACCAATATATTATAGATACACAGAGACAGATTCTCGTCCGTTAACTCCTGCTCCAACCCTGGCCAGTGCAGTATCGAGGAGTTCTATCAAACGAAGGTGCCTAACTCCTGATCATCCACCAGCTCCAAAGCAGACCCTCGTACTGGACCTCAGAAGGAGTCACAGTCAGGTTAATTAAATTGTTAATTGAAGATAATTCAATTTTCGCCACTAGAAAAACGAGTCGATTAGAATAATCGTCGGTTAGTTGTTTTCAACACATATGAGTGTTTTTCATGTTTCGGTAATTAAACGTTACGAAAAAATACGATATGAATTATACATTCGATTTCGCATTTTGCCCGCTTTTTTGGGTCAAACGTAAAAGCAACATTGAAGGAGACATCGAAAATTTATTCGGCGGAAAATAACTTATGGGAAATTCTGTCGAGAACATGTGCTGTACGTTTGAATATTTGATTTTTCCTACTGCGGAATAAGGCTGAATGAAATTGTTTTATTACATATGTGATTTTTTTGTTCGCATTTTCAAGGAAACTCTATATTGGCCTGGATATCATACGTCTGAAATAAGCAGTGGATTGGGAGTAAGCAGTGCTGATACGAATATTACAGCTGAAAATAAATCTTCAGCAACTAAAAGACTGAAAGATGGAACTTCGAATCAACTACCACCTTTAGTATCACCTGTGATATTTTCGAAAAGATCGCCGAACTCTAAAGGAAATGTTTCAGACCGCACAAACAAACCGAATCAAAAGGTAAGTCTATTATATATTTTTTTGTTAATTTCGTGCGAATTTTTCGAACAAGAGGAAGGCGGTTTGAGTTTTTGCGAAAACTAAATCAATAATTAGCGATAACGAAACCGCGATAATTTTCGCGATAAGAGGTAAAGTAGTGGCATATTAAAATGCAAAGTTCTAGCGCTTTTTATCATGGACTCGAAAAATAAAAAACCTAATATGAAGAAAACTAAAAAACGGAAGCTAAAGTCTAATCTAGCGAAAAAACAAATTCAATCAAAATCTGAAATCGAATGGCCAAATGAAGAGACCAAAGACTTTTTCACTTATCTCGAGGTTATATTTTTCTATAAACATGTGACGTCAGAATAAATAATATGTTGATTTAAATTGATTGTTTACGTTAAAAAAATGTTTATGTAATTTTTCAGGCGCAATTGAAAATTTTACAAGCGAAAAATAATCAATCGAAAAACGAGAAATCAAAACTGGTTCCGAAAGTCGAAGATACTGACGAAAACGAAGAGGTGATCGAAAATGAAGATTGTGGTGATGATGAAGAACCTTTGCCGATTTTGGAAGGTGGAGAAATTCGGAGACGAGGAAAACGGAAGAAGGGTCGGAGCAGGTTGATGTCTGCAGCTTTGATAACCACTACTCAAAACGATCCTGAAACACAAGTATATTTTCATAATAATATAAATATCGATGTTTATTTAGGTTGTATAATATAAATTGTTTTATTTTTGTAAGATTGCCGGAATCGGATCTGAATCTCATAACCCAAGCTCTAGAGAATCGGTTGCTGCTAATGAAGATGTTGAAAATGAATTGAGTTGCATAGAGGCTGAACGAAAATTAGAGGATTCGAATAAAAAATCTTTTTTGGAACCTGAAATTTTGAAATATCTCCAAAGAGAAGTTGATCATTTAGCGATAGAAACCGAATTCGATTCAAAGGTACTTTTCTTTCGGTGTCATATTCAGTATTGAAATATGATTTGTATTAGAATTTCATGACAAATTTGTATTTTAGAGAAGAACAGTATTGGAAGAAGCTTTTCGAACTAGGCCCGAAAAAAGTTTTGGAAAAGAAATGCAGATGATTTCGAAAGAAATGAAGTTACCACCGATTAGTTTGGATAAATGGTTGCATTTGCCTAGAATTTTTTCACGACGTAATGCAATATTTTCTTTACCAATCGATCGAAGGCAGTTAGAAGGTGAATTTGATTTAAATAACATTCCATATGTTAAACAGAATGAATAATATACACATGTCTTATTCATATCAGGATTATATCCCATGCAATATGTATCAGAATACGTAAAAGTGTCGAGTTCGAAGAAATTACTATACAGGATTGTTTTGGAAAAAGTGGAAAACAATAAATTTTACATTCAAATCGAGGTTTCATTCTTATTCAATTAATTATTTTATATCAAATTTGATGATAATCAAAATATTGAAATTTTAGAGCATACCGCAAGCACTACAAATAATGATGGGAGAAACTCTCAATCAGCAACAAGCAATTGAATTTAAATCTTTGTTAAATTGGGATAATTTATCGTGCGATGAACTTAGAAATTTGGTGGATAAACAAAACATCGATTTCGGAGCAGATCACAATGAAGAGGAAAAGGAAGTCGAAGAAATGAAAAAAAATTCAACTGAAGATTTATTTGCAGAGTTCGATGTTGTGGACGAACCGAAAATAGTAAGAATTTTTCGTTAATAAATTTTATTTTATTGATATGAACACTGACATCTTTATGATTATTTTTTAAGGAAGATGTAGAAGACGCAAAGAAAATTCATTTTCGTACATGGTGTGGACTGTGTGCTCTATGTGAAAGATTGTATGCTAGTTTGCCTCCAATGGAAATCGATCCACCTCATGAGGTTTGTATTTTTTAAAATCTATCATATTTCTATCAATCAATAAAATATGATATCTTATGCAAATAATAAAATTCTAGAATAGAAAGTGAATATATGTACATAAAATTTTGATTGCTAAAATGTGCATGTAATAATATTTTCTTCAGGTGGAAATTGCTGATTTTGATACGTTGCAAGGGAAATTAATGACTCAAAAAGTAGACGAAAAATTATCTCAGATTCTAATAAGCATTCAAAATTCACACTTGGAGAGTTAAAATATTGATAAAATTTGATTTTATTGATATGTCTACAGCTATTTTATTTTGTTTGTTTGAATTTCAAAAAACGGAGTTTTGTCTGCCAAAAATATAAAAAATAAGGTCAAGTTATAGTAAAAATAAATCATAAAACTTGTATAAAATCAAAAATAAATGATATAATAAACACTTTTTGTTCATGGAAAAATCGTTTTTTTAAAATGAATGAACACACATGTTGAATTTCAAAATAAAAAAAAAGATTTTAACTGTTATTAACAACAATTCACAATTTTAATAAACAATTTTATGAAAAAAAAAACCTCGCACAACGTCACTTTATGACGCTACCTGAATATGGACGACAAAAGCGTTGTTTGGGGCACAAATCGCCGGTGACACGTCTCCGCTCGTGGCGTTCGAGTGTCAGTTGTGTGGTCGATCTGCTGATACTTGTTCGGCTTCAGTTCCGCTCAGCTTCTGTCGCAGACGCTTCCCAAGACATAAACCTCCCACCGAAATGACCTCTAAAGTCGTCAACAAGGGTTTCACCAAGGAGGAGGAGCTGCTACTGCAGGACTTCAGCAGAAACGTCTCCACCAAGTCTTCGGCTCTGTTCTATGGAAATGCCTTCATAGTCTCAGCTATTCCCATCTGTGAGTCTAATGTATTCGATGATATAATTCAGTAAAATTATAAAAAAGTGTTATCATTTTTTAAATATGTACTATGAAATAACCTGATAACATACTTTTACAAACCCAGTAGAATGGGTTGTAAATTGAACGAAATCTCTGGTCTAACCTAATTTATGTACGAACACTGGCCTAAATCGTTTCACTTGTGCAATTTTAACTAGAAATATTATAGTTCAATAATCGTACATTTCTGTAACGAAACAGCATTTTATTTAAAATGACTATTCTTTTATTTAAGTAGATTGACCTTTATTTCACTACTCTGTCAAACATTATTTGATGATTGAATTTCACAATGAACACAAGTGACCTTTTTGATATTCAGTCGTCATTTGTTTCTAAGTATTTTTTCAAAATTTGCTTTTCATTTTGTGAAAGTGTTGAGTTTTCTCAGCTTTCTTAATTTTATTGTTATATTTTAACAAATATTCTCAACAATGAAGAGTCTATCAATGAATAAAAATATGCATTAGAAGCAATATTTTTTATTTAATACAATTTCAAATTGAGTTATACTGAATTTTGTGATTTTCAATTAATTAGCAAACTTGCATTATTGAACTTTTCAATTTTAATATTCTTTAAACTCAACCTCTTGATGTCTTTAATATTCAATATTATTATCATTAAATCATTTTGAAAAATAAACTCATTGCTTGTGTATGTGGTATATTTTTGGTTACTCTCGTAATTATTTATCAGTTCATCAGTTCTTAATTATTATTGTGAAGAATGTATTGTATTCCTAATTGAGTATGAAAATTTACATTTCAGGGTTGTTTTGGAGAATCCATATGATGGATGTTTATTCCTCCTTGGCTTGGTTCGTTTTAGTAACCTGTGGAACCACATATTTAATGGCAATGGCATATCGTAATACTAAATTTTTATTAAAACACAAAGTAGCCGTTAAAAGGGAAGACGCCGTCAACAGAGAGATGAGCAAGAAGCTCGCTGACGATAGGAAAATGAGCCGAAAAGAAAAAGATGAAAGGTGTTTATTTTGAAATAATTTCATTCTAATTGATTGTTATGAAATATCATTATTAATATTTACTTTGTTGTAGAATTCTTTGGAAAAAGAATGAGGTTGCTGACTATGAAGCTACAACATTCTCCATCTTTTACAATAATGCCCTCTTTTTAGCTATTGTGATTTTCTCCAGTTTTTACTTCCTGCGCTCTTTCTCACCAGCTGTGTATCCTTTTATGAAATTATTCGAAAATGATATAAGGGTAAGCCTGGTATAAATGAGTGAATATTATGAAAACATGAAAGTGATATTTTGAAATTTCAGCATAATTTTCTTTTTGAAATCAAATCAATTATTTTAAGTACAAATTGCATATCAGCAATTTTGTGTGATGATTTTAAATTATATTCACTGCATTTTAAAGATTATTTGATATTTATGATTGAGATTGATATTTTTTGTTTTGTAAAAGTTTGTTATTGTGTATAGTTTGTTGTTCTACATATTGAAGATTATCAAGATTTTAATTTTGCAATTTTTAATTTATTTTATTTGCGATTGATGACTTTACAGGATTTACCATGTGTTTTTGTATTTTTCCCATTATGTGGTGATATTATTCCTTAACTATTTTTTCAGTAATTATATTCTTTCTGTAACTGCTGCTGGTGGATTGTTAGCTCTCCTGTCAACGGGATCACAGTAAATAGTTCATCTATTCAAATACCTCGTTCATATTCATGTTGATTTTTCATCGAACATTCTTTATTTTAGTTTATAATTAATATTTATTGTATAAGATTATCAATAAATTTTATAAGAAAAAATATTTATTTCAATATTTTTCATACAACATTGTTTTTGTTACAGAATTCTTATTTTCAGTATATTACAATAATGAGTTTATATGTATTTATTTAAATTTTTAAGGATTTTATCATATCTATCAACATATGAAATTTAATTTTTAGCAAATTTTTTCGATGTAAAATATGCTCATAATTGTAAATCTATTTAATAGATCATATCAAGTAAATAAATTATAATGAATGCAAAGAAAGAGTATTGTATCCATATACAATTCGATTAATTAAACTATGATAGTAAATTTTTAACTTCTACTTTGTTAAGACTTAATTAGATCATTTTATCTAAATATATCCATTATAAGATGCATATTCTCCAAGTACATATTATAAAAGTAAATATCGTTACACATTTAGACTAATTGAGATGAAGATATCTTACTTACTAGGCTTTACCATTATTATACGATAAAATAATGCCTTAAATTAATAGCAGTCGTCTATACAATGGCAAAGTTGTCAAGAGATTCAGTCAATTTTTGTAAAAATGTACTATTCGATTGAAAACAGCAACGATCAATACATCATTCCTGGGTGCACACCGTCGTTGCGTTGAAAGTAAACATTCGGATTGCTGCTGAACGTCGGCTCGAGAGTTGTATACATGTTCACATCATCCGATCGCATCAAAAGACCTGTTACATTAAGAAAAAAATACATTATTACTGAATAAAGATTTGAAGAAACAGTTTATTTTAAGTTATTGTGATTTATGCAGAATTGTGCGAAATACATGTTTGCAAATCTTCAATGAAGCTATTGTGTATATTCATGAAAAACATTACTACACTGTGTACATTTGGTGATTGCATAATATAAATTCAGCTATAACAATGAATAAGAAGTAAGGAAAGTATGTGTTTCTGTGTTGTATGCTCGGAGCTATTTTTCCGGCTGAAACTTTCAACTGAGAGATACGGATAGATGCATAATTATATGAAAATCGAGTTCAGCACAGACGTGAATTAATATTTAGTTAAAACGCGAGACGATTAATGGTGATACGTGATGCGTTTCAAAAACGCCACGATTCCCGCTAATTCACCGCGCGCTCTTTAGTCCGTTCTCGCAACTAATTATGCTCAGCTCACCGTGCAGAACGCGACCTTTTCCTCAAATAAAGCTGCATACGCACTCAAATATATCTCCAAGACTATCGTTACGAATCCTCAATTAATCTAGACTAAACAAACAATCTGTTAATACGAATCGAAGTGTTATGAATTATTTTAATGCACGGTTTTTCGTTTGAAAAGTTCGAAGTCTATTTCATGATCGATTATGAAAATTGCGTTCAATGAATTATATTATAGTGAGAAAATGTAATTAAGAAAATTTATAAGCTGGAAAACATAATTTTGAATTAAGTGGAGGTACAATATGTAATAAAAGTATTTGTATCAGAGGTGGCAACTAGTTAGAAAAGTTTTTCTTCTTATAAGAAAAGTCCCATTTCATATCAAAGAACATTCTTATAAGAAGAAAATCTTCTAATAAGAAAATCTTTTTGTAAGATGAAAATATTCTAATGAGAATGCAGAAGATTTATTGAAAAAACATTTTTCATATATTTTTTAGCCATTTGAAATAATCGATTTCTACTTCAGAATTTTATTAGATATATTTTTCATTTGCATTGATCAGTTGATACCAAAATCAAATTAATTTTCAAAAAAATATTATTTTACAACCTACTGACAACTGATAACGTCTATTTAGAAAATCTATTCATTAATTATCAATTTAAACGTACAATACGACATACGTAAAGGCCGAAATGCGTACGCAGCTTTTCGAATCACGCGCCACTGCAGAACGTCTGAAACGACGAAAACGAAAGAAATCGAGTGATGCAACGCACTTTGAAAATTTACGAGACGATTGCGCAACTGCCTCCATTTTATTTTTTTGAAAACATTTTCTAGATTACTTCCGTTACGATTGTGATCTTTCGATGCTTACCTGGTGCGAAGCGAGGCGGTGGACAGTAGAAGTGACAGGGGGGTGCGTATGGGTGCAGGGGTGGCATCCCAGGGTAGCAATATAACCTCGCCAGTGCTGCTGGATACCGATCTGCAAATCCTTCACCGGTTTACATTTGATTTATATACAGTGCATTATGTGTGGAAAATTTTATAGCTACTTCTAAAGACTCCAAGAAAAATCTTCGGTTGGTTCAGTAAAAATCATTTTTTTGTATAGTAAATTACGAAGGAATCCTACCATATCATCTTTCAACTATATTACAGAGAAGTAAAATGAGAAATTATTTGAAATCATTCTGATATTTCTGTGTTATCAGTGCAGAAAAATCAATGCACGAAAAGTCAACAGCTTCAAAATGAATTTGTTCAATGGCTCAAATTGCTATGACGCCACACATTGAACTAATTCAAATCAAATAAAAAAAATCCTGACCATTACTTTGGACTATTTACATACTTATGGCATATCTGCCATTCAAACTTAAAATATTGACCATTATTTATGTCACTGAAAATGTTAGTATTCTGGAAACACTAACAAAAAAACTGTTAATTTATTCAACGATAGCATCTTTAATTGAATTGATTACACTCTTGAATCAACTAACATTTCAATTATTTCCAAATTATCCTAACCTTTTCTGACCTCCAACCACGAACTTCTACCAAAAGCATACTTATAAAACAATACATCACCACAAGACACTAAACATCGCTCGCTCGTTTCATCGAAAAACCTAAAATCCAAAATTGAAACCCCGACTCCCAGGCAATATTTCACACCCGTACCGATCCATCTACGTTCGTATACTAATAAGTACCGTTTTTTAGCGGCGCCGTGTTCTATTGAAATCCCTATTTGGACATTGACCAAGGTTCGCGGCGGCCTTAAAAGTTTCTGCATAAACGCACACGGCTATTATTACGTTTTTATACGAACGCCGTAATGGAGGCTCATCACGACCGTTTTTTCCCAATGATTTATCGACCGGGATAAGCCCGCCGTGTAATCTGCGTACGAGAGACGCTATCGTTGCCCAAATAACAATATTTGACTTTTGCAGATGGCCATTGTTTCGTCTATGATATAAATGACATGTACAAATCGCCCGCAGTGCCCAATGTTACGTGTTGCCGCTAGGGTTGAGTTGATGGACCGATATTTGAGAATATTTGATTATTGAAAATTTAGTAGTGTGTGAAATAATATACATGTTGAAGTATGAAATTGCTATTGAATAATTCATCTAGTGGGAACGTGATTTTTCTAGTACATATCATAATTTTACTAGCGTAGTTGTGAGTGCAGATATAATTAGTGAGAAAGTTTCTGACTCTGATAAACAGAAGTGCGAAAAATTTGATCTAATACAAAATAAATCTAATTTAATTCTTATATGCTGACAAAAAAATAATTTTCGAAAATGCTAGTGTATTCAGAATTAAGTGGATATGAGTTTATTGAAAGTTAATTGGTTTCATTATCGTTACGATTTTTTTGAAAACTTTAAATCTTTTCGAATTCGATATGATGCATTTACACATCGAAAGACTGAAAACTAAAAACGTAGTCGCTGAAATATTATATAAAACGTTTAAAGAATTAACTTTTTCATTTAGCTAAATCAATTTCATACTCCACGAAATATTTTACAATCTACATTAAAAAAATCTTCAAACTTATTAAAATCATAAATAAATCGATACGATAATCGAAAACGACAACCCTAATCGACCAGATCAATCTTCCCATCTCGCACAATTTAATCAATCCACATTTAACTATTTTCAGACCGCTTAATTACACCAGTTGACATCAAACTCATCCCCCTTTCAAAATAAAAAACTTGCACATCACGAACCCCAATGAAAAAAATAACCATCGACGCCAACTTAAGATGAATGACACGCGTTTAAAGAGCTTCCACCTCGCACTGACCCACCTTGAATATCAATTTATGGATAATTTTAAATTGCAGCACATAAACGTTGGATCATTTTCGCGTCGAATGTGATGGACGTCGCTGAAAGTGTTCAGTGCTTCGAGGAGGCGCCTTCGGGACTTGGAGATGAAATTGCACCGTTTCGTGTGCACATTGTATTACACGTATTATATTATATGCTATGATGATGAGGGCGACCGCATTCCTCGATTCCAATAAATCTTCGAGCGCATTCGAGTTTTGAATTTTGTACGTAATGTATGGCTACGCGCTTCGGGCGTTTCGCGAATTGTCGCTCGATTGACAGACATTGTATGCGAGATCGTTGATTTCGAACGAGATGAAATTATGGTTTTAATAGGATTGGGTTTTTATGTTGTTTTATTAATATAGTGATCTTCTGATTTATGAGGTGCTCTGTTTGTGCAGTTTCTTTTTAATGCGGTCATGATTTTTTTTTTCATCAATTGCAATCTTGCAATACGACGGTTACTTAATAGGATTAAAATAGTCTTGTCCATTTTTTTATTCCCTTTTTCACACTTTCTTCTCGTTGACTAATTAGTCTGAGGTTTTTTAATAAATAAAACTATTTTAATATATCCCTAGACATATGGATAACAAATTTAGATTATAATCTAAAGCTTAATTTAATAAAATTAATGAATTCTATGATATCTAATTTCTCGAAGCAAAATTTTACTTAATGCTTTGATTCACTTAAGCTTTGGAATTTATTATATGTTTTCGTATTGTACAATACATACACATATTTTGTGATATAGATTTGTGCGGAATGAGTTAATCACATAAATAGGAAGATTACTGTATTTCAAAATAAATGCTTAAGCGAAAAAAAAATCTTTGCAATGCTGTACCGCTCTAAGAAAAATTCTTGTTGAACGATGATTATTCAGCATATTCTTCACTATGAAAAAAATATACATATCTATATAACGAGAGCAGAAGAATTTTAAACATTCGTATGCATTCAACTCTGAAATGCAGCGAGGATTTCGCTTTGAGACGACGAATGTTCGAATAAGGCTAACGCGCAAAGTTCTACGACTCACGACAAATTGCGTCCGCTTTTGGCGCGAACGAGTTCCTATTCAAATCAAGACAATTGTGCAATTCAAAGGACATTGTTTTGTGGCTAAACGCAAAAACTTTGCGCGAACAAACGCAAAGAAATGCAAATTCATTTAAATTTTGAATACAATTAACCCTGCGCTTGCTACAACGAATTTAAATCCAACGTACTCTCTTCTAATACAAGTGCGCAATAGATTCTTTATTTATCAGCTTTTATGAATTATATAATGACGATCGAAAAGGCCAAGGGTATAAGTGACATTTTTGTCGAAATTGAGTTATGCACAGGAATTGCTTCTATTTATTTGGTGGCAAAAGGATATAAACGAATTTGGAACGAGTGCCGAGATATATCATCAAATCACTCGACCTCCTAATATGTACATCTAGGTACACGATCAACTTTGAATGCCCTTTTCTCGAAATCATCGCAAAGTTTCTTGTACCCCTTGGCCTTTTCAATTGTCATATGCATTTTATTCAATTCCAAAAAAATCTATTAATAATCACACCCTTATAAATGATGTTTCGATCCTTATTAATATCGAATTAATTTATCTCACGTATTTCGCGAATCGTTCGAGATTCGCGTCGGAGGATATCAAAAGCATTTCTCCCGAAGAATTTCGGCAAACGGAACAATGGTATAAAAATCGAAAATTTTATAATGAAAAAAATATAATACGATCCGACTCTGTCGCGAACGAGAGCCGGTCGTCGAGCGCATCTCGAATGATTAATTAGGACGCTGTCGATAAAAACGCACGTCCGATCAATACGGGGTGCTGCAAGGAAAGGTGGTCCTTTTTTATTCATACGTATATGTCCTAATGAGTGCTTGAGGTCGTTGACGATGGAAAAAATTCGAAAAAGTGTTCGTTGGTTTGAGTTTTTTTTAACGCGTTTGAAGATGTGTTGTCAAGTGATGTGTTGTTGTTTGAATAAAATATAATTGGGTATTTTTAGATTTTAATAATGACATGAAAAATATTGAAGTTTTCATATTTGATTTAAAAAAATATGTGTAGGTACGGAATTGAGATTTTGATATTGTAATTTGTTTACATTTTAAGTCAAAATGAGATTTTGTGCAAAAAAATTATAGATAAAATAAGCTTTTGAGCGAAAATGTATTTTTTTGTAAATTTAAATTGAAATTTAATTGTAAATTTTTTTAACTTAAATAGATTTCTATCTGCATGTTGTCTATGGTGTTTTCCTTAATATAAGATCCTCTCCGATGGCACTCATTTTAAGTAGTTTGAAGATGTTTTTTTAAGATTTTTTTGCAATTTTTTAATAGTTTTCAGATCAATACAATAATAGAATGAAAATTCGCTTTGAAATAATGTTAGTGAACTACCCATAATAGTGTCGTTGGAGGACCCTTATTACAGAAAAAAATAAAACACTAGTCAAATTAAGCGAGGCAATTCAAAATGTGACACAAAATGAGTGAACTTTGTATAAAAATATAAGAATTGAATGAAAAAAAAAAATAGGTATGAAGATAATTGAAAATTGAACAAGCCTCCTCCGCATCACCTTGTACAATAGCGTGTATATGAAAATAAAAATTAACGGCGACGACAAAGGCAGTAATTTTCGTCGGTGCCTTATTGAAAGGGCCAAGACGGGTTAACTGCGGTGAAATTGTGTACGTATAGTCTTTTTCAACTCTATTCTTTCACGTGAAATGGGTCGTAAATTTTTCCGATATTTACTCGTGTGCTATGTGTCGTAATGTTAGGGCGTTTCTCTCGTCGTTTTTATTTACGTTTATGCTTTTCGATACGAGGAAATTTTAATGTTTCTTATTATGCGCCTTGTCTATTTCGGTGGTGTACGATCTCTTTGTTTGTTACTCCGAACGTATCGATTAAAATATATCATTGCATTGACGTTGGAGATGGAAATCTGGAAAGTTAACGGCGGTGAGCCCGAATTTGTTGTGCGTGTCAAATTTTAATGAAAATAACAGGATTCGAATCGTCGACGTTTCTGAAGTGCAGTTGATTGAGTCAGTTCGAAGATCAACAATGGTTCGCTAATGTAATCGCGAGGTAAAATTTAATGCAGACGCCTTTTCGGTTGTAAAGCTATAAAAAAGTTATTTGTTCCCGTGCGAAATTGCAAAACTGGCTCCGTACAAAAGGTCGTCCATTAAATATTGTGTTATGCATAAATGAAACATTTTCTGTGTACGTGAAAATATTTTACGACGGTAAAATATTGTGTTATTCAAAAAGAAATATGTTCGAAATGGCACGTTCGAAAAGCTTCGCTCATGCTAAAATGTACGTTTTGATTGAAAACGCTTTTTCAGAGAAGGGTGTGCATAAAATTTCATTAGACGCTAACGTGAGAAAATTATGCATTTTCTTATGCAAGCTATTGAACTTCGAACCGACATTTGAATGAGAGGTTTTTGTCTTTAAAAAAAACTAGACAAACGTTTATTTTTTTCGTAAAATGAACGAAATATTCCGACGCAGTGATTGCACCGGCTCGTGCTCCGGAACGAATTTTCACGAAGCGCGATTTGTAAAATCGTGAGCGATACGATACGCAAATAATGAAATAGTGAAAATCCATGACAAGGTTGACTCTTATGAAAAAGCTAGAAAAAAAAGGAGAACGGTTTTTCGGAGTTTTTCTCAACGCTTTGGTGCGTTTCGATTTTGGTTAAACATTTTTCGGACGAGGTGCGAGTGCGTGACGTTCGCGAACATTGTTCTTGTGTAAAAGTTCTCAAGCTTTAATTTTTAACATACAAAAAGCGGAAGATGTGTATTATGTAACAGCAGGATTTCCCAAACTATTCTGATAGAAAATTTAAAGGTATCCTCAGCTTAATTCTAAAGCAGAAAAATCGCCGCAGAAGAAAATTGTTTCTGAAAATCAACAAAATTTCGTATTTATAAAACCTATTTTTATAGGAAATACTATTTTAAATAGTAAATGCAATAATCTTTTTGTAAAAAAAGTATCACAGATGACATTATTTAATTAGTAAATTAAATAATGAAGTCGAAGCTTTATTGCAGAGAACAAATATTTTAGAATTTTCCCGGGTCACTTATTTGAATTCATCAGAAAACAAATATTCTGTGTTGATAAAGTATATAATACATGATCTCATAAATATCAATGAAGTTTAATCGTCGATCGTCGTTCAATATAAAGTTCCTAAAATCCTATTCACCTCTGCGGAACTTAATTTGGGAAACCCTGATGTGACGAAAAATGAAAATGAAAAAAAAGTGTGGATCATTATAAACTATGTACTAAATGGCGCATATTTTACGAATACGTATAATCGAATGTAAGACAATGGTCAGCGAACGCTTCTTTTTTTTCATAGCTGCTTCATTTACATCGGACCCTTCGCTCCCGCATAATGAGGTTATTTTCTCAGAACGCGAGTGATTAAAATGGATCGTCTGAGCTAGGCAGATAAGTTTTTTCACGATTGAAAAAAATAAGCAAGAGACGATTCTCGTCTTTGTGTGTCTGCCGGTGAGTATTTCGAATTCGCGAAAAAAAGTACATGTATCGGCGGCTGTTTGCAATGTCGGAAAAAAATATCGTACGAGTTCGCTTATATGGCTGTAGGATGTTCGCTCGCATGACAGATCTATTAGCTGGTTTATATATGTGAGATAAAAGTCCAACTTCAGGTAAATTTATTGTGAACAACGTGTTCGACAACATGCACAAGCTTATGGTCTAACTAATGTCGGCTTCATTTATTATTTTTCAACAAAAAATTGTTTCAATGCGTTGTAAATTATTATATGCGTTTCTCATCGTATTACACTAATATTCCGAGTAATAGCAGATGTAATCTGAAATTTGTAAAAAATTATGTGCATACTATCTTATTATTTTAACTGTTGTATGTAATACGGATCGTATTTTGGCAATTCTCTCACATTATAAACGGAATGCGATTAATTTGATGATATGCATCGTATAATTTTTTCGAACAAAGAACAAAAAAATATAACTGTCGATGAAATTTTCAAACATTTTTTTCCGATACATTACATATTATATTTCGTTATGTTCACGAAACGCCCAAAAAACTTATGAAAAATGAAATCGACAATTCGTTACAAAACGAATTATACATTTTGAAAGCGTACCATTAATACTCACCACGTCAAAATATTACATGATCGTTTTTTAATACGGCGATCAACTAACAAGCGATAAAACTCGTCACGATAAATCATACCAAAACACACGCGGTAATTCGTTCCGAAATCCTAATTAGAATATCATTTTCGAGCTAATAATTCCCCGACCAGTCATGGAGCGATGACAATAACAGTAGTTTGTAGTGCGAACGCGGTTACTAGTAAATTGACAATATTGTACGGTCTGATAAATTCGACGTCAGCCCCAATTTAACTCAGGCTCGTTTTAAAGGCAATGATTATGAAGTACTCAAAAGCAGCCGACTGTGCACCGGTACGGCCACCGAACCAACTCACGATTTGTGATCTATTAATGAGATTTCGGCGAGATCGATCTTATCGCACATCGGTCCAGCGATTATGTATACAAGCCCGTACACTACGCGAGGAAAAAAAGTCAATGACAGAATGACGTGCGATTCTTGTGCAATTGTCAGATAGAATCAACTGATATGTGCACGTGTACGTGCCGAATCTCGAATCTATTGTGTTTACATGATTGAGCTTACCGGGAGGTGAAGGTGGCGCGGACCTCTTCCATGTGGTTATTGGCGCTGGGGTGGTCGTCGGAGGTGACCCAGCCGGCGCTGGTCCGACAACCCCATATTTGACTGGCTTGAAGTGGAAGAACGATGGCGAATATGCTGAAGCAGCCCTGCTTAAGGAGCTCAGCCTTTCTTCTCTGTCGGCTCTCGCTTCGCGTCCGAATGCAGCTAGTTGTCGTCCTTTCGGTGCGAACATTACTAAAAAGATTGCAGCCGCTGCTAAGGCTAGTCCGAATCCTAGACAGCCGTCTCGATGGCGGGGAGATGCTAATAAAGCAGCTCCAGCTCCCGCTCCTGCGAGGAGTGCTCCACCGCCACAAGCCCAGGCTATGTTGCTTGCTTCTCTTTCGCGACCTCTAGCTCTCACTGCCAAGGCTGCGGCAGCAGCAGCCAAACATCCCGAATATGCTAAAGATAATAAGAGATCAGTAAAAGGAGCGCGACATCGCTCTGGTAGAGGAGGTGATGCTGGCAATGCTCTGGGAGGCGAAGCGCCTAACCATTGAGCTCCAATCACGGCTTGAGTCAACACTGCGAAAAATAAAAGCAGCGCTTGATACGGTGCCGGCAAATAAACTCCTCCATCCAAACTGGCCAAGAAGATACACTTGACTAAAAGGGCGGCAAACACTAGAGCCAGAGACAGACCGGCTCCGAATCTAACCGCTGCACAGGCAGCCGCAGAAGGGGTTGCCGTAAGGAGAGCACCTTGAGCAGCACAGGCGAACAATCCTAGCAGCAACATCTGCCCGAGGAAGAGATGTCGTCGTCCTGGAGACGTCCTCCAAACCTTGCAGAGGACGAAAGCTTCGAAGCCGGCTACAGCCAGCATGACTAGAGACGAGAGCACCAGCAGAGGCAGCGCCCAGGGTTCTTTGCGCAAGCCTCCCGCATTCGACGTCAATTGAGGAACGGTGGTCGTGTTGAAAACAGACGGAGACGTTTCAGTTTCCACAATCGCATCTTCTACGTAGATTTCAGTCGACGACGGAGTGACAGTGGACGAAGGCGTGATCCTTTCAGGAACGATGAAATAATCCGTGCTCATCTCCAATCGATGAGCTTCAGTGTGAGAAGGGGTCGTCGATGGATCTGGTTCTTTAGGGGGTGGTAGCGGCGCTGGGGGCAGCGGGCGAGCAGGGATGCGGGGCTCCAACCTGTCCCCGAATCTTTTAGGGGTCGCTCTGGCTCGGCCTGCGCCCCCAGGAAGTAGTAGAGGTAGTAGAAGCAGTAGAAATAAGAGTGGCCCCGATGGAGAGAACGGCGGCGACAGCAGCGGCAACAGCCGCGCCGCGCGCCCGCTCATGCTGCACTGTCGGCTGCTGACAACAAGCACCGCGCGCTCTGCACACACAAACACATTTACAACAATCGTTTGAATTCCTATACTGAATAAGCTAAAGAAAAGGAATCCTAAACCCTAAACGTATTCTTCTAATTGATAATTATATAATAATTAAATTTAATATACCGGTTTTCTATTATGATTTTGGTCAGTCAGTGATTCAAGTTTAATTGTTCCGCTTGAAATATTGCAAGAAAACTGAATTTGCAATGGAAGATATTTAACGTTAAATGGAAATTATTTTATTTGAAATGAAAAATCTGTTGCAATGAATACATAATTATACATATTATAACACAATAAGATGTAAAAGTCATTTTTTATATGAAGACTTTAGAAATATAATACATTATTAGAATTATTTTTGGAAACTTTTCATAAATTTGATAAATTTTCATTCACATTTTTCCGTAAATTTTTCACATAGACCCCTTGGAAATTTAAATCTTCATATATATACGCAGTATTATAAAACATTCAAAAATAAACCATTAATACGAATTAAATAAATTTGAAAATATCAAAGAGTATAAATATAGTTACAATGTATTCCAGTCATTAGTAACGCTATATTCTTGTATTTAGATAACGTGATCTACAATACATAATTTAACTCAGCATATGCGTGGAAACGATTAAGATTCCCCTTTATTTAATTCAATCGAATGTATCATATCGAGTGTTTGCACAATACGCGAGATAGGTATTTCAGAATTTCACGAATGCGGATCTTTTCCGATGGCGATTTTCGAAATATACATGTGCAGAAGTACGCGTGAAGAATTTGCGTATTTTTTTTGTAGATGTATAGGGTGAATAGATTAAATTTCAATCTGTTTAATGTGGATTTTTTTCGGTTTTGATTTGTGTGAATTTGTTGAGTAGGTGTCAATTTCGATACTTTGGCGAAAAGACTTAAGCGAGAGGTTGAGCTTGAAACCTTCAGGGTTTGTAAATGTTTGTTCAATTAATTTTTGATTGAAAATTTGATGGAAAATTATATGAAATGTGATTAATTCTTTGAAATATTTATTTTTTAGTGAAATTAAGTTTGAAAAGCAACATTGGAAGTATTTTGAAATATTTTTTTACATCGTAAAAAATCATCATTGAAACCAAAAAAGCATCATACAAAACCTTAATTGCACAATTCCAATAAGTAAGTATCCACTCGTGTCACTATATGAAAAAATTCATCGATATCAATTGTAATAAATTTTAGAAAAAAATATAAAACGTATGTGATTTTGTAAAATTGAAAGCCCTTTATTGTTAAGGACTTTTCAAGAATATGTTCTGGACCGGTTTTTTGGCAACGCGGTCGCATGGTTGCATCTACTGCTGCCTTTTAACAATTCTTTTTTTTTCTGCAGAATTATACGATGCGTGGGTCTCTGATTGCATTATTAACAAGCTGAAATTAAATTTCGATGCACGTGCACCTATTTGATATCGGTGCTCTGTGTGAAAAAATTTACCGCCTGTTCTCGATGAAAGCATTCGTCGATTTTTATGCGCTTCGAAATAATCTTGATGTTTTTTTCGCAAAATGTTTAATTACTTTTTAATGCATATTTTTTATACGAGAATGTTTTTATAGTACAATTATGCGAGATGGATAAGTGACAAAACAGGATGAACAAACTAGTTCAGAGCAATGTTGATACAATGATATTTTTTTGATTAAAGATAAAAACGATACGAATTAATAAAAAATATATATTCATAAATCGTTTAAGATTCATTAAGCAACAAGCGATGATTTTTATTATAGACCATCATCGTTGTATGAAAATTATTCGTAAAATATGAACGATCAAAATGCCATAAAAATATAAACTTTTTACGACTAGTATTTGATGTAAAATTTATATCAACTATTTATATGCTATGAATACACCAGTAAAGAACCACGTGTCGTAGAATATTTTATACTAGTAAATTACTCAAAATAAGATTCCAGACGAATATCAACATAATATTTTTTTCCACTCTCGAAATAATTATTTAACATCTCAACTATATAATTGCAACATCTAAGAAGTTATGAGGATTTTAATCGCACCGCTCAAACAATTGTATCATTTTCTTTAATGATAGAAAAAAAACGCTTCAAATATTTTTTTAACAACGCAACTATTTTTCTTTTAGGCTAGATTCACACGGAGTTGTTTATTGAAAAAACTGATTTTTACATGCTAATTGCGCAATAATTTGTAGGCGAACTTTCGTGAGATAAATCAAGATAAATAACTCAATAAATATATAATTTTCCGACTAAAAACCAATATTTGAATCCGTTGAATTGACAACAAGCGAAAATTACCATTTCGCGCGAATCTCCCACACACGAGCGGCCATATTCAAGATGGCGGCGGAACCAAAAAAGCTACAACCTCCGCTCGAGCGACACGACTTTTCGAGCAAACAAACAAACAAATCCACCTTGTTTTTTCATTTTTATTTTTTAGGTTTCGTCTCGAGCTACCGTTCAAAAGGGCCGCCGCCATATTATTCAGCGCATTGTTTGGGGTGGCATTGTCAGAGGCCGCGTCCGATGCACCCTCATCAACATTCAGCCCGTTGTCCTCTCGGCGGCCATTACGGATTCAAATTCGAGCTAGAAAAAAGGAAAGCCTCGTTCCGTATGCGCTCCGTGTAATTTTTATTACGCAATTACGGCTTGCATTGAACGTATGCGCATGTAAATGAGACGACAGCATAATATTTCGTGTTTGATGTTATAATCTTTTTTCATCTTGAGCGCGACGAGTCTCTAGGTCGTCGTGGATAGGGTTTCCATTCGAATAATTTGGAAAAAAAATAATAATCCAGAAATATTGTGAAAATTAGAAACTGTTGTCAAGGTGATTAGATTTGATAATAAAACCCACAATCAGTTGTATTCATTTATCAACGAAATATTCCATTGTTTGAATATTTTATCGTGAGTATTCATTTGAGAATGATTCAAATATTACGTCATATAAGAAACCTAAGTGGTAAGTTTTCTTTTTGCAACTGGAGTAAAATGAATCCGAATTTTATTTTTGAAAAAATTTTGAAAGGAAAATTTTATTTGTATGTCAGATTTATGATTGATTTGAAAATAGTATTCAAAATTATATTCTGGGTTCTGTGGCAAAAGAAAAAAAAACAACTGAAACGTTTAGCAAAATTTTAATTCAAATAGGTTTTGTATAAAACATCAAACAGAATTATTAATCATTCATCGTTGCACTATAATTTTGCAAATGAATCCTAATTAATAACCCTACCACAACATGCAATTAAATCTACATTTTTATTTTGCGAAATATATTATTCCCCACAAACATTAAAATCACAATCCTCTAGAGCTGAATTCGAATTTAAGGTCTAGATATTTTTTAGTTTCTTTTAAAAACCTCGCTCAGAATTCACGAACCTTCCTTGACAATGGTTCGAATGCTCAAAGACTTCAATTAACATCATTCTATAGAAGTAGAGATGAATCGAGATTACGCATCGCAACGCGTACATTTTATCCGATCAACGCTTGATTTCGGTTCTGATGAATGATTCAAAATTCAATTGTGTACAGTTTGACAAATGTGCTAAGTGTACTTCTTAGAAAAAAAATGTTATCGTATAAAAGGCGTGACTGCTTATAAATATGAGGTATTATGAAGGCATATTCGAATGAAGGTTTTGAATTTATAAAATAGAAGCATGGAAGATTTCGACATATTAAATATATGTGAATTATTTAATAATGATAATAGTTCAAACCGACGATATTCAAAATTGTGTTCAATGTTTTAGCTCATTTGTATTTTTTACATTTATCAAAATAAAAGCAAAATATACATATGTACATACTCAAAGCAACAGTGGGATATTTGTAATAAAAATAATTTTGTAAATTAAAATTGAATATTCTTTTATTGATTTGAAGTATCAATGTGCATGCTGATGTGGATATACCTATCTATTATTCATATAATAAATTTAATATGGGTTTTTAGTGAAGCAGATCATTAACATGACACTCTACTTTTATTAGGTTTTAGATTAAGTCTTTTGCATTTTTTTTTTCGGTTGAGTGGGATGAAGTTAGATCAGTCCAATTTCGTGATGATAGTCTGTATAGAAAGTACCAAAACTTCAAATAAATCAGCATCGAAATTGATATTCATCGATACAATAGTTTGCCGAAGCGAAGTATCGTGTATCCGAGCCGTATACATACAAGCGGAGCGAGCGAATCTCGCAAATCACAAATCAAAAGCAGCACTTTCTAAGAGAGATGCTTTCTACGAGATTCGAATCCGATATCTGAATTTTTGCACGAATCGATCCCCTGCTTTGGAGCAGTGGGTACATAATGACAAAACTCGATTGCCGGGCACTGTTCGACGGTTGATTACGGCATTCGTCAAACGTTACGGTCGTCACTGACGTATCATTACGATCGGTTGCATTTCCGCGATGCAGTACAATGTTTGCATTATTGCCTCTCAGACGAATTCTGATTGTTACAGTTAGGTTGGATTCTCTAGATAGCATCTGAGACGATGGCTTGTCGATATTTTTTTCCATGGTGTGCGAATTCGCCATCAATTTTAATCTCGCGATCTGTCAATGTGCGCAATAGATTTTAACATCCGTTCTTCTAAAATTGAACATAGAAAAAAATATAAAGATTTTTTTTGTGTAAATAGTTTGAGCGTTGTAACAGGTTTATAACTGCTCTATATGCAAATAGTCGCGTTAATTCGATGATAATGTATGTTCGCGAGTGAAAATATGTTCATCTTCTAATTGTTACTGTTATGTTTGAAGATGCTTTTTGTGTGAGTTTATCCGGCTAATCGTCGGGTATGTGGCTCACTATATCAATACGAGTCGTATATTTTACCAATATGGAATTGGATACGAGAATTCATTTGTGTGAGCCCATTGTTCTTAAATTTACGAGCCAAACAATAACGATATGTTTATACGCGGTTAACTTTCACTCTGACTCAATAATAAATACAGCCTTCAACAATGGGTGTTAAGCGCTCGAATTAACCACAGACGATCGAATGAATCATTCCTAAGCCGAATTAATGCGGAATCGGTCGATTATGAACATGTAAAAATTAATCGAAAGCGTGAAAGCACGACGGATCATCGCACAGAACTAGTACGCCATTAAAAGTACAATTGAATCAAATTGAAAACGCGCGCATTTTTTCTTCTAACAAAATTTTTTCATCGATAAATGACGAATCGTATTTTTATCTCGATCTCTATCTGGGCATATGCCATTATTGAAGCATCCTTCAAAATAAATCAAACACGCATCCGAAGCTATATACAACATCGATGCGAAGCGTCCATTGATTGTCGACGTTCGTTCGTTCGTTCGACGTACACTTTTTTTTCGTCGCTTATGATTTACGATTTTTTCATCGATCGCGTCGTATCTCTTTTAATCATATCACGAAACACGACGATCGCATGTGTACACACTAAGCCAGATTGACTGGTATTTCCTCCGATGCTGGCCAGCGACCACCATTTGTCTGCACGTCGATGTCCGTCAGTGCAAACGAGAAGGTCGGAGGCTTCCATTATGTGAGAAAAAAGCGAAATCGATCGACGACATCGACAAACAGCTCACCGAATATGCAAAAGAGTATCTAGTTGTCGCTTTAGAGTTATGCAGGGTATTCTTGCATACGTCTCGGCGAGATCGCCTCTAGAGATTCGGGAAACTGTTAAGCTACGCCGACAAATTATGAGTTTTCATTGTGTGTATATTTTTATGTCGATTTAATTCATGAATGTCTTTTTTATGTATATTTTTCAAATACAGATAAATACTGATCAGTTTATGCATTGAAGATTTCATTTTTTTTCCAATCCATGAATATTAAGTTCAACGACACTTACATACATAGGTAACTATAGATTGAGTAGATTTAAAGCAATATAAAAAATACATTTATATCGTACTTTATAGTTCGTATTTGTATTCTATTGTGATTTTTGTGTGCAAGGTGGAACGCTTTTTTTAGATTGATTCTAGCTAGAAACTGATGCCCTTTTAATTTTAGATGAAAGACAATATTTTTTAGACAAGTGATAAGAGTTCTTCCTTGCACTACCATTCTGCCCTATTTATCTATCAACTCAGCTCTATAATTTGATATATTTGACATATGAATTATCATATTTCAATTAAAAGTCTATATTATACGGATAGAAAGCGGATGTCATGTAAACCCAACCCAAGTGTACATCGATTATGTTAATTCAACAAAAATATTAAAATGCTCCACGTATTTTTATTATCAGAAAGTAAATTCATGTAAGCATGTAAAACACACGCGGAACTGTTCCACGCGGCTTCCCTAAACAAATTAATAATCAACGATTCCTAACGATCAAATCGATTAGTGCATATCGATGGCACGAAACGAAGGTTCTTTTAGCGGTGCCAAGCGGTAACGTTACCATAAGAAAGAAATATTATGACAAACACAACGTGTACGAGGATTGAGCGATAAATTAGCGCCATGGCGTCGACGAGACAAACGCGCGAGCATAAATAAGCCTCGAGATTAACATCTAAATTACCCAAAAGAGATTAATCCCCAATAAATTAGAAGGTTTGTATTTCCCATCGATAAGGGTGTGGCCGTTAATTATGGCGGGAACGCCGATTCGTTCTACGTATTTAATTAACGCGCCGTTCCTACGAATGTACGTATCTGATAATTAGGATCGCCGTACACGGACCGCAAATCGACTGTATATACATATATCTGATTTAACATTAATGCCTTTTTAGGCGTCGCATAAATATGTTAAACAATCATAGATTTCAATTATTTTTTTATTGAAAAAAAAATCTAATCGTTCATACGGTTTGATAGAGAATTGTCCGAGTAGGGAGTCTCCGGATGATTTTTCGAATTTAGCAATTTGCGTTTATCATTCGCATACGTATACGAGTCTACGTACAGATCCATTTTGTGTCTAAGAAATCAGGTTAGTCCAGTTTTCGAATTCTATTATGCTTGCACAAAAGCGATTCGCGAACGGGCGGGCGTTTTGTTCGATTTAAATCAATCCGTTTCCATTAGGGCGCTAATTAAAATGTGTCGAACGCCGCATTAGAGGAAATGAGCCTGTCTTGTGGACGTATTCGAATAAATAGACTATGCAATATGCCTAGTAATGGAGGATCGTTTAAATGAAGATCGATCTGCGATACAAGGACGACTCGAAGCAATTAAACGATCATATCTCATTCATTCAGACGAGATACTCGCTCATTTCCCATACAATCAATTTGCAATTTTTCAATAAAAAATCTAAATAATCTCGAACGAATTGTACTCTAGACTGTTTATAAAGTAGCGATTGAACCGTCAAATCGTTGGGTGTACACATCTCAAACGATTTAATCACATTTGTACCTAATACCCATATAAAGTTACCGACTATCGACTTTTCGAATCGGAGCACCCGGAAACGCTATAGGGCCACTTTCTTGGGTATGGAGATAACGCAAACGAGCCTCAAGAGATAAAAATCACACTCGCGTACTACTCTCGACACCATAATACGACCTCACATATTACATATTCAAATATTACTATATATGCTCGAGATACGCTCATAATCAAGCGGCATATATATTACACATTAATTTTATCACATAATGAGAGCGCTTTCGTATGGAGATTTAGGGGAAGCTATTAGATACATTTTGTTCGACTCGCTGAGAATATCTTAATAGTTCTAAAAGGATTCTATAAATTAAAATTATTTATTTATTCTGATAAATAAAAGTATTTTTATAAATTAAATTGAATTCTATCATTTTAATTCTGAATAAAATATTCTTGTGTTTTTTTACATGGTACTCGATCAAGCCTGATCTAAACTAAAACATAGTGCAATATAGTCAGATTTGTTAAAAAGATAAATATCTTATATTAATTTATATGAAATCTGGCTCAATATAACTAAACGTAACCTTTCAAATGTCGTGCCAATAGTCTATTCTATAAGAGAATTTTTTATTGATCGAATAAAGAATTTGATTCAAATTCAATCTTTAAATCATTAGTTTAACTACTAAGTTATAATTTTATGGTTGAGAAAAACCGAAAAATCATCTTATTAATTATTTAAAAAAAATATTGATAAACATTTATATCGACTTTATAGTAGACGCCTATACAAATCAGTATGAAGCTAGATTGAATTGATTCGAAATGACTTGTCGCTCTTTGAGCAATATCGTCATTTTTAAGCCTCCGCGGCGGTTTTTCAACAGCGTGATATATCTGATATATCATTCGTATGTGAAAAACGTTTATTTCTCTATTGTTCAGCGATAAATCCGATTGAGAAACCGAAAGCTCGATCCCGAGAAAAAGCTCGGCTCGATAAAGCACGCTTACGCAACGGAGGCGAAGCAAGGTCGGCTCTCAACTTTCCCGCCCACGAAAGCGCATTGTACTTTTATTTTTCGAAAAATCTTTATGTTCCATATACAGAGAGTCGTGTTTGTGACTTAAATATGCAAGGAGCGTACGAGGGTTTTTTTTTTCTCTTCATATTTGTGCTTTTGCGAGTTTGAGCCTTCGACTTTTCAGTTTGTTCGAATGAAGTTGCGTTCGGAAATTTGGTAGATGTTTTTATTTATAGAAAATATAAATTTGTGTGTATTGATGATGATTTACGGTTATTTAAAGTTTACTCAACGGATGTATGATATGTGTGAAGAAAAAAGGTGTAAATCTCAATGGCAAATGTATGCAAATTATAGATAGAAAAATTATAATGCATTGATGTTGATACTTACTTGTATGTGATATTTATTTAAGATTTTTTTAAGTTTGACATTATTTTTTATTGAAGATTTCTATTAGATCATTTCACAATTCACACAAGTTTTTACAATTCATATTGGTGTCTGATTGTAAATAAACATTCTCACTAGTTTTTTAAGCTCTTTTAAAAAAACACTAACTTACATTTTATTAATGTGACTAACGTAAAAGAAAGCGCTCATAACCGAAGTGATTAAAAATCGATTACGATTTCTGAAATAATCAATCAAAACATAAATAGTTAAATGAAAACATAATAACTTTTGTTCATCGATACAATTATAATCCTATTATTTTAATAGAAAGACTTATTCTAATTGTTAGAACGAATTAACAATTACGAGTTACTTCTACGTCGATTCGAATTACATTACTCAATCAATCAACAGCCTCACGAGCTACCGATCAGATTCTAATAGACTGGCATAAAAAATAGGAACTGAACTCGCATTTCGACGGACATACAAATTATAATATAACATCTTATCATATGTGTGCACCTCGTTTACTTTCTACGAGGAGTCGTTCGTCTGTCACGCCATGCAACGTTTTCTCGAAGGAATTCTACTTAGAAAGTATCCGCTGCTGAAACGGTTCGAGCGGAAAAATATCGACGATCTTTGTCGTTTGTTCTCATATTATAAAATATATTATATTGATATAGCATCCTCGACGAATACGAGGGAATATCTCGAATTACCGCAGCTCGCATCGGAACGAATCAATTTTTGAATTAAGATAGTTCGACGAGATTAAGAAATCGACTCGAATAATTTAAAATCTCAATATACACTTCGTCGAAGAAATTATTATAATAGTGTTAAGATTTTTTTTTTCGTTTGATTCAATTGCAAAATTAACTCTTGAGTAATTTTTCTATCTAAATTTGTGTTCGGGTATAAGTGAAATGATGAATTTGGAAGACGTGTGCTTTTGTTTTCACGAAGCGTTCATAATTGCTTGAAAGGCCATATCGCGTTCGTACCTTGTCAAGTTAGCACTGTTCAAAACGCGAGAATCTCTCATTTCTAAATCACAACACAATACTACTTTTAACTTTCGTTAATTTCACTGCGTCACGGTCTGTATGTACAGATATTTTCTTGAATGAATGCATATGACATGCGCAAGTTTGCTGCGAAATCTGCAATGAGATCGTACATATGAATGGAAGTGCGAACTCATATCGGAAATTTGCATCGAATAATTGAAAAATATGCAAATAGTAATATTAGTTTGATTGGCGATTCGATATAGGATTCGAATCGGTTGAAAGTGTGTTAGATAATTTAACGTTCTGAGAAAGGAGCGATAAATTTAAGGCTATAAGGAAAACCATGAAATAGTACGAAAAGATAATAGGTGTGTTAAAATATATATCTGATACGTATTAGAATGTATTTTGAGGAAAAAAATTAAAGCTTAAGTAATATCAAATGTGATTTATATCAATTAAAAATGAAAATTTCGTTAGTTACGGAACGTACGCTCATTTAATTAAATACGAATTTGTAAAACGATACGCACTCTTTTTCTGCTGTTAATGATAATTATATCGGATTCGCAATAAATTCAAATTACACTCGCGATACAGGAAGTGAAAATTTCTGTAAAATAAATATTGAACGACCATTCTGTAAATCCAATTTAATCCATCGTATTGAAAGTGCAATAAAAGCAAATCTATTGTATTATATTTGCACAACTCAGAGATGCTCAATACGAAATATTTTGATAAATGTTAATCAAATCACATTATTTTCAGATTTGAATTTCTATAGAATTATAAAAAAATAAACTAAAATCATTTCATATCAGTATGGTTACATAGACACCTTACTAGGCATAGGTACACGTAGATATTAATAGCAATTGTTATATAGAAACTCCACCAATTTTCAAACTATGATTCAATAATAAATAAAAATATTTTTTAATAATATTTGAGAAACATAATCCCAGTTCAATCCAGCATATCGATAACGACAAAAAATCGGATCGATCCACAATAGATCTGCGGTGTGTGTTCGATACGAGAGCGGCAATCTGCACAACCGCAAGAGTGGACCGATAATGACGAAGGCCGATTCCTCAGCATGAGGACATGGATATGCCGAAGATGGTGCAGATAGTGTCTCGAGGACGAAGGACTCGTTGTTTATAGGTGAAGGAGGATATTGTTCTGAACAGATCCATTGGCTGTTCGTGATGATCTATTCTGGTCAAATCGTGTTGTGTACATATCTGATTTTTTTATTATTTAATACAAGATGATTATTCTTTTTTTTGAATTTGGTGTATTTTAGGATTAATTTATGATACTTATAAGTGTATTGTACACAAATCTGGGATACTAATTTATATTAGTTGAAATTTGTTAGAAATATAGAGTAAGTATAGACTCAATATAATGGAAATTCAACTCGATTATTGCAGGTCAAAGTTTAATATATTTGTTAAAAAAATGAATCTTTTTATTAAATTTATAAACGAATAAAGACAACAACAAATAAACACATATATTGAATAAAAAAATAAAATGTTTTATGTTTGTTTACCTAATAAGTGTAATGAGCATTGAGCTAGCTGAACGATATTGAGAGTTGTATTTTTATTTCCATCTCAATTTTTGGTCTATAATCAATTTTATTTTTTACCAAATTTCAACGAAATAAATAACCCAAGATATATGCACAATTTCACAATAAAATTATTAAAATCAACTAACAACCGGAAACAAAAAAAAAAAATGCATTTGCATCGATACAAATTCTAAACGTCTCGCATGTCTAACGCACAACCCAAACAAACGCCAACGAGCGATCGATTAGAAACGAACCACCGACTATCATATTGATTTCCTCGACACTAAAACCCATCACAGCGGCATCCGCATATGCATACGGTGAAAGTGCAAATCGATCATCAAACCTACGTTTTGAAAAAAAAAATTGCAAAGTTCTTACAGAGTTTTTCCGCGACCGGCCACTGCATCGCATCGGCGAATCGTTGACGACCGGCAATTGGTCAAGCTTGGCCATATTGTTGTCTTGCAAACAAATCGTCTCAGTTGTATATACGTCGTGCCCGGCCAGGAAATTGCCGGTATCGATTGTGCGAGCACATCTTCGTAAATTGCAGGCCGGAGATCTTTAACCTCCCTCGCTCATGACACACTACATTCCAACACAGCTATTTGTTTAGCCGTTTCGCGTCCAAGTATCCTCTCGATCGAATCGATTTTGTCGGGGAATTCTAAAATTTGAATCTTTGGAATTTTTCGGTATGGGATAGTTCGATTTTGCATGATGGGTTCTCGTGAAAACGATTTTCCAATATGCTCTTATACCTATGCGTTCATAAAGTAAACTATTGGTACGATATTCAATGAGTTGAGTTAGGCGAAATTTATATTCTAATACAGCTATTTGTTTAGACATTTCGCGTCCAAGTATCCTCTCGATCGAATCGATTATGTCGGGGAATTCTAAAATTTGAATTTTTCAGTGTGGGATAGTTCGATTTTGCATGATAGGTTCTCGTGAAAACGATTTTAGAATATGCTCTTATGTAGATTGTATCTATATAGGTCTAATAGGTGTCCGTAGTCAAACTATTGGTGCATTCAATGGGTTAAGTTAGGCGATATTTATATTCCAACACAACTATTTGATTAGCACGTCCAGGATAATTTCGATGGTGTTTTAATCGAACGATTAGAAAGATTTGATTTTCATGATCGATTTTCATGAAAACGTTTTTGAGAATGTGTGTTCGAGGAGCAGATCATTAGTATGATTTCTCGATGCTTAAAGTGAGGTTAAGTTGGATAAAGTTATCCGATATCTTCAATTGAGACGGATGGTATTTCGATCGAATCGATTTTGTTTGAGAATTCTGAAATCTGCTTCTTAGGAATTTTCCAGTATAGGTTGATTTTATTTTCTATAGTTTTTTTTCATAAAAATGATTTTTATCAATTGTGTAGTTAAATATTTCTCTATTGTATAAGTATCTTTTCATATTTTATTAGGAAAATCTTATATTTCAAATTCGCTTTATGTCGAAGGTCTGTTCATAAGTTAGCCAATTTCGAAAGTATAGAGTAGGATAAATAAAACTGTTTTGGAATTTATCGACACAATTTGATATTGGAACGAGTTTGTTTTGTATTATTTTTGGTTAAAGATAAATTTCAACAATAGAAACAGCTTTTGTACATAACAGTACAAAGTCTAATCAAAAATATGAACCTAAAGCAGAGTACAAAATGCACAACTCATATTGCAAACAATTCAACAGTTACAGACGTTAAATTTGCATAGTAATAGGTGTATAGCAAGACGTAATAACTCATTGTTAAATCGTAACATATTTTTAAGCTCTCGTAAATATTTTGAAAAAAATTCTTAACTGTTTAACTTTGAAGAGGAGGTACTATTAGATTTAAAGGTAATTATCGTCATTTTATAATAAATTTCAATTTCACTTAGCATCTAACGGTTCAGATTTAATAGAACAGTTTCAAAACACACATTATCATAAAATAATTACCAGAATACGATTCAACTGAATCAACTTTTTCATACGTTGAAAACACGAATCGATAAGATTATTTCGCAATTTTCTACCAGCTGGATAACATTCTCAATCTCGATACAATTAGTTGGAATTGCCTTTGTTTAAAATAACCGCAGGCATTATATCAATGCGTTTCATATTAAATTACGAGCTCGTTTGAAATTCAAATCTTTATTCGAAATTCGGAATTACCGCACGACGAGCGAACTCGTTAATTAGAATTACATATAGACAATGTGTGTAAAAGCTAGACAAAAAAGACATTAAGCACAGTATATTATAATTTCAAAAAATATTTAAAAATTGATTTTTCTTTCGTGAAGAAAATCATAAAATTCACAAAAACATAAAGGAAGAATTCGCTGTGAAGATATGGGTTTGTTTTATAGCTCGATTATCGAGAGTTCATTCAGAATGAATTTTAAATGTTTATGGATTCAAAAATAAAAAAAAAACTGTAAATTGAGGTCTAACTGTACAAAAAATGATTCGCTCATTACTATCGCCTTATATAATCATTGTTGCGCGATGAAAGTCTAATCTCGATCGACAATCGAAAATGACAACTTATTTAAATCGTTCGACGCGAGTTTTAATCGCTTTCTGCGTCCGTGAAGATAATTTAACTTGCATTATAATAATAATGAATATTTAAATCCTATCCGACACCGACGTGATAAATTGCGATAAAAACATAATGAAAAATTAACAAGAGCGCGATTTCCATCAGCAAATTTCCGCGAAGTTCCGTTGCTTCCGATGGAAAAAAAATCGATCGAATCGTTCATCTTATAATGAACAAACGTTTAATTAAAATTCGAAACGATAAATCGAGATATATGAGTGTTGATTTCAATATGAATATTAAAACAATTATGTAGGTATTAGATCATTCGATTAAGATCTGATTTTTGTATTGAACTGATTTTATATTCGAAATATAGGAATAAACATATGAACTGTGGAAGCCATTGTTAAGATCGATTTTATTTGAAAGCCTTTTTATTAGAAAAACAGCAATAAACATATGAACTGTAAGAAGCCATTGTTGAGATCGATTTGATTTGAAAGCCTTTAACTTCATCTTCGATTTCAATTGTGAAAACCTGAAGACAATGCATTTTCGCAGCAGCAGTAAAAGATGAAGTATTTCGACATATCGCCGATCGAATTTCAGCTCGATTTTACGATCGGCTGTAAAAAGTTACGTGTCGGTTGTGCATTCGACAATAAAAGCTCATTTAATAGTTTTGCATTCGGCGACTTCGAGACATTTCGAAGATACGATCTCGGTTGGCTCGTTAGCGGACTAAACAGTCGAAGATTAACGATTCTTCCTTTTCGAAAAAGGTAAAAATCGAACTGGACAAATTGATTTATCTCTTATGCAATTCGTTGTGCAATTGAATTTGAGATTTTTTTTACAGAGATAGCGATTCGCGAGTGAAATTCGTATCGATGCGGTTTGTGCGCGAATATGAAGAAAGTTGTGTTTTCTCGGAAAGGTGTCAAATTTTATTTTTATAATTAGCCAATTTTCGAATGTGAATACGCTTCGATTTTCGTTTATGTTTTTTTTTTTATTGTAACAAGAAAGTTTTAATTAAAGTTAACTAGATATGTAAAAACCAAACACAGCATTCAAGCTAGATAGTATTTTTATTTTATTGTTTTTAAAAATTCAGTATTTTTTCGTCTAACTTGTACATGTTTGAATGCAACTTTGTAAATGTAATCCGATGCGAATGAAATTAAGCACCAGCATTACACAAATTTATGATTACTTATATGATTAGATCGAATGTAAAACGAGCTCTTATTGACGGATTGATATTCATTAAGCACGTATCATAATGATTCATAATGCAATTGCAATTTGATCAATTTGATAATTACCTTTTTTAATTTGACGTCGATCGAAACCAAACCGGGCACTTTTTTTGATTAAATTCGTCTTATCCACAGAACTGCATGGTGAATTATCAATTAAACAATCACTTCACAATTCAACAACTGTTGAGCTCGAATATAATTCGGAAGAGTTGTAACAATTTGACGAGCACACACTCGGCTATGAAGTGTTTCAGCGGCGGCGGCGAAGTGAAAACTAAACGTATGTATATTGTGTTCGTTCGCAAACAACAATTAACAGATAATTTCTTTTCACGGTTCTCGGACGTTTTCGACGTATAATCGTTAATACTTGCGTTCGTATTGACGCGAGCACGCGATTTCGATATGGTCAGAATGCTGCGCACGCGCATGTTAATCTGTAGAGATCGATTTTCAGGCATACCTGAAATTTTCGCTTCCACTTGTCTCGTTGTCGTTTTCGTTGGATATATGTGTGCATTGATAAATATTTACGTACGCAATTTTATGTGGAGATAACATATGTTAAAATTTATTGGAAAAAAGTTTCTAACAATAAGTAATTTATCGGTTGATCGAAATATCGGGCGTTGTGATGTATGATGCGGTTGTGATTAGCATTGATTAGGTATATTTATGAAAACTAGCAGTGCTAACACCCTGGCGAACACCCCGGGGTCTAATATTACACTTTTTTTGGCGTTTGATAACTACACACCCTCCTCATTTTTAAAAATTCCAAAATGTCCTTTATTTTTCCGAAAAAAAAATGTTTTCATGTATATATGTATATTTTTTTTTTGCAATATATTGCAATGTTTATGCAATTAAAATAAAATATTAAAAATATATCGGTTCCAAACGTGTTAAATTGTTGTTCGGGCGTTGATGGGTGAGAAACGAATTTTCGGTCGATCTATTTATAGAATTCGCGCTTCGAGACGAGACGAAAAAAAATGGCCGAAAATAATTGTTTTCGAAAAATCAATATTATAATTTTACTAAGCGCATTTGTACGTCTGTCTGTCTGTCTGCAACTTTGTATGGAAAATCATCAAGCATAAATTTCATCCGGTCCAAATTATAGCAGCTTTGCATCTTTTGCACCGCATTTAATTCGAAACTAAATAAAAGAATATGTTAGTTTGGATCTTACGGCCTTTGCTATAAGATATATATTCGTGTATCGTCGGATGTATCAGAAAAATCTGTATATACATTCATACAAATCTGACCCTTAACGCCGATTATCGATAGGTAGCATTTTCAAATGCTACGTTAAAGTCGGGCGCGGCGCTCGCTTTGTTTACATTTTCAAATATAATAATTAATTTTTGAAAACAATTAATTTTCGGCCATTTTGTTTTCGTCGCGTCTCGAAGTACGAATCGGATCGGATCGACCGGAAATTCGTTTCTGACCCTTCAATGACCGAACAATTAACACGTTTGGAACCGATATATTTTTAATATTTTTTTTTTAATTATATTACGAAATTCGAATGGCATTTTTTTTATAATGACTAACAAAACATTAAATTGATTATATAAATTGTATGGTTTGTTTATAATAACCGAAATATAATACATATGTATTATTAGTTTATTATTTAGTTTTGCAACTCAATTGAACACTAAATGCTGTTCCAAAGGTTTATTTGATTTTTACTTTTTGAGTTCATTTAATTTTGTTTTTTATAGTAATTAATTATTCGAAAACATTTATTCGAATAAAAACATTAAAAATCAAACCCAAGTCGTATGGATCGACGCGAATTACATCGCATCGGTCGAATTCTTCACCAAAACCTCGAATTCTATTGAAATTTCGAAAAATATTTCGAAAAGTTATTAGGAGCATATGTTGTTGCAAGAGTAGTCAAACCCAAGTTGTATGAAACAGCGCGAATTAGATCGCTTCGAGGCGTGGTTCGAACGATTTTTTCACAGATACGTAGAATTCGAATAAAAACATTGAAAATCAAACCCAAGTCGTATGGATCGACGCGAATTTCATCGCATCGGTCGAATTCTTCACCAAAACCTCGAATTCTATTGAAATTTCGAAAAATATTTCGAAAAGTTATTAGGAGCATATGTTGTTGCAAGAGTAGTCAAACCCAAGTTGTATGAAACAGCGCGAATTAGATCGCTTCGAGGCGTGGTTCGAACGAATTTTTCACAGATACGTAGAATTCGAATAAAAACATTGAAAATCAAACCCAAGTCGTATGGATCGACGCGAATTACATCGCATCGGTCGAATTCTTCACCAAAACCTCGAATTCTATTGAAATTTCGAAAAATATTTCGAAAAGTTATTAGGAGCATATGTTGTTGCAAGAGTAGTCAAACCCAAGTTGTATGAAACAGCGCGAATTAGATCGCTTCGAGGCGTGGTTCGAACGAATTTTTCACAGATACGTAGAATTCGAATAAAAACATTGAAAATCAAACCCAAGTCGTATGGATCGACGCGAATTACATCGCATCGGTCGAATTCTTCACCAAAACCTCGAATTCTATTGAAATTTCGAAAAATATTTCGAAAAGTTATTAGGAGCATATGTTGTTGCAAGAGTAGTCAAACCCAAGTTGTATGAAACAGCGCGAATTAGATCGCTTCGAGGCGTGGTTCGAACGATTTTTTCACAGATACGTAGAATTCGAATAAAAACATTGAAAATCAAACCCAAGTCGTATGGATCGACGCGAATTTCATCGCATCGGTCGAATTCTTCACCAAAACCTCGAATTCTATTGAAATTTCGAAAAATATTTCGAAAAGTTATTAGGAGCATATGTTGTTGCAAGAGTAGTCAAACCCAAGTTGTATGAAACAGCGCGAATTAGATCGCTTCGAGGCGTGGTTCGAACGAATTTTTCACAGATACGTAGAATTCGAATAAAAACATTGAAAATCAAACCCAAGTCGTATGGATCGACGCGAATTACATCGCATCGGTCGAATTCTTCACCAAAACCTCGAATTCTATTGAAATTTCGAAAAATATTTCGAAAAGTTATTAGGAGCATATGTTGTTGCAAGAGTAGTCAAACCCAAGTTGTATGAAACAGCGCGAATTAGATCGCTTCGAGGCGTGGTTCGAACGATTTTTTCACAGATACGTAGAATTCGAATAAAAACATTGAAAATCAAACCCAAGTCGTATGGATCGACGCGAATTTCATCGCATCGGTCGAATTCTTCACCAAAACCTCGAATTCTATTGAAATTTCGAAAAATATTTCGAAATGTTATTAGGAGCATATGTTGTTGCAAGAGTAGTCAAACCCAAGTTGTATGAAACAGCGCGAATTAGATCGCTTCGAGGCGTGGTTCGAACGATTTTTTCACAGATACGTAGAATTCGAATAAAAACATTGAAAATCAAACCCAAGTCGTATGGATCGACGCGAATTTCATCGCATCGGTCGAATTCTTCACCAAAACCTCGAATTCTATTGAAATTTCGAAAAATATTTCGAAAAGTTATTAGGAGCATATGTTGTTGCAAGAGTAGTCAAACCCAAGTTGTATGAAACAGCGCGAATTAGATCGCTTCGAGGCGTGGTTCGAACGATTTTTTCACAGATACGTAGAATTCGAATAAAAACATTGAAAATCAAACCCAAGTCGTATGGATCGACGCGAATTACATCGCATCGGTCGAATTCTTCACCAAAACCTCGAATTCTATTGAAATTTCGAAAAATATTTCGAAAAGTTATTAGGAGCATATGTTGTTGCAAGAGTAGTCAAACCCAAGTTGTATGAAACAGCGCGAATTAGATCGCTTCGAGGCGTGGTTCGAACGATTTTTTCACAGATACGTAGAATTCGAATAAAAACATTGAAAATCAAACCCAAGTCGTATGGATCGACGCGAATTTCATCGCATCGGTCGAATTCTTCACCAAAACCTCGAATTCTATTGAAATTTCGAAAAATATTTCGAAAAGTTATTAGGAGCATATGTTGTTGCAAGAGTAGTCAAACCCAAGTTGTATGAAACAGCGCGAATTAGATCGCTTCGAGGCGTGGTTCGAACGATTTTTTCACAGATACGTAGAATTCGAATAAAAACATTGAAAATCAAACCCAAGTCGTATGGATCGACGCGAATTTCATCGCATCGGTCGAATTCTTCACCAAAACCTCGAATTCTATTGAAATTTCGAAAAATATTTCGAAATGTTATTAGGAGCATATGTTGTTGCAAGAGTAGTCAAACCCAAGTTGTATGAAACAGCGCGAATTAGATCGCTTCGAGGCGTGGTTCGAGCGAATTCTTATTTTAATTTCGTTTTTTATAATAATTAATTTTTCAGAAACAATTATTTTCGAACCGGAAATTCGTTTTTACACATTAACAAATAGACAATATTTTTACTCATTCAGACTTGATTTTTTTTCAATATTTTTTATGTAAATTATAATTTTCGCGGCAAACTGATCAGCTGTTTCGGAGTCAATAGGTATCACACATACATTCGTTTTTATTTATATAGAAAATAGATAGATAGATATAAATATTATTTTATATCCTCGATAATAATACCCGATCTTATATTAATGAAATGTATTAATGAAACAAATAAAAAAAATTTCTTAAAGAATTATTTTCAATGATGTATTAAATCAGTACTTAACTATTATAAACAAAAGATATTCAAATTATTTTCAATAAATTAGTACATGAATTTCTCTTAATATTAATAATTTTGGAATTTTCAAAATTGTGAGTGAGGGTAGATAAAGATCGCCTCAAAAATTATAATCTTAGGTACTACTGCTAGTTAATTATTAAATTCAAAAATGTAAACAAATCGATAGCCGCCGACGATGAATGACCTTGATATTCAAAAACGGTATTTATCGATAATGAGTTTTAAGGGTCAGAATCGTATGAATATTTTTTATTTAATAATCCGCATTTTTTCCGAAACATAACAGACGACACGAATGTAAATCTTATCGTATAGACCGTAATATCTTAATTTGCATATCTGACGTCTTCATATATAATATGGTCGTGCGAAAAAATATCCAAACGAAATAATATCCAAGAAAAAATATCCACGAAATAATATCCACGAAAAAATATCCACGAAATAATATCCAGAGAGAAAATATCCAGACGAAATACTATCCAGAGAAAAAATATCGAGGCGAAAAAATATCCAAATTCTAATTGGAAAAAAATCAAATAAGAAAAATAGTCTCCGTAACGAATTATGCTCCCCGCACTTTCTCAAAACGTGTGCAATTATTTCACATCGGTAAAAATCGACGACCGTCCATGGTCGGAACGCGCGCTGTTTAGAGCGGAAGTCGTCGACGAGGAAACGTCGCTTCGTCACTCGTCCTCGGTTCGCGGCCGCCATTGTTGTGCGTTTCTTCGTCGCCGCGCGTTCGACAAGATGGTGGACAAAATTGACATGAGCCTCGACGACATCATCAAGTCCTCGAAGCGCGGGGGCGGAGGCGCGAGGGGCGGAGGGGGAGGCGGTCGCGGGGGGCGCAGGAACGGCGGCGGCTCCGGCTCCGGCGTCGGAGGGCGGCGCGTGCGACAGGGCGGCGTGCAAAGGGCGCGCGCCCGCAAACCGCTCGCCTACACCAGGGTAAATACCGAGGAATCCGCCCTCAATACTACTACTACCACCACTACCACTACCACCATCACCACCACCGCACGGCTCCTTACTCCCGGTGACGCGTTCCTCGTGCGTCATCCCGTCGACATCTCGCTCGAAGGCTTCACACTTGGACGCCACCGCTGAACGGTCTCGAATCGACACTCTGTGCTATGCAACGAAGCTGGGATGCTCTAGGTGCTTCGCACGTCACGCGTCATTTCGCGCCCCAAGGCTCGACAGGACGCCAGCCTCTAGACTGACACTTCACGCTCGACAACAAAAGCGAAACGCTCCCGACGATGCGTCACACTTTCTATGCGGTTCGAACGCTCCCGATGGCGCATTCCTCATGTAGCGCGCCATATCATCCTCAATACTGTATTCGAACGCTTTTAACACTAGGACGATACCGATGGACCGTTCTAGATCGACGTTTCATTACTCTATAACGACGCCAGAATTATTCAACGATGCGTGGTTATCCTCGCGCATCGCACCGTCGTCTTCGACTCCTCGCGCGAAGGTTTAACGGTATAAGACGGCGACGCTCAACACGACGCTATCTGCGAACGATCCCCAATTTTACGCCTCAGTCGACACTTCGCACTCAACGACGAAGCCGAGATATCACCACTAAACAATCCTTTTTCATTTGTCGTACATAGTTCTCGACGATGTACACTAGAAGCTTCAAAACGAGGACACCGATTATCGATCGAATGTTAAAAATCATCTCGTCGACCGCATGGAATCCGAATAAAATGTTATATTTTCAAATTAATTTGGACAAACATTGTTTTATTCTTTGAGACCAAAAATAGGATGCTACCACTTAACACTTGAAAGAAATGGAAGTTTCAATAGAGCAGAGCTATCAATTTCGCTTAGAAAAATAAAACAGTTATTGTAATGTTCACCTCAAATGCTACACCTCGATGGATTCGTTAAGAACCATCTTTTGCCTTCGGGGACGTTTATGGAAACTACCGTTTTCCGTTTGAACATATGAGTTTCTTACGATACTCCCGAATGCGCTCTGTGGTATCGAGCGCTTTAAGATGTTTTGTCACGTTTCATAATGCGAGGTGACCCTTACGACAAAGTTGTCGTATTCGAGCTAATTTCATTGATTTTGGGTCAAAGGTGACATTTATTATCGGCATCCTGTTATATATCTGTACATTTTGTTAAATATGTACCAGAATATTGTCCAACAAAATTGACTGAAAATTAGTCCTAAATTAATGTCGTGAAAACATAAATTCGTCAAAAGTGTGACTTCTGTCACCGTCACTTCTGTCAGTATTGGACTGATATGTTTCATACCTGTTAACGCCCACATATTCCAAGAGGACAATATATCTTGAAAAAGCTCGAGACCTCCGTAGAAATTCGCGTCGCCTCACGAAGATGACGAACCGGGAGATGGGATGTGAGAATTCCACTTTGAAAATAAATTAAGTGCTTCGATTTAATTATAGAACTCTGTGTGATCTTGTGTGCTTTTATTGAAACCATTGTATGATGAACATTTACATATTGTAATTTTTTGAATATAATGTAAAATTGATCATTTTACCTTGTATCTGTGATATTTATAATTTTGTCTTGTAATGTCACATGTAGTGATTGTTCATAATCATAATTCAATTAGCAAAAGAATGATTCAACGCCACTCCTTGCTAATTTACTGATGGATTTGTCCCGGTTCGGGCACGTATCAGTAGGTCCCTCGGGTGTCACCCGGTGGTCTGTACATCTCAGAACATATTTCAGGGTGATGTTAACGGCGCTTGGAAGCACGATATGTTCAACGATTTTGGTATCAAGAAACTCTCCATCGGACGAAACTCTGTAAACAACTCGACAGGACCGACAAAATTGCTCGTATCCAATCTTGACTTCGGCGTGTCCGAATCAGACATACAAGAGCTCTTTGCTGAATTTGGAATGTTGAAGAGTGCCTCTGTACATTATGATAGATCAGGACGTTCTTTAGGTATGTTCGTTGCTCATTTTAATCATGTACAAAGTGATGTAGGCAATTTTCGTATTTTCATGCCATCTTTTACAGGAACTGCTGATGTTGTATTTGAAAGACGTGCTGATGCTGTTAAAGCAATGAAGCAATACAACGGTGTACCTTTGGATGGTCGGGCTATGAATATACAATTGGCTACTTCTGATATCGGCGGTGCTCTTGGTGGTGGCCGAATAGGCATTGCTAATCGCCAGCCCGGAGGAGAACGTAATGGTCGCAGTCCACAGCAGCGTCCAAGACAGCCACTTAGACGTAAGAAATGATGCACTTCTGATGTGACATTATTTTCCATTCATTTGTATATTTAATATTAAATATGTTTTCAGAAAATCGTGGTGGAGGTGGAGGAGGAGGTGGTGGTGGTAGACCAGCGAGAGGACGACGTGGTGGTGGCGGCGGCGGCGGTAGACAAAGACCACCAGTTCCAACAGCAGAACAATTGGATGCAGAACTAGATGCTTATGTTAAAGAGATTAAGTGATAATTGTAAATTTAGTTTTTTTGGAACATTTATGATAGTTTAATTTTAATTCTCAAATAATGGTTAAGACTGTGTTTTTTGAAAATAATTTTTCATAAGTTCAAAAGTTCATAATTGCCATATGTGTAACTTTATATATTAGCTTCTGTTACGAGAGTGTCAAGACTTTTTCCATTTCATTTAGTTCTTTTTTAATTAATTTCATTAAACATCAGATATTTCATGATTGGATCCAGTGTTAGGGATTCGGCCAATGGCTGCATTTTATTTATAATTATTTAAATGAAAAACCTAAATTATATAATGGTTTTTTTAAATATTTTTTTCATTTATACTGATAATTTATCTTTGTATTTTTACATGTGGTAATTACTACTTGAATAATTGGCATTAAAATATAATTTTCTCCAACAATAAGATTTGTATTTTTTAGTCATTTGAATAAATTCGACATATGTACATATTTCACACAGTCTTGTTATATAGTTTAATCGTTCATTTTGTTTTATTCATGTTATTTTAATAATCCTTAACACTGAGCTTTTTAAAACATCTTTAAAATATTGAGCACAGCTCAATAACAGTTAAAAAGGTTAAATTACCCTCAGAAATTTGAACCATAATAAATCTTATCGTGTTGGATGTTGATTTCTAAATTTAATATCTCGCTATGAATAGTAGAGAATTTCGAGGTAGGTCATAGCTGAATAATATTTCTTTGAAATGCCTCTAGTTTAATACTTTTTGTGCATTTTACATATCACAGTTTTCCATGTGAGATTTTTCAAACATAAAATTTAACGTTTTTGGGCACATGTTTTAAATTTCTGACTAATTATAAAACATTTGCACATTTTTTATTTATATTTTATGATTAATTATTTTTAGTCACAGTAAAGTACTTGTAAATGAGTAATTTTATTTAAAAAATTCATTGTGAAAATTTTTACACCACAATAGTGTATGTATAAATAGAAAAAAATAATACATATTTCTTTTAATTAATATTTATGTGTCAACTGATATTTTTATATCCCATATCCTCACTCGTCTGTTTTTATTTCAGTTATTCAATTACTAATTCATCTTAACCCTTTCGACTCGTTAGTCGACAATATGTCGCATTATATTACGATGTAATAGTATGTCGCATATTACATAACATATATTAAGATACCATTACAATGCTCACAAAAAAAAAAAAATTGAGTATGAATTCTAAAAAATGCGCAAAATTAATTCCGAGCTGAGGCTCTACCTCTACCTATAAAAAATTTTGCATGTCGAAAGGGTTAAAAGTTAAAACATTAACATATTAATAATGAATACATTAACCGCTTGAAGATAGAAAATTGAAAAAAAAAGAAACTTTCAAGACATGAAAATCTTAAAATTAGAAATGGAATTCAAACGTTGCACAAATTGACTGAAGTTTGAAGCAAATTTGTACTTACCAAACTGATTTCATTCCGATTAAATGTGTTGGTTTTTTCCTCAAGAGATTATATTGAACTTGACGGTAGACGAAATGCGGAGCACGACCACAAAGGATTAACTTATATTATATTCAAGATTACCATATTTTTTCTGATTAAATAAAGTATGATGCAGGTGTAATTTTTCAACCGTTTCTTAAAACCATTAAAATGTCATCTACTATAAATATAATTTTTGTAAAGTTCCACATTATAGAAGCCAATCAATCAATTCATTATTTTCTGAAATTTTGCACCGCGACCCTATTTTCGAAAAACGACTGTATTTGTATTGTACACAATTTTAAATTAACAATATTTCACTTTCACGATTATTGTTGCAAGTGTCGGTTATGTGTATATTATTGTGTTCGATTTTAAATCAGTTGATAAGAGTCAATTGTCGCGATCGGCCGTTTAGTTAGTTGTCATAATTTTAACGACAATTTCAAGTGAAAACGATTTTTGATTGATTTGTTTTAATTACGCAAGTGTTGTAGTGAATCGAGAAAGACGGTTTCCATCTGTAAGGCGTTTAAGGTAGGATTTTATATTTTTTTAAAACACTCGAACTTATTCACTGAAAACACTATTTTTCGTAATGAGACTCTCTTATTGTTAGTTCACGTAAATCGAGAACGGCGCGAATTCGAACACGACTGAATCATGACACGATGACGTCTCTACTTGTAAAGTCAATAACCGATATTTAATCAAAATTTCGAAAATAAACAATAATAAATTAAATGTTTAAATACATGATTGCTCCGTTTATCGATGGTGTATTTCGTGGGCACGTATTTCCAGTAGCTTAAGTTTGATTTGTGACAGTTATTACTTTTTATTTGTATCGATAGAAAAATATTCGAACTTGGGTTATCTATTTACAATCTTATTAGAATTGCTACATTTCTAAGCATTTTCCTAGTCATTTGAAATGTTGATTTGGGGATTTCGTTTATTGAGGGACAATTTTACAAAATAAAGGACGAATGCTATAGTTTTTGAAAATAATTAAAGAGCAGATCATCAAAATAAAGAACTGTACTCTGAATTAAAGGATGTTTGGTCACCGTAACTATAGTACGGAACATAATTTGACTAAAATAAGAATAAGCGGTATATTCTTAATTTATGTGCATTATTGTTTCAATTTTAACCATCTTTCTCAATTTTGAATCTAACAATAAGCCTCAACTTCAACCCAAAAAAAAATGTACCCAACTATCTCAGATTGAAATATTGATAAATTTGTTGGTGAATGACTGTGGAGGTGGTCAAATAGGAAATATCCAAATGCGGTAAGACGTATTGGTTATGATTATGCATTTATTTGTAATATTTATTTACAAGCGTTTTAAATTTATTCACCAATAAATGATAACATTGAATGGAACGCATGAAACATCAATATTGTTTAATATTAAAAACATTTAGAAAGCGGAAAATATAACTCTTCTTATCGGCTATTACATGTGTATATATTTATATATGGATAATTGTTATATTTATATGTACTTTGTAACAATTCATATTTAAGTCATACTTTACTTTTATCATATAACTATTCCATTAATCTCTTTTATGACTATCATACAAAATTTATTATCATTCAATATATAGAGGTGAATCAATTTTCAAATTCATTTATGAGGGACTTCGATGTGCCCCGTTAAAATTAATTTCAATATTAGTTGGACATAAAAATGTAAATGTGTGTGCATATTGCATTACATTTTCAAATATATTTCTAACAAGATAAAATTTAGTATGATCTTAATTAACAGTATATAAAATCATACATTATTTCACATTAACTTTGAAATTTACTATACATAACTAGTCGTTTAAGAAAATGTATTACAACAATTGAAAGCCCAATATTCTGGGCTCGGGAATCTGAGCTTAAAATTGTTTTTACATTTTTTTGGAATTTGCTATGACATTTAATAAAATCTGCTCTCATTTTACTTTAACCATGTTAAAATATTCTCATCAATGGTATTTTATAATATATTACATTTACTTTTTTCATTTTATTTTCAAATGCATATATTTTACACCACATATGAAATAAACAACTTATATTAAATCATACACAAAGGCTTATTTCAATATTATTGAAACAATTCTATTTATTCATTCGATAAAAATTAATCGTTCAATATAAAATATTTTAAGTAACATTTATATACATTTTTAGAGTATTCGTTGTCTTATGAAGTAAAGTAATATTTTTAAGATTTATACATCAACGTTTACTAAATATTTTACACATTCTGGACAGGATTAACAATACATATAATTCAATATAAAAATTTAATATTATCATTATAATATATGTAATTTTAATCTTATATAACTAAATATTTTTCATTAGATATGTATAAAGACGTTCAAATTACATTCTATGTAAAAAAAATAAAAATAAAATAACATTTAAATACAATGAAATTCAATAACATTTGATAAATTTATATTTTAGATATACATTAATAATTATTGTTAGTATCATATAGTTAATGAATCTTGTTTCTATTAAATAGTATAAAATTAAACTTTAGTCCATTTCTTTGAGTGATTATTTTCATTTATTGGTGTTTCTTTTCTTTTCTTTTTCATTATTTAATTCTATTAGTTTCAACATTGATCTGAAGACAAATTGAAAATAAGAAAAACACCGAGTTTAGAACGAATTCTTAACAATACATTTGAAATCACATACGCAGTTATATTGATTACATATACAATAATAAATATTTTATAATATAAAAGTACACATACGGCAATCACTAACCGTCGAAAGTTTGCGATAATATCATATCAAGCGTCGAGACTTATTTACATGGATACACAATGTTCATATAACATATATATAATTCATATATTTTTTCAACATTTTGGATTAATACTTTTTCTGCCTCCTTCTCCTGTGTCTACCGAAGAGAATGCGAGCGAACGCCTGCCGAAAGTCAGGACTGAAAATGGTGTAGATCACTGGATTGAGAGTCGAGTTAAAATAACCCAACCATAAGAAAAAGCTAGCCATGTAATCGTTGATCACACACCCTTCGCATATGGGCATCACGAGAGCCATGATGAAGAACGGCAACCAGCACACAACGAAAGCACCGGTGATGATGGCCAAAGTCTTAGCGGCTTTGCGCTCCCTCTTAGCCTCCAGTGACTCTTTCTTATCTCTGGCCGGAGTCACAACGGGCTGCTGGTGCTGTTCGCAGCTGATCGGAGCAAGACGTTCGCAAGCCGGAGCAGCTCCAGCCGCTCCAGCCTTGCTCAGGATTTCGATCCTGCTTATGTCGCTCATGTGGCTCTGGTGGCTCGTAGAACCGTTGTTAGTCGTTGTAGCGGTCGAAGATTTCTCCGGTGACACGTTAGTTGAGCTTTCTATTTGGATGGCGTTGTGTGCGTGATGCCCGCTGGTCAAATTAGCAGTCGGAACCTTCTCGGATATGGTGAAGGCTGTGGTTTTATGCTCGTGCTTGGATTGGGATTCGTTCAGATCGTCTACGGTGTCTACTGTCGTCGTCGACTGTCCTTCAGTCAACAGTAACGAAGCTGCTAACGTTTCAGCTTTCCTAGTCGATCTTCCTCTTTTTCCGTACCTTTTCAAATTGAGGAACCTCTTTTTAACTGCCGAGTGCTTGTCGCAGTTGACTTCCGTTCCTGTGTCCGCCTTTTCAGCGTCTTTCTTAGCGTTGTCCCCTTGGTGGTCGCGCCGTCTTCGTATCCTCTTCCTCGCCGTTTGGAATATCTTCCAGTACAGCACGAGGATCACGAGGAGCGGGACGTAGAAGGTGGAGCACGTGGCGAATATTTGATAAGATACATCCTGGCTGACGAGGCATCGCTGCTGCTGTGTGATGCGATCCATGTAATCGGGATCCTTCCAGCCGAACTGGGGAGCCAGAGAGACTATGAGGGCCACACTCCACACGAGCACTATCATCGTGAATATTCTTCGTTCGTTCCTCGTGTGTATGTAGTCGACATTCGTTACTGCCCAGTATCTGAAAATCGAATGATACGTGAATAATTTAGCATGAATTGCTGCAGATCGTGTGCGCAAATAAAATTGCAACGTTCGTTACTCTGTGAAAACGTGCTAACGATCCAAATTAATATGGATGAGGATCTTAGAAGCCAAGAACAAATTTTGAGAAAGTTTTAAGTGATTCGATAATACATGTTTTTCGAAAACGTTTAGACGTATCATTTTTGAAACTAAACGAATGGACATATTAAGAGGCAATTCCCACATTCAACTCCGATGATTTAAATGTGTCACTCACACTTTTTAGCTTCTTAGGTCCTCGTATAATTTAAGTTATTTGTAAATATTACTTTATTTAATTATGAACGTAACAAATAATGAAAATATAGTCGCCAGTCATACAATCCGTACACGTGTATTATCCCAATGGGACTGTATCGTCAGACGTTTCATTGAATAAACACTCGCTAATTAACGTCGTCCTGTGGTTGTTTGGTATACAAGCACAGGCACAAGGAAGTACGCAACTAATTAATCGGCCAACTTGATGGAATGGCGGTCGCCGAGCGCTAATTACCTGTGTCGTCCACCAAAGTTTCAAAGTTTCCCGCCGCTCGGGTTCCGTTTCCTACATTTATGGACGAGATTCAGATTAGGCCGATGGTGTGAGGCTTTGTGATCTTCAGAATCACTCTTTCGATAGTTGCTCAACAGTAGTCATCGTTAGTTAAAAGTATTAAATTATATCGAATATATTTTCAACTATAGTTGAGTTTTACTCAATACACATGAGGTTAAATGGATGTATTACAAAGTTGAGATTATTCAAACTTTGACCTATATTAAATGGGGGATAGTAAATCTCACCTGTCCGTAGCAATAGCCACCAGGTGTAGGATGGAAGCTGTGCAACACAAGACGTCGCTCGATGTCCACATGTCGCACAATTCTGCACCCAGTATCCAATTTTGGCTTATCTGGAAAATGCATTAAGAAAATTTCAATGAAAAATCAATTTCAATTTAAATTTCGTTTTGAAACTGTTTATACAGAGCTGGGTTGGATATAAGATCGAAAGCACGAAATAAATAGAATTTGTGTTAAAAATAAAATTAATAGGAAAATACAATTTGGTAGTTCGGATTGCGTATTATTTTTTTCATTAGTACAATTCGTATCGTATTTTATTAAATTAAAGCCGCACCATTACGTTTGACCTTTTCGGAAAAAATCTTTACCAGGATTCGCGAAACGCTTCATTGCTTTTTCAAAAGAAATTATAGAAACACGATTATATTTTCAACGATGAAAATTCGTCAAACAAATTCAAAAATTTTTCAATTTTTTTACAGGAATCTTGAAATATTATACAGATTAATTTGATAATTTCTACACGAAAAAAAATGAATGAAACATCAGAAAGGTGTACTTTCAATATTTATTATATTGAATAGATATTTAAATTTCATAAAAAATCAACACTGATTTAAAGCGTGTTTTTATACCATTAGGATTGAAGACTACTTATAAAATCATATTTGTACCTTATACATTCAGGAGATTTTCATGCACGCTGTTTTCTAACATTATCGACTTATATTTTCAACTTTAGTTTAATTTGAAAATACATATATGTATGTCATTGACCGAAAAATGAGGAAAATATTCTGATTTCTGTTACATTATTAGTATCTTTTAACCTATGTATATTGGAGAATATTAGAGCAATCTTTTTTAAAAATTCACTAACGGAAAATCGGCAAACTCGCAACAGTAACAAAATGGAAAATCGTCATTTCGAGCGAAATAAATCAGACAAAGAGCCAAGAGGCATCAGCTGCAAACCACACTGGACCAGATTTAAAAACCGGAAGCATTCCATCCGATATCCGAACATCGTTCCTCGGGTTCTGTTTAATCGCTCCGCGGAGACACAGCACAGTGAAGCAATAAGCGCGCACAACAAAGACCGACCCGCGGGACACCATTTTATACTTACACATCGCATCTATCTATATTATATATATGACGACCGAAAAAGCCAAGGGGTACAAGTAAAATTGAGTTCTGCACAGGAATCGCTTCTATGCACGTTCATATATTTAGTGGCGAATTCTGAACGCGTGCCAAGATATATCATCAAATCAGTCGACCTCCTTCTAATACATGGTCTACTTTGAACGCGCTTTTCTCGAAATCGCCGCGAAGTCACTTGTACGCCTTGGCCTTTTCAGTCGTCGTATACATGTGTATATTCGCAATAATAAGGCTCCGGAGGATTTAAGAGGGATTCCGGCCTCGGACGATGATATTTTTCGAATCGAGGAAGCTCGGTCGACGTGACCGGGGTAGATCTTGCTAATTAAATTGTATTCCGGAAAAGGGGGTGTTTTGGAGGTTCGACGTTGGGCTTAAAGTTTCGTTTGAACGTTGCTCGTTTTGGATTTTGTTCTGGAGTGGATTTGATTTTTGTCGAGTTGAAAGTCGATCGATGTAAGGTAAATGTGATATATTGTAATCTTTGGATTGATTTGTTATGAGAGAGTTTGCATAAAATGAGGGTGTGTCTACAAAAGAGTAAGATAGGATTTAATTGTGAAACTAGGAAATTAAGGTATTGAGTTTATATTCGATGGGAAGATTGGTTCAATGAATAACGTAAAAATGTCTGAAATAAAAAAAATATGATTAACGTTTTCAATTTAATAGTTTTTTTTTATTTAATATGTAATACTGAAAATATATTATATTCAAGTCAAATAAGAGATAATTGCATTATGCTTAAGTTAGGAATATTTCAGACCGATTCATTATTTCACAGTAAAAATGAAGAAAGAATGACGAGAACTGTTATCTTTTTATTAAATACGTCTTTATGAAAAATTATTCACTAGATCACTTCATACTAAAATCGCACTAAACTGGGAATTACTATAATATATTTTTTCAACATACTCCCTAATTACGAAAAAAGATGCTGGTTTAGAACGAGATCTACCGGCTATTTTAGTATTCAGCAATAGTCTAACGACAAGTTTACGACTAAACATGAGATCCACCATCAATTTTAAGATCTACTTGCAATTTTAGCACTTAAAACTTAATAAACTTAAAAAAAAATCAACAATCATCCCCCCCTAATTCATCCGAAATAAAAAAAAAAAACCCTAAACGCCCTCCAAGTTGGAGTCGTCGAACTTGTTAAACACGGTCGTGTTTTCGCCCAAACACCATCGGCCCCCACCGCCTATGTTATTAATTGTCCAACTTGTGTGCGACACAACTTTGTACGACGACGACAGTTTTCGCGCCGTTCGCTGTTGTAACGCATAAGCACCGCAGGAGTGACAGCGTTACGCCGTCGAACATTCGCCGACGTGTTTGCTCGTTTCGCCTCGGGATGCGAACTGGTGGGTTTTGGCTAGGGCGTATATTGCTTAGGGCTTATGATGGATGTGTGTGTGTGTTTTTTTTATTAGTGTCGATTTGTTTTTTTGAAGTTTTGTTGTGTGGATTTGTTATATTGAAGGCGGAAATATGTTTAACGGTCTGAGAACTTCTGAGACGTCATAAAGTAAGGGAAGCAATCCATTCATTTTTTTGTGTGCGAGTGAGAAAGTCAGAGAGAGGAGGTACATTACCACGCATTAACGCTAACGCATTCGCATACAAAGAATTTAATGATTTTTTATCTCTTTTTTTTATGAGAAGTTCTCAGATCGGAATGTTCTCACCTTCAATGATTGTATTTTGGATGGGTTTCGAAACTTGGTGTTTTGAGAAATGATATTTTAATCGATACAGTATTATTTAGCAGCAATTAGATAACTAGAGAGTAGTTTATTAATTTGATACATCTTTTATATAGATCTCAATTGATAAGCTGTTATTGAACTATTAAAATAATTACGCAACAAAAATGATTAGCGATTTTCCGAGGCACAAATCTGTTAAATATTGATTTTCGGTGATTTAAGAACTATTCACAAACTGATCATATTAAGAGAAAAACAGTCACAAGGGCTACTATTATTATAATATTAGTTTTATAGAAAAGTGATAGAAAACTGCTACAATTATCGATGCATATAATGGAAAAAAAAATATCTGAAAGAAACGATCGGAAATGCTTATTTGATAGAATCCAAATTAAGCATTACAACAAAATTGATCTCATTGACAAACGCACAAAAACACTGTTGCACTTTCAGTTAGTTGTATGCATATTTAATTAAAATCTTTCTAAATTGAATCAAATATTAATGAATTTTCAATCTAACCTAACTTAACATAAAATTCATAAGATGCACCTACCCAATTCATATCAAATATAAGACCGACTACAATCAATATCTACAATATCTATAATATCAATATCAATATCTATAAACAATCAAAATCCCATCTTCATTCGACACAAAACGAAAACCTCGAAACAACTGAAAATTCCAAAACCTTGAAAAACCTAACCTAACCTAACGCACGGCCGCAGAGCAAACGGACCGGGCCGAACATTCCGTATCGTTTATTAGCCGATTCGTTTGCTTTTTCGTCCCCGGCATTTTTTTTTTCACCCCTCTTTTGTTATTTTCGTTCGAAATTGTGTTTGCGTTCGAGTTTTAACTTGGTCGAAATGTAAATGCGCGAGCGGGCGGACGTCGTCGTGTTTTCGTTTCATTAATTAATGTTGAGCCTGGGCGGTTTCGGTGGCCGCCCACTTTACCACCCCCTCGATGAAAATACGCACCGTTTTTTTTTTTTGTATTTTTCAAATTAAAACTGCCATTGTGTCCGTTCGCAATGAGCGCGAGAGAATGGGTGTCGTATTAATTTTTTTTTCGTGGAATTTTTCATGACGATTTCGTACTCGACAGTGATTAGAGAGCATCGTTTAGAATGGAATGATATAAAGTTTCCATTTCAAGTTGAATAAATTTTAATTTAAGCTCAGTTATTCTTCTTATAACATGATTTTCTATAATAATTTCTATGGTATAATTCATTAATTAGATCGCTTACTTGAAAATATCGTATTTCATATACAGATAATTTTGATTATAAATTGTGTTTAAATAAATATTTTGTATGGATTCCATAATTGAAATACGAAAGAAACTATTACTTTGCTATACAAAGATCGTCTCTATTTAAAAATTTTCATTAAATCATTTTATAGTGCCATTATTTGAATTATAAGAAAATCATTTGATCCAATTTTTGAAATACAGAAGATATTCACTTAAAGAGCATCTATATTATAAATACGCTAACGATGCTCGAAATTTTCAGCCACAGCCGTGGCTCGAACCCTCGCCTGCAGATTATTAACCCACCGCCTACACTCCGAGCCACGGGTCGTAATTACGGAACTGCATCGTTTAACATATTTAAGGCGTAAAATCTTTTTTTATTTCACACATAGATAGCAATACGAAATTTGATTAATTTCGAACTATTTTGATACACATGCGCCTACTGCTAGTCTCATATAACGAGCTAAAGGAAATAAAAAAAAAAATGAATCGCTTAATGAATCATGTTTTTCAAAACGAACGATAAGAGGGAAGTATTATTCATTACGAATAAGATTTGGGAATGAATTGTGCTAGTTAAGTGAAGTTGCAGTATATTGAACTTAAATTGAAAGTTATTTAATTGAAATGGAAAATCTGTATATTCTGCTAAATTATTACATAAAAATGATTATAATGAATCGATTCAGTAGTGTGAAAAAAAAAAACAATTTTCCAAAGGAAAACTGTCGATGTTCTGGACGCACAGGGAGATTACCCTTCGTGCCCAACGATCCGAATCCTTCAGCAGTCCACGGCCCATATCCTTCAGGACGTTGTTTCAGGTTCTTCAGCACCGCAACAAATGAGTGGACTGGTTCTATACGAAACCGCTACCTACTTTGGGTTAACCCGAACCGAACCCGTCAAGTCGAAAGGATGAAAATCTCCATAAGATTTCGCAATTTTAATATTTTAAAATATATACATTTTTTTAGATGGTATAGGTACGTTTTATATTGTGTAATATGAGTTATTGTTTTTTTTTATATAGGAATATGAATTGGTGGGTGTGATTTGCTAATTTATAATACGTAGTTATGTATAGAGTTAATTAGTTAAAATTATTAGAATTTTATTCTTATTTCAATTATGCGCCTAGAAAGAGTTCTAGAGCGTAACGTGATATATGGCTCATATTTTTGCGAGTAAAACATGAAATATTATCCCGTGCATGCAACAACGTTTCACCAAAAATAAAGTGCACTAACATGTAAAACACCAGGTAGTAGCTATTTAAATTAAAATTATACTATAATATTATATTAAAAAGAAAATAAGTATATTTTGAATTAAAATTTCAATTTGACTCAAATGTTTGCAATTTGAAAATTAAGCATTGAATCGTAGAGTGAATATAAAGCAAATGATTTTCAAATTGAAGTTACAGTATCATCTATTACTTGCATTGAAGAAAACATAAGAATTTTCACAATAAGCAAATTACTGAAAAATTTCAATCAAATTCTTTCACGATAAAAATTTCCTTCACATTAACAAAATCGAATCTAACCCCCAAACTCTAACTTCAAACTACACTAAAATATAATTTCAACCCAATTTCCACCATTTTTTTCATTAAGACACCAATTCGGACGCCATTAAGACCATCGAAATCATAATCACGAATAATCCCAGAACTCGTACCGGTTCAAAATCGGCCAAAGTTTTCCCCAAAAGTTCCGTAACGAAGGGGATTAAGTCGGTTCCACAGACGTCTATGAAAATCCCGCACAGATGACGCGACCTCCGGATATCCGGATATCCGCTCTCTATTTGGGCGATCGGACTCCGGACTCCAGGATTCCGGATTCCCGGATTCGTCAGAAGCCTCGAATTGCGTTCGCCGACCGCCAGAGTGCGATAATTAAAGTTCGTTCCGCAGTTGACGTTGATTAGTGTCAATATTTGGATTGATCGCTCGTTTGTTGTGCGATGGTGTTTTCGGATACGTGTGTTGCGTTTTGGATAAGCTTCTATTGTATGGTCGGTGATTTCGTAATGTATTGATCGTTTTGTCGAATATTTTAAATAGGAAAATGTAGTAGAATAAATCATCGGTATATCATTTGAAATCAGTGGGTCAAGTTAGGTTTCTTTTCTTTTTCGGATAAGTTATGTCTAGTATTATGCTGATTATTTTATACATAAATACCTTGAAAAATTATACGAAATTGTTGTTTTTAAATAAAATTTCATTCAATTAAAATTAGACATAAAAAAACGTTTATCACGTCAGTAAATACTGATAACGATATCGCTAGTCATTATTTTGGACGAAATTTTTACATTATATTATTAAATTTGGATTTACTATTGATGAAAAATTGTATTCGAAATAAAGTTAAGTAATAGTATAAAATGCATTTTTAATGATTTTATATTTGAAATCAGCTTCATATCAATTTAATTGTAGTCACTGAAAGCATGCAGTTTCCGTAGTGTAGTGGTTATCACGTGTGCTTCACACGCACAAGGTCCCCGGTTCGATCCCGGGCGGAAACATATTTTTTTTTAATTTAAAATATATTAAATTTATTGAAAAGTTATAGATTTTCTTATAATTGAAACCAGATCTATCAAATTTCTAACTATTTTCATTAAAAATCTGAAAATAAACAGCGTCATTGCCAAATGCATCATCATTCACTACAAACCTTTACCAATACATAGATGAAAAATCAAGATAGATTAGGTTCCAATTTATGTTTTCTAATTAAAAATTTATAGTAAAAGAACATAAATTAGAATCCTGCCACAGCATAGGAATCGTATTTTTAACCAGACCGATTTCCAGCATCCCCGCTTTTTTGCACACATACAAAACAGTATTCAATTTAGTCAGACTTAATAAATTTCCTATCCGAACTAGAGGTGGATTTTCCGAAACAAACTCCGTAGTATTTCCCGCGGGTGGCGACGCCTGAAAAATTGAAGCCAGATCCGGCTGAAGTCCAGCGGGAACCCAAACCTTCCAAAAAACTCTCAGACGATAGATGAACAGGGCCGGATCGAGTGATGACGCTAAAAAATAATAAAACACCCCCAAAAAAATATATGAAAAAAAAACACCCCCGTCCGAACAATGGTGTGATTAAATCGACTTTTTTTAAGGGGGGGGAAAAATTACCCGAATCGACCGAAATACACATATAACTCGGGTTTTATTGGTCGACCTGATTGCTTCCTTTTCTTTCGTCTCCGAAGAAAATAAAATAAAACGGTCGCTCGTTATAAAGGAGGTTTCGCACCGTTGGGGTGAGATTCCTCTCGATCATCAATATTCAATGAGTTCCGAGCGAAATTCCCCGCTATATCCGCGGCCAGCTTTCGCGCCTTTTTCTATTTTTTCCCCTTTTTTTTAGGGGGGTTCTTGGTCGTTTTGGTTCGCCCTTTCGGTGGCGATCGATTAATTTAAAAAGTGCGACGGATTTTTGGAACTTTTGGACTGTATGGGTGGTGTCGTACTTTTGTATAAGGTTGGTTTTGCTGATGTTCGAAAGTAGAGGAAATTAGGGTTGCCAATCATGATTTGATTATATTTAAAAGGAAGGTTCATACATTATGAAAATGCGATATTTTTATTATTTTAATGGAAGTATAAAAGGAGTGAAAAATTAATTTAGTAAATGTAATATAATAAAATGATCATTACTATAATAAATGCCTCACTGTTTTTTTGCAAAACTCTAAAAGCATCTAAAAAATCATTTTATTTGATCGATTTCATTAATTGAACATATTTTAGACACGATTAAATTATAGATACACACGACACTCAACCTAACTTAACTTGAACCTAAGCTATAATTCAACCTGATCGACTCTAACCTAACAAGAAAAAAGATTTCCAATTCAATTTGCTAACTTGACATTATCTGACCAAATACGAAAAATTAAACGAAAACCCAACCTAACTTGAAATCTAACCCAATCTAATCTAATCGATTTTCATTTCAATTTTACGACAAAAAATTACATATTTTTAAATATACTTGTATGAGCATTGTATGAAGCATTAGCGACAAAAATGTTTGAAAAACAAATGAGTGTGAGAAAATTAAAAAAAATAGCAAATTATGCAAAAATAGAATGTGCAAAAGTAGAGGACCACCTGTATACAAAGGTTATGCGAAAAATTAGAGTATGAGGGGTGGAAAAAAGGCGGGAAAAGGAAAAGTGTGCAGGATGATGGTTTCGCGTTTAGTGCGCCGTTAGCGGATCCGACGCCGCTTCGTAATGTTCTCGAGGTTTAGGTAAATAGTGTTCTAATTGTGGATTTTTATCGCTTTCGTTAGGAGAGATTCTTTATTTTATTGTGGGTTTCGTTTCTTCGTTCCATCGGCGGCGGCGAGCGGAGGATGTTGATTCGATTAACGAAAGCGGCGTTCTCATAATAACGTTCCGATCGAAATGCGCAGTCGAGATTCAATTAGCGATTCTTTCTATTGAATATTGATTCGTTAAACAAAAGCATTGTGTTGCATAAGAAATTAGGTACACGCGCAAAGATAATTACGAAATAATATCTAATTATATTCTTATTTATCTCTGATATTTCTACATCATGCCTATCGTTGTTATATTGAGTTATTTTCGATTCGTCTGTACATTTGTAATTGCACATAACATTCTTATAATTTTCAATTTATCAAAAATTTATATTAAAAATCTGTTCCAATATTCGAATTTTCAATTGAAAATCCAGTTAAATATCTTAATACATAATGATTAATATACTTGCAACAGATTTTCGAAACCAATAAGCCCCAGTTAGTACCAAACTTAACAGATTTTCTTCCAAATTTTTCGCACAAATCAATAACCAACAAACCGAAAATCGACCACAGATACAAAACATAATCAATCTAAAAGTACAAATCAACAAATCCAACGAAACACCGATCGATTCCTCCATCTATGCCACATTAGCGAACCGCTCGAACTTCAGATCGCCGAATCGTCCCTTCGCACCACATCTCGACCGATTTATATTCCACGTACGCCTTTGGCCACCGAGATTATTCATAATGTAACGAACGAGGGATAACCTCGCTAATCCACACGGAGTGTTTCGAACGAGGCCCTGCGAGACGCATCAGGAATCCGAAGAGGTCCATTTCTCGCCAAACGTATAAAATATCCTCCCCGTGGACGTGCGCAGGTGTCGACCTATTAAAGTGACGTTTTCTACGCTTTTTTTTCCGGCTAAGGGTAGACAGGGGGGTTTCTTTTAAGGGTGGTTTTAAGGACTGACCTCGTACACGGCTCCCAGGGGCATCACGAGGCAGGCTACCATCAGATCTGCGACGGCTAGTGATGCCACTAAATAGTTGGCGACGTTCTGCAAATTTCTTTCGAGGATGATTGCTGCTATTACGAATACGTTTCCTGAAATTAAGAAGAAGAAAGACATTACTAAATTGTTTAAAAATAGTAAAAATATATAGTTAAGCAGCAGTATGAATGCGATTCGTGAAAATATTTTGAGTTTCTTGTGGCCTTTTGAGTCACAACGTGTTGCTTATTATAATACTATTGATAAAATTGGGCTCATTATGAAATGACGCAGAAATTTCTTGAAGATATGAAAGTATTTTATTAATTTAAGTATGAATAATATTAAAAATAATGCCTTCATTTGCTTCGACAAACACAATTACATTATTTCATGCAAGTGTATGAAAATGGCTAATAAATGCAATGGCATACAAAGAAATATATAATTTAAATTCTATTGAAAATAATATGAGATTTTCTTTTTCTAAATGCTCATACTTATTCTAAAATGCACAAATTTTCTCATCTTCAAGAATTTTCTATTGATTATCCAAAGAACCCAACTGATTAAAAAAAAAACAAATATCATTTTAATTGAAAAATTAGTCTGTGTATCGAGTTTGTGTTGAGTTATGGCAATATTTATTGTAGTAAGTAGTGAAAATAAAGAGCACAATTGAAATGTGAATCACGTACACTTGTTTCATAGTTTGACGCAATGAACGTGGAGATAATGTGTTTCAAATGTCATAATTCAATTATAGCACAATATAATTGAAAATTTGAATAATGAAAATCAAATATATATCGTGAATTATTCATGACAATCGAATAGTTTCATTGAGATTTTGAGCACGTTCAAGTTACGAACGAACAATATTTATTTCACGAAAAATGATAAATACAATAGAGCATTTGAAATATTCAATACGAAATTGATAAAACAACACATCGACAGAACATCATCGCATTACTAGAAAGAAATTCGAACTTTTGTACGTCCGTCATGTCAAACTTTCCCTAACACATATCCCACTCTCAATTCCGATGAAATTTCCAACAGTTTCGCGTGTACATCACTCTAGAATCATATTACACACATTATCTAGGCCCGAAACGGGGACGAAGGCTATATCTGCGAAATTAAACGAAGCCTGAAATATTTCGACGGCGAAAACGTTTCGGTTTTGTATATTTAGTGAGGGGCGTTTGATATTAAATGATCCGAGCCGCGGACGGAGGGAAACCGTGAAGTTTTCTCATTTAAATATAACCCTATCGTGTTTTATAATTTATGGCTGCTGCGACTCGGTGTTGCTCGAAGCTGTATTGAATTTAAGTTGATTGTGAATTATTTAAAATGTACAATAAACGAAATCGAATTAAAATTTGAATTTGTGGCGACTATTGAATAAGATATTCACACGTGTAATCGTTCGCTTTATGCTGTCACACTTTGACGTAACTAACAATAAACAAATGAGTTCAAAAAAAGCATAATTTTCAATAAAATAATTATGAATTTGAATTTTTGTAAAAAAAAGTATATTATAAGAGGATGGAGAAATTTGATCTCTTCTTTTATATTTTGCCTCTAATTCTCTTTTTGAAAATATTATTTAATAAAAATATTGTCAATACATCTGAAATTTATTGGGTTTACTTGGTTATACCAATAGAAAATAACGTAATGTTTTTAATATATTTTTTTTTTATAAAATTGGCAGTAGGATCAAATGTCCCACAAGATGTAGTGAGCTCACCCTCCCTTTTAGTATTATGTTACTTATATCAATGACTACTTCGATTGTCAAATAAAAATAGCAAAATCTTTGTATCTAATTATGCACAATTAATTATAAATGTACACAGACCTCTGAAAAAATTGATCTCAAACATTAATTTTCATATACAGATGTCTGCCAGCAGACTAAATACTTTAAATCGAACTCTTAACGTTTTGAATTATGATGAAAGACAGAAAATTATATCGTTCGATTCAAAATTAATTAGAAATTATTATAAAATAACTTCAATCCTCTCCCCCCATCCATACTTTCCTTCCGATGCTGTTGATTACAAAGTACCTCAATTCCCATCGATAGATATACAAAACACCCAATCAATCCGCACATAAAAACGACTTTCAACAACCTTAAAACCCATCACATCAAATTCTGCACACACACGAGCCTACATAAATAGAATATCTCTCACGAAACGCGCTTCAACCATACATCATTAAGTCGGGCATCAAACTGCGATTATCATAATGGTTCCACACTCTCACCCTTCTAAGCATAATAATGCACGATACGCTCCGAACTAATGTTGCGTCGCTTCGTTAACCGTGGCGACTTCTTGCCTACCGTAGAAGGGTAGTTCGCAAATGCGATTCGCGCCACATAAATATCAGAATAGTGCCTCAGGGGTGCTTCGAGGGTCGTTTCGGGATGTCCTCGAACGGTGGAAGGTCGACTCGATGAGATTTCGCCAAAAAAAAATGAAGCACGTGAAGGTTTTTGGTGGTTGTTTATCGCGAGAGTTCGAATTGGAGGTTTTTTTCGCCTTTAGAATCGGTCCGATGTGGTCGATGAAATTCGTATTTGAAATATGGCTCATTGTCAAATTGTTTTGTTGATATTTATTTATTTAAACAGGTAATTTCTACCCAATTTTTTATATACACACCGTGCATTTTATTCGGTCATAAGTGACATTGATAACTCTGAATAGTTAGTATCATTCACTTTATATAGTGAAGACGAGACTCCTAAGAGTAGAGAAGTGCACACATAGGTGTCACTAAATAGTTCGAATTAATCGAACATATGAAACGTGTAAGTGATGTGATCATTTGCGGAACCGTTTCGTTAAGCGTTAAATTAACACTTTTTTCGAATCAAATGAATCCAAAAATTCGAAAGAAAAGACCGTGTCTCCATATCAATTTTTATCAATTAAGAAAAACGACATTTTGATACTCGCCAAGATAGGACTCGAACTCACGCATCACAAGTATGCTGAATCGACACGGCATGCACAAACACTTTATATACATACACAAGATGATTTTTTTGGTGCTTTTTTATTTTTTTGCAATGTTTACATTTTTTAACGCGTTTTTCATACAATTTCCTTTATTGCTGCGTTTTGCTATGTTCTGCTGCATTTTGCTACGTTTTGCACTGTTTTGCAACGGTTTGCACCACTTTGCTGCGTTTTGCACCATTTTGCATCGATTTGCATCATTTTGCTGCGTTTTGCTGCATTTTGCTCTATGCTGTGGCTGAATTTCACTGATTTTACAACCTCGTTTCTGCGACCCGGCATCGCTCGAAACTCCTTGGAATTTCAACCTCTTGCGCATCAATTCGCATACATATTTTCACAATTTTGCTCACAACCGTAACAAAATACACGCACGTCGAAAACGAAAATATCAAACATCGCAATTTTTTCAATAGAACCGTCGACGAAAATAAGTAGGTGAGAGATATTCGCGTCCGTCGCCGTCGTCCGTACGTCCACCGCAATATCCTCGGGGACATTACTTCCGCCAGGAACGTGACAGGGTGGTCTCTCCTCGGGGGAGACGGAGACCACCACATCCATCCTGTCGTCCGCGATGAATTTGAGTCACGTCACCGCTGTCGCCCTTCGAACCGATCGAACGTCACAAATCGGGAAACCCACCCCCTCATAGAGGGGGGATGAGGGGGGAAAATGAAAAGGGGGCGTGTCTTAAAAAATAAATTTAAAATAAGTCGAAATTTTTGTACAGTTGAGTCTCGATTAATGAGCGATTCGTATAACGAGCGAAATTAAATGTGAAAAATACTGCTCGCTCATTGTCAATATTAAGATTTTTCAATGAGGTGATATATGACGATCGAAAAGGTCAAGGTGTTCAAGTGACATTTTTGACGAAATTGAGTTATGCACAGGAATCGCTTCTATGCACGCTCATTTATTTGGTGGAAAAGGGATATAAACTAATTTGGAACTTGAGCCGAGATATATCATCGAATCAGTCGACCTCTTCCTAATACATGGTCAACTTTTAACGCTCATTTTTCGAAATCACCGTAAAGTCACTTGTATCCCTTGTCCTTTTCGATCGTCATATGAATACGGAATTGCTTATATGTAACAAGTAATATTTTGAAATTGGAGCAATAGTTTTGTCGTTGATTATCGAATTGATAATATTTGATCGAATTGCGAATGAATGAAGCAATTGTAAATTGTAATTGATCGATTAAGACAGCAATTGAATTCAATAGTCGGCTATTGTAATATTATATAATGCACTAAATCGATTGGATTGACACTCAAATGACTCAAGAATATAATTCGATACGTTTGTTTGAATTTAGAAGTTGTAAAATTTATTTTTAAATTAAATATTTATATTGTTGAGAGGTCGTAATTCGCATTGACGTGGTTGTTTTTTATGTTCTGAAAGAATTCTAAACTAACGAAGCGTAAATTTTCTATCAATGATGCGTAGGTCAAAATAATATGTGATCATGATTTTTTCGCGATTGCTGAATTTTTTTCACAAATCACAAAAGCATAAGCTATTTTTAGTTATATTATCTGAAAAAGCTAAAAATTCAATTTCCATTTTACAAGCGAGCGCGCAGACAGATGCGGTTTCTCGATAAACTTCAAAATGAAAAATTCATTGGGAAGAATAAAGTTTTTTTTCTCTCCCCCCGAACATTTTCATACAATATATTTTCAAGAGCTGAAAGCTTTTTACCTCATTCACGCACATATGATATTTCATCAAACAATTTCGGCTTACGCACGGATTTAGCTCTTAAGCTTCACAAACGCAAGTTCGCTCAGAATGAAAAATGATTTCGAACGTACAGCGAAATCTCGCTAATCCGAATCGATCGACAAAAAAAGCATACGAGTCATTTAAATTAATCTTACAGTACGATTTAATTGAACTAAAATTTATTTTATCGAGATTGAAATTGGGAGGATTGGAATCCGATTTTAAGATAATACATATTCATTAGTTTTGCAATCGAAATATTTCACTATGCTAAGTTATTTTTTTCGATTTATTAATCATATTGATATTTATTTTGATTTAAGCAAATTAATAAGAGATAATGTAAATATCGATTATTAATTTAGATAAAATTTAATAGAAATGTGTTGTAATTATAGACATGAGTAATGGTTAATTAAGAAAATTCACTTCTCAACGGTTCATTAGAAAACAAATTGAAGTTTAGTATGTATATCTATTTACTGCTGTAGAAGTACATAAGTGATGGAGTATTTGAGCAATATTATTAACTTAGACTCAATTTTTTGTGAACCTTAGTGAGTTGCATTTTTTTCTGATTACCACTATTCGAATTCATATTTATGCCAAGTTTCATCAAAATATTTGACTCAAAGTACGCAATGTGTTCTTGTAAACAATTCAATGTGACTTTAGTGTATCATATTATTTTATTTTTCTCTTAAAAAAATAATATAAAATAACATACATTCCCAAAAACACATTTACACACTCTATGTCAGATGATAAGTAAACTCGCTCGAATCAATTTTGTATTCATACGAAATCCGTACTTTCACGCGTGAAATCGAAACGAAAACGCCACGCACATTACATCGCACGAATACGTCTTATGAAAAACAGACATACGATCAATATTAACACTTATGAAAATTTATACGAAGCCTTCTCCCACTTGCGTTCGGCTTCCGCAACTTCCATCAAACGCACATACGTTTTGATTAAGCGCTCGCTAATTCGGCCTTATTTATAATATTTATCGCCCGATTTTTTTCATCGGGGTGTATGAAAAAACGAGTCAAAAAGTCCGGAATATGGTCGAAGTTGGGCTGTAAAGGGCTTTATTACGGCCCGAGTGGGCTGCGTTGCCTTTGTACGTTTTTATTGCACCTGGAAACTCCGGTATAAATTCGCGTTTTGTTGAAGCTAGTTTTGGCTGTATACAGAATTTTGGCGGTGTATAGAATGTGGAATAAAGAGTATGAGTTCGTCTTTTGTCTGCGACTTATGGCCGAGTCCGTTTCTGTGAATTTACGCGTTGTCGGCCGTTTTGTTTTCCGATTAAATTACAACGCTCTTGAGAGTGAAGAAGAGTGCACGACTGATGGCTTTGTGCTTCTTGTAAAAGGCGAGGATTGTTTGCACGTGTGCTGTTGCCAGTATAATGTGGCTTTCTTGTGAAATTTTCAGTTTGAAAATTTGATCTATCCAAAATGGGTCAAAATTACGTCGATTTATCAATCGACACTGTTAAGCAATGATAGGTTTAGATAGTGTAAAAGTTGTCTACATCAATCTTTGCTTATTGTTTGATTTTTCATTTTATGATACTTATCTATCTTCAAATGTTGTTTTATAGGAGAATTTTCAAAGATTCTAAACCGAAATGATATGAGTTTCTTTACTTCTATAACTTTGAAATTCCATGTAATGTAGATTAGAATTAACTTAATTAAATTAATTAGAATTATTAAATGAAGTTGAAATAATGAATATAAACATAAAAATATCACATTGGGCCAAGTTAAGTAAATATCGCTATAGAGGCACATAAGTACAGAATAATAAGCATCAATATCTCATAAATTAACAATGATATTGATACCAACCGCACTCGGTCCTTGAGCTATACTTACCTAAACTGACCCAACACAATATAAAATGCAAACAAAAACAAATAAATTTATATTTTAATTCAATTTCATTATAATTATATCAAGTCTTTTTTTCATCATTCATCCTCAAGCAAACTAAAAACTTTCATCGACCGAGCATAAGCCCGAAATGAAAGCTAAAATCCAAAATAAAATAAAAAAAAAAATATATTCGAAACAAGCAAAACTTTATATTCTAGAATATATACACAAGTCCATAAAGCAATACTTCAGTCGAGCGCACGAAGTTTTTCCGATTCGTCTTGGGACGCACTCGCGGCGCGCTATTAAGCGCAATAAAAAGGAAAAGCGCCACCAAGAAAAACAGCCTCGACCCTTTCTATTCGGGAAAATCCCACTTTTCGGCCCACTCTTGTTTGTTTGTACTTACATACGTACATATATCCCAACACCGAATGCGATGCACACATCCGAGGGGCAATCGACACGAGAAAGAATCGTCTACGTTTCCCGAAAAACGGTTACGAGCTTTTCCTCGAAGCCGTTCGGACGGAATACACTGCGGTGACGATTCGTAAGAAATCGAATATTTTTCGATATGTTAACTTTTGTTGTGTCGTCTGTGATAAATTATACAGGGTTCATACAAAGGTCTATATTTCAGAAATTGAAGAATTTTCAAAAAAATAGTGAAAAAGTGATTTTTATTTATTTGCGTTACGATAGTTGAATAGAAATATATTTTGAACAGTTTTATTTGAAAAATCATATCTGAATTGCAAAAAGTTCTATTTCGAAAAATCTTATTTAAATTTTTTTGAACATGAAAGGAAGTAATTATATGACAACAGAAAAGGTCAAGGGGTACAAGTGACTTCACGGTGATTTCGGGAAAAGCATGCTCAAAGTTGAGCATGTATCAGGAAGAGGTCGAGTGATTTGATGATATATCTTGGCACGCGTTCCAAATCCATTTATATCTTTTTGCCACCAAATAAATGAGCGTTCATATAAACGATTTCTGTACATTACTTAATTTTGGCAAAAAATCTCACTTGTACTCCTTAGCCTTTTCAGTTGTCATATAAACTATACCCAAAAAAGAGTTCGGGCGAAAATGTATGGCTCTTACTGACCAATAATGATCAGAGTTATGTCAATGTAAAGTTCTTTTCCTGAGCATAATTTACTATTGTGGTTGTAATTTTTAGATCACTGTTATGGCTGAAAAGTTGAATCTTTTATTTAAAAAAATGAAAGTCAAATTTGTTAAATTTTGAAGAAAAACTCACTTTTTACATCTAGTTTTTCAAAATCTGACTAACCCTAGGTTTATTGTCGAAGTGTGGTCTAGGCTTAGTCGTGTGCGATTTTTGCCGCAACGGCGGGAAAATATGTTTGTTTTCGTGTATCAATACGAAGGGAAACGGCCGTTGGATAAACAGTTAAGGGGCAAAGAGGCGGCGTTTCAGAATAGATAGATAAAAAAATAGTGCCGGCCATTAAAGTTTATATTTATGTAGGATAAACAGTTGCTGAGTCCGAAGCGGCGGAGGTCGTTATGCGATCTTTTGAAAAACGCTCGTTTTCAGCGGATTTTATGCTTTTCTTTTCGAAAGATTGATAGCCGCTTGTGTTTTGCTTGTTTGCAGAACTAAATGTACTATTATCGCTGTATTTATATTTTAAAGAAAACAATTGATAGACTGAATACGAATCGACTTTCTTAGTACATAGACATCGATGATTTTATCGTACCACTCTTAATATATTATGAATCACGTATAACATTATGCATGGAAAAACCTGCCAGCTAGATTTTTCAAATTAACATGGAAATTGCTTTCATAACAGAATTCACCGCCGCCACACAACAGGCGGTGTCGCGAAATTAGGTGTGCCAAGGAATTAGCCGAATTTCCCCTACAGGCCGTGAATTTTTATAGCGGAAAAATGAGCACACGTACACACGTAGCGAACAAACAAACGGAAAAAATGCGAAAATATGAAAGAAATCCGCGTGCATTTTTAACACACTGCAAAAGGGTATTCTCTGCGGATCGTAGCTTTCACGTAACATACGTAACGCCCTTTTTTCCGCCCAACACCTTGTATATTTTTCTCGACGTATCTTTATTTTGAGCTTGACAGTCAATAAATATTAATAATACGGGGACAACGAGCCTCATAAATAAAAATAATCTTCGCCGATACAAAATATATGATATTAAACAAAGACTGGGGGGAGAGTGAGGGTGAATCGTAACTCCGTTCCCAACCTTTCGAGAACGCGGTCATTAATCATTCTCGGCTTAACATCCAGTTGGATACAAAGACGGAATATTTCAGACGCCCCGTATCTTTTACCTTAGCTTTGGCTTCTTCGGCTTCATCTCGGCATAAAGAATTGCCCATACAAATATGACCACAATGGGCACGTAGTGTCTGTGTTTCGGTTTTATACGCTCTTCGTCTAGGTACATACGAGTAATAATAAGTAATGGGAACGTAAGATCGTGAATGTTTATTTTTTTCATAAATATACATGTTTTTGTTTTTGTGAAATTATTTGATCGAATGATTTGTTTATATTTTTTTAGTCGAAATTAAAATTTAATATTTATGTGTTGATATCGTGTTGTATATTTTCACGGTAAGAAAAACGATGTTGAAAGAAAACGTTTGGGAAAGAGAAATAAAGAAATTTGTGTATAAGTAATACTCGAGAAAATTGGCGTTTGTACAAAAATACTTAACTGCAACATATTCTTATTTATTGCTTCCTTAATATATCTTGACGATTTATTTTGTTTTAGCCGGTGTTTCCTGCATATTTTTTTACATCGTTTCATTAAACGATTGTTATATTATGATATTATATTAAAAACAATTATACATTTTTTATCATAAAAATCGAAGCTATTCAATAATAAGTCATACTTTCGACCTTTACTCTCAACCTTAACGAATTAATGTGAACTTTGAATCATCTCGAATTATATTTTCACCTGAAGCGATTATTCAGCACATTTTTTTTCGTTCAAGTCAAACCGAGACGCTCTGAAAACAGTCGACGGGTTAATTAATTGGTACCAAAACAATATTGAGTTTCCCCTTTCGCCGACAGCATTTTCACGTCTTCAATTAAAAAGAGGATAATTCGAGTCACTAAAAAATTCATAGCGGCACACGCACCGTCCATTTAAAAAATAATTGACCCGAGCTTATAGCATTTCCCGTATGAAATTAGCGAAATTTCACCCCTCGTCCGACAAATTAAAAAGCAACCGAAGGACCTTCGTCTATAAATTTTCAGACAACGTCACCTGCCAAATACAGCAGCTTCGGCTAAAAAATCACCCCCCAGAACAAACATGCCGAAATACCTTTTTTCCACAAGTTTTTTAGGGCTACAAAGTTATATATAGGTACTAAACATGACTCCAATTTCGAGTTCCAGTTCCAATTTTACGCCAATCTAATTTTGAATTAGATTCTAGTTTCATAGCTGAATTAAAAAAAAAAGCAAGCCACGTTTAAATTAAAAATATTCACATATTTTCAATAAATTTTTCACACAACCCTGAGTTTTCTATGGATGTTTTTTATTTGCAGCGATGCCCGCAATAACCTTTACAACCTTCAAGTTTATGTTAACGAATTTATAATACAAGTTAGTCTATAAATCATGTTCAAAAATATCTATGTTACATGCCGGTTCACATTTAATATCAATTTTATAATAATTAAGCGTATCGAGAAAATATCTATTTGAGCATAATCTGAGCGATCGAAATTCGTTTGATGTAGCAAATATTAAGCGAAGACGAAGTGATATTATATGTATGACTTAGCTCTAAGTTCAAAAGAGTTCTCTAATATCTTCGTTAACGACGTTACAAGTGAGGCTTTAAAACATTTCACTCTTCTAAGAAATCATCGCAAATGTCGCTTTGAGATTTTTTGACTCCGAAGAATATCGATTCTGGGAAAAGCTCCATTTGTTTTTAAGTGCGTCGAAAGAACCATCTCACTACGAATTTCGTTCAATTAAACAGAGATTTCGTATCTCGTCTTAACTTCAATCAATTACAGAGTATATTCGGATCGTTTAATTGAAGATAGTGAAAGAGGAAAAAAAACAGATTTTGTCTTTTCAAAGTTGATAAACGACTTGTTTATACAAAACTTGAGAGCCGCAAAACGGCGATAAAACCAAGCGCGATAATGGGAACATTTTTCTAGACTTGGTGACTTTGAGTAATAATGAAAAAAAAAAGCAACACATTATAAGGTGACTTGTTATCAAAACAACGAAGAAAACCGAACATATTCTTTGATATCGAAAGATTTAAAAATTCTTAAAAATGTGTTAATACAAATTAATCAGATCACATAAATTTTCAAACGAATCATATTATTTTTTTCATTAACGTTATGTAGATAATGCTAGGTCTACTTTTTAAAGTTCTTTTTATGAATCAAATTAATGAAAAAAAAATTTTCAATCAAAAAACAAATGAATTTTTATAAATAAAAAAAATGAATCGATTTCATCTAAAACTGTCATCGGTTTTGAATAACGGTGTCGATTTGCGGTCCGTCATCGGATGCGTCAGTCTGTCACTTTTGTCCTTTCAACCGTTTGCCGTTTGTCCGTTTGTGTGTTTGTCTGTCTGTCTCTGTCTGTCCGTTGCTTTGTACATTTGTCTGTCCTCAGTCTGTTGTGCGTTTTGCGGACGGAAGAGGACGCCGGAAGCGTTCCGGTTTCGAGCAAACGTGACGGAAATCTGGAAATTATTTATCGGTGTGGATTCGAAAACAATAAGGTTTTATTTCACAACATGGATGATTGAAAAATAGCAAAAAATGAGATTTATTTTGTATTTTTTAAATTTTCAAAATCGCAATAAAATTATAAGCGGTAGTCTTTAACAAGAGTCAAATTTTCAATTCGAATGTATAAAATTAATTTCTAACTAATCTAATTTCAATCATGCGTGTTCACATGCGAAAACGTAAACTAATGATAATGTAATAATCGTGTCGATTTCAATATTCGATTTATCATCATAACCAATGACAAGAATGTTAATTATTCTCTATACTGCTTAACATGTATAGGCCTAATGCGAAATTCTCTAGCGTATAATTTGCGAATATGATGAAATTACGATACAAATATATATGTATTATAATATATAAATCAATTTCGATATGCTCCGAATATAATTATCATAAAATTTAATATTGAAATATTTTAATATTAAAAACGTTTTCGATATTTGAACGAGACTGAGAAAATTCACACTTATACATTACGAACGGTATTAGAGCTTTGCAAAAAAATAGCTTTGAAAGCTCAACGGCGTTTAAATTTTAACGATTTTTATTTTCTTTTCATTTTTTTCATAGAATTAAGCGTCAAAAAAGGGGATCAAGACGAGGCGTTCTCGCAGTCGGAAAGCTCTGCAACTATGAAAGATTGCCGTAATTACGAGCTTCGTTCGGATTCTTCCACAGTTATTAAGAAATGAACGCGAACACTAAGCTCTGGAAAAATGATGAGGCTCACTAGAAAACCGTTGCGGTGAATCTAGGAAAGATCTATGCCCTGTCGACAAGGAGTAACCCTTTCCTCAGACATTCTGATGTCCTCATTTATCTCGAAAGGGTTTTTGCCGCGATTCGTTTCGAACGTGTAATAAATATGATACGAAAAGAAAAACATGATGAAATTTAATGAAAGAAAATTCGCTGGTAAAAGTTGAACGGAACATGTGCCGTTCACTTTTGTAAAGTTAATGAACGTCGGGTCGAAAACGTTGTCGAAAAATAATAAGACTGTTCAATTATCAAGCTTTCTTCGAAACGGTTTTCTCCTCTGAGATATTTCAAAAGGTCGTTCTACGAATGATATATTAAACGAGATTATTTCAATGACAATAATGGATGTTGACAAATTCGATCTATAATACGTATAAATAATGTTCGCAATTGCTTTTATTCACCGGTATTACAATGAATTCAATTAAAACATATTGAAACGGAGAAAGATCAACAGCGCTTGAAATTGCTTTTGTACATTGCGATAATATAATATAATATAATATAAGCGAATGTTTCGAACGTTTAATTTTGAAACTCTCTTTCTCGTGTTCTAGCGATAATAAAGCGAAATTCTTTTCGTACAAAATGTTGTGTCAGGCGCTAATAACGAAAACCTATTCTGAACTTCTAACATAATGAAGCTTTCTTGATATAAATAATTATGAACTTGGACCGAACCGAGTTCGGAAAAAGTCGACGGGATTAATAAGGGAGCCATTGAAATATCAAGAAGGATGTTTACGAGAGTCGCCTCGACAAATTGCCCGAAAAAATTAACGAATGAAAAAAGGCTCGAGCTGAAAGTCGTGTCGCAAGGGTGTATTTCGACGAAATTTCAATGCGGATGCCTGCAGGAGGAAAATTTACATACATTTTTATATTGGGGATAAATGAAAAGAGACCCCACTTCGCTCGAATTAAGCAATGAAAGCAAATTAAGCCATATCCTTTAAGGTGGAAATAGGAAAAATTTTGCATATAGAAACGAAAATTTCGAGATTTCCCTCCAGCCGACGATTAAAAATATAGGTAAAAAAACCATTTCTTTAAATTGGGTTCAGCTGAGAAAACAAACAAAGCACTCCTAAAGAGATCTAGAGCGTATATTTTCCGATTAAACATTTAATTTATTCCGATAAATCGACGCTCGAAATTCGTCTTCAAGTTTGCGTACACGCAGAATCAAAGGACCCGAATCATTAGACGATGAGCGATATTGAGATGAATGGCGAGGATTCGTTTGCGATTCGAAAGCCCCAGAATCCGACCAAATGAGAAAATAAAGTAAAGATTTATTTAGACCAGAAAACGGCCCTCGGGCTGCGGGAACCCGACGTGAAAAGAAATCCGAATCGGGTTAAGGGCAGATAGGCAAAAGGCCGAAGGAAGAATTTCGCCAAGTTCCCTTCCCACAGGTTCGAATAGATCCTTAATCTGGCTCGACAGTCATTAAGGGGAAGAACACGATACCGAAAAACGTATTTATACACACGTTCGCTTTATCACTATCAAAGGTCGAGGATTCGGGAGGGTTGAGTTTTCCGGGGAAAATTCGAGCGAGGTTGGATTCTGTGAAGTCGCTCTAACGATCGGTATTAATCTATTCATCGAAAAATTTAAACGGCATTGGCTTGGAAGGGTATGTCAATATCGTTATTGACGTTTAATTAATTATGTGTTGATTGTTCGATTGCCGCTTATTTGAATGATAAAGCAAATTTAGTGTTTAATTAAACGTTTCAAATAATACTAGAAATTAAATGCGTATTTTTTTTTGACGAAAATGAATTAATACAGTCATTCCGAAACACCTCGACGCGCCGTTTATTATTTAACATTTTTTCCACTAGACGAGCAAGAAAGATCATTTATACTTGTCCAAATAATTGTGATATACAATGAAAGCGAGCTGAACTTTCTACATTTTCTCATAGATGAAGAAAAATGATCGGCTGAACGTTGGCCCGTTTGTATCGAGATTTCACTCATCGACCGAACATTAGTCGATCGTATGACGCGACTCGGACGACTTTTTTGTCGTTGAATAATGATCGCATACAGCTTTTTCTATTATAAATTGTGTACGGTGGAAAAAAATGCACGAGGCTATAATAAAAATAATATTAAATATGAAGGCGGTGCGAATCATTTTTCATGAAAAAATGAAGGAATAAAATTGAAAATTCTGGTATGATCAATGCCCGGGCCGCTCTCAAAGGGTAAATCTGTCCGTCATCGCACCCCTGGGATACAGGGTGCCCTGGACGCTGGATATTTGTCATCTTGGGGCTATTTGGTTCTTGAAAAAAAATGTGGAACTCGGAAAAAAAGCTGAACCTAGCCTCCTTTCGAAAAAAGGAGCGATCCATTCGAACGCGATGCGGCGAACTTTTCACACCGGCATTTTTTCAATAAATCTCCTTCAATTGAGAAAGGGTACGGATTTAAGGGTAAAATCTCTGAACTTTTCGTTTATTTTGAAAGTTTGGCCGCACAGCTATTAAGTTTCTAAATTATTCGTCGGATGAAATTATGCTAGTTATGAGCCGGTATCGAAAGCTTATAAAAATTTCGGAATGCTTTTACGAAACCGTCGCCTGGTAACGTTTTTGGCATGCAAATATAATTATCATTTTAAAGGATGTCGGCTCGATGAAAATCTCTATGTAGGCTCTCCCATTTAACATGCCATATTTTTTTCGGCGCCAAACGATGAGACCTGAAATGATATTTGACATCATACGCAGGCGAAAAAATTCACTTTGATGTTTTTCGGGTCTCTTTGACCTTTATTTTTAACGTATGATTACGCACTTTTTGGCGTGTGTTCGGCTTTAGAACAATTCAAATATACACGCGAACGAAAAAGGAATAAAACCGTTCAAATGACCCAATTTGAAATTTATATGTGAGAGAAATTTCTGTAACGCGAAAGGGACGGTTTGATGAGGGATCAACACGAAATTATTCACACAAAAATATTTCAACGAGAATATTTTCAAATATAAGTTGCATTTTTGAATTAAGATGGTGATAAATTTTCATCGTGATCGAAAAAAACTTTTCGTATTGAATTCTTTCGAAATATTCGAGCAGTCTTTTGAAAAGTTAATAAATTTTTAAACACGAAACTAATACGATCATAACGCTGAGTTGAAACTTTCAAACACATCGTTGCTTTTAATTTTATTTTCGAAACTATTGTAGAAAATTCTATCGTATATTTTTATAAAAAGTTTTCAATCCATTTTCAAAAACGTTCGCAAAAAACACCATTCGCCGACTTCAAAACTCTCTAATTGAAACACTTTCTTCGTTCGAGACGTTTTTTTCATTATACGTAAAAGCATCACGAAGCCGAGAAATAGTTTAAAAGGCCCTTTCTGGCATTGGGGCCCTTCAATTGGGGCCCTCAAGACCCCGAGAGGAAGAAGCAGAAGAAGAGCGAGCCCATCGTCGACCGCTGGCGAATTATGGTTTCGTGAAGACAACACGTAAAAGCTTTTTTCTTTCGGTATAATAATTTTTGAGGCCGGCGTTGAGGACGCGAGTTTTCCTCCGCCAAAGAAAAGCCGGAGGATTTCCACGCGCCGAGATAAACGTGAATTATATTATGCGTGTTATGCACGAGTGTTGCGCGATAATACGTGTAAGCGAACAGAGTGTGTTAAAGATAAATGAAATATTTTTCTTTTCGTAAAGAAAGGTCTCTGTGAGTCGGGAATGTAGCATAGGAAATCTTACGACCTTACAAAGGGGGGTTAGGTTATGTAGAGTTTGTCGTAAAAGTGAATATCACGAGAGGGATTCGTGTCAACTGGATCACTCGAGTACACGAAATGATATCTACACACTTTCTAGTATATATCTAATAATTGTATTTTTATTCAAAGCAATTACATGAAAAGTCGTTTTCAACAAAATGCTTTTTTAAAAGATGAATCGCTTTTTCTTTAATGCTAATTACTTGAACACATTAAAGAGCGAAATTTCCTTCTGCACTGCAAAACGTAAGTGCCTCTTTAAGAGGGAAATTTCGATGTTCTTCCTCCCCGAGGTAAAGTAAGAGTTTTAAGCTTCATATCACGTCCGCGTTCTCTTAATGTTTGTTGTAGATTTGAAAAATAGATCGTCGACGTTTTAAATAAATTTCGCATGCAAAACGTAGAAGCTCGCCACTCTGAGGTGAGGCGATGAACGCCATCGCGTATTCCCCGAGATATTTTCAATATATTCAGGTCTCGTGGGGGGATGTCTTTTGCTTTGGTTATTTTTTTTTATCCGCACAAGTATATTTTTCTCGGTGGCGTTGTTTGTTTTTTTCTTTATGGGACACTAAGTATGTAGAAAAAGTCTACGATTTATAGGGAAAATAGATAATACCGCGAGATACGCACTACCCGTGACTACGTCGCTTTCGCCAAGCTTCGAAGGATAAGCGAGTTACGAAAAAAATGCAAATATGAACAAGAAACTGTACAGATAAAATTTTATGTTCTTCCTTTTAAAAGCATTATTTTATTTACATTCATTGCATATAGATCGTAAGATGATATTACCATCCATTAATGCATTTAATTCGAACGAAACTTCCCGATCCGCTGCAGCCAGTATCTCAAAGAGAAAAGAGAGCCTATCGTTCTCGAATGGAAGGCCTTGTTAAAAGTTGTGCTCCGAATTGAAAATTGCTAAAGATCACAAATCGTTTATATGAAAATGTACTCTCGTCCCCATGCGGATCGACCGCTCTCTGTATAGCGGCTAAGCGCCGAGAGCCGCGGGCTACACGAGAGCTTTTCGAAACCATTATAAGTTTTCAGCATCGAATATTGTTCGATCCCGGTCCTATTGAACGGAGCAATCGTTAACCGAACGCTCGTTAAAACCGCACGAGCTGAAAAATATATTGTGCGAACTGTATCGAGCGAGATAAGCCCGAATATTCGCCGAAGATACCTAGCTGCGGGACCAGTATGTAAACTTTTCGATTACGACCGACAGATAAAGCGAAGAAAACGCTGACTGCTATCCCGAACTGTTCCACTAATGGATGCTAGATATAAGAAAAAGGTAGAAATTTCCGCGTCGAAAATAAGAAGACGTTATCTTTTGCGCTTCGTTGTTTTGATCGCGCTCTTTCACCGGAGCCGAGTTTTCTCTAATCGCTTCTAATGAACGCGGCAAATTTTTACGATCGTCCTTCTACGTCCGTTTGCTTATTTTTTCGCGTGTTTTTTTTTCGGGTCGGTTTTTTAAACGGACCTGCTCGTCGGGCGAATGGATAACCGCTCGTTTGGAAGCGGTGGGAGCTCTTAAAGGCCCTTCAGATTTAAGGGTCGCTCCGTTTATTTTTATTAAGCGCCTCGAACAAAACGCCTTATGCAAATAAGCCGGCTAACTTTCAGATTTAGCACTATTCCTTCGCGTTGTCATGAATAAATTTCAATTAAATCATATCTGTTGCGATAATACTTTGCGAAACAATTTGGATCATTATTCTAAAAGTGGAACGAGATAATTTTCTTCGATCGAGAAATGTTGACGACAAAGACTCGAGCGTGCGTCAATCGAACCAATCGCAAGTTTCTAAAGGAAATTACGAAAAACTTTCTTGCGAAGCTCGCTGGCATGCAAGACGTGGATATTTCACGATATGGCGGTCGGTGAGGATGTGGTTATTGACATGATTAAATTTGGAGCACGCACCGTTGCGTATATTTGTGAAACAATCTGAGGAATTCCTCCATCTCGCCGATAACGCGCGCTCCGTTCTTCGAGCTGCTTGCTTAGACGTTTGTTCGATCTTAGACGCCTATCCTATACTTATAAGCGAATGTATTCACATACGACATTTTTTAATAAATTTTACGCAGATTCTTCAGAATTTGATATTAAATACGATACCTAAAAATAAGCGAATCGTAAACATGGAAAAAAATGATTAAATTCGACTCACAACAACAACATCAAAAGATTTTTAGATTAATGTGGAATATGAAAAACATTCTTCCCACATAATTTTTTGCTCATATGGAGACTTTTTATATCACTAGATACCGATTTTGATAAAATTAAGCATAAATGTATCGACATGACTCACGAGAAATCTTGATTCAATACTATAAATACAAGGGGTTATCAAAATTAACAGTGAATGATTTTTTTATTTCAATAACCTATTTAGAAATATCAAGATGAAGTTTTTTTTATCGATTCACGTATCATTAAGTTGTAGGGTATTAAATTGATTTATTGTAACTTGACTCCAAATTTTTCTTGAAACTTTGAGATATCTCGATTGCATTGTATCAAATTGTATAGATTCCTTGACATTCCACATATCCTATGGAAAGCTGTACTTCGCAATAGCTTTTATTATGACTAGCAGTAGGCGCATGTCTATCAAAATTGTTCGGAATTAATCAAATTTCGTATTGCCACGGATGTGTTTATTGCCATCTATGTGTGAAATAAACAAAGATTTTACGCCCTATATACATTAAGCGGTGCAGTTTCGTAATTACGACGCGTCGTTCGGAGTGTAAGGCGCGGGCTAATAAATTGAACGCCCGGGTTCGAGGCACGGGCTGGCTGAAAATTTCGAGCATCGTTAGCGTATTTATAATATAGATTTAATGTAGAGTTCCCTGTAAATGTAAATGTGGCACCTGTAGTTTCGCCTAGTTTTGCTAGTACCCAACTAGACTGGCCTAACAGGCTTACATAGAGTTAGGGTGCAGTTAAAAGGCAGTATGGTGGGCTTCCCTCGCAATGTATCAAATTATAGCATCTATATTTATACTTTTAACAAATTTCTTCAAATTCAGAAATCCAAGATTAACTAGACATCCTTATCAGACACACCTACACACCCACACGGCATTCATCCATACACAAAACCGCGCTGTAAATATTTACCGAGCGCGTCGTGTATCGGTTTTAAATTGATTTACGCAAACCCTTAAACCGCAAGCGCTCAGTACTCAAACCCATCCCCGTAGTCCTGGAGCCACCCACCCTCGTCCCTCCCGAGGAATCCGCCCTCGAGGCCTTCTGGAGCAGACGCGGCTCCAAATCAATTTCTATTAGGGGCCCGACCGCAGTGTGTGAAAATTTGATAAGCCCTCATTAGGGCCGCAAGTCGCGGTTCTTGGCCCTTGCTCGTTTTCACGGAAAACTTTGCCGGATTTCCAAGATTGGTTCGTTGTTATTGTTGTTGAAGGTTTGTGGTTGTCGAGGTTTGTTTTGGTGGTTCTCAGTTGAGAATAGTGTGAAGATTTGAAGATGGATGAGTTTCTTAGAAGGGATTCGTATTGTTGGTCTTTTTTTTAGTGTCTCAATTAAGTCATAATTAGCTGTATAACAATGATAATATTAGTCGTTTTTTGTATTCGTATGATTTAATTGTATAAATTTTTATGAAACTGTCTGTATTTGCATCATCATATGAACTATTAAGTGTATAATGTGATCAATTTCATAAAATAAGTCGGAAAAAACGATGAGACGTGTTTGGTACGTTTTTCAAAATTATCTTCAGTCACTTCATTATTTCAATTATCAGAAATAATAAACATACACATATGATGTAATGAATTCATGCTAGAGTACAGAATTAATTAAAATAACTTTTGATATAAATTATTAAAGTTATGACTAAACCCTGTGTTTTGAAATTCGATTTTTTTTTTCAATAAGTTAATCAATTCATTCATTGAACTGCTTATATACTTATGAAACAATATGATTGGTGGAAACTCCGCCTTGAAAAATAAAGAATGAATATTTTTTTTATGAACAAATTGAATCATTTTATCGATAACTTTTCGTACTAAGCATACATACATTGTATTAAATTTAATTAAAAAAGAAAGCAATAATTGATATTAATTATTCGTTCGATTTGTTTTCACTCTGTATAAGCGTGGAATTCCGACCACAAAAGGAATTATTAATAAACTCAACAAAAATGTATATTTAATAAGGAAACGTTAAATAAACTTCAATGTCGTTCCAATAAATTATGCGCGAGTTCGTTCCAGATACGTTTTATTTAATTTATTAAACGCAGAAGATATCATTTTCAGAGAAAATTGCCTAAGATGTTTTAGAGTGCTCTTTGAGCAAGAAACATAATGTTAATACCTGCAAACAGATTTAAACGAACGTCATTACTCGAAAAATATCGTTCGCGACAAAAAACAACAATAAATAATTAATTAATTCGGCCGGAAAAAAATGACAAATTTATCACTACCACTTTGAAATTTTTTCTCGTCAGAGCAGAAAGATGAATATTATATTTTCCCTTAAAAAAAATTCAATATTATATTTCAACGTTGGCATTTCATCTGTGCGGCACACACCACTTTGCATACGGAAACGCTCATTTGTGTACCGACGTTTGCTCGACTTCGCTTTCAATATTTGCTAAATTACAATTTTTTATTTACCCGGCAAACACGGGGTAGATTTTTACCCCCGACACACAAGAACCGGCCCGAGGGGTGCAAAATAAAATACATAATGCGGAACACGTGGAATATATAATATATAATGCGAGTCGCTCGAAGGGATTGTATATTTACAAAATATGTATGAACGTTATTTGTGTGTGTATCGTTTGTCGTCGAATGCTATCTTTCGTTCGGGAAAATCGCGCTGTTGTTGTCGTTTTGTATTTTTTCCTCGACGAGATTATCGCTTTACGCTTTTCAGACTTCCTGTTGCGCTTTTCATACGGGTGTTTGCATTTGCTTCTGAAAAAATAATGAAAATCGGTCGGCGAACGCGTGATGTATAAAACGTTGGGGGAGATGTGAATATTTTTAAATGCGTGAAGAGAGAGCGATGAATAATTATCTCGTTTGTTGAACGCGTTTTTCGCTTAATCTAAACGTTTCAATTTCGATGCGAAAAGTTCTAATTAATTAAGCTGATATGATTTGCTTTTTTAAAAGCTTCAGATATATTATTTAACAATTTGTAATATATTGTATTGTGACGATTCAATAAGCGGTACGAGAATAACGTTTGTAGTGTTTACAGAGTAGCACACTAGGGAAAATGCATTTACTAGCACAATACAAGTGTAAATTGCAGTAATGGCGACTTAAGTTTTCGAGAGAGAGAGTTCTCAACTCGGTCAAGAACCAGTTTTAAAGTTCAAAGCCTCGAAGAACGCCATCGAGGACGACCTGAGAGAGTTGAGAAAATTGAATTTGATTCCCGGAAAAACAAATAAATACATATATTTTTCAAAATATTTACAATTCTAGACGAGTTAAATAGGCCTATTTTCACTGTGGATTTCACTCAACGCAGCCTTCACCACTTTTCATATCTCGCGAATGTCCTTTGTCTTTGTCGAGTAGCTTTTTTACCGTACAAGAATGCTAATTTTTATAGAGTTTTTTCTACTGCGCGACATTTTCTCACGGAGAGTATTAAAGCACGCTTACATTGGAGGAAGGGACTTGCCCGAAAAAAAAAAGAATCATATCCCGTTTTTCTTCTTCACTTATTTTTAATAAAGCTCGAGGGCAGGACTACCGGCTGAAAGTTTATACGCGAAACTTGGAAAATGGAAATGTGACTGAAAAATTAAAAAAAATAGAAGATGGGAATAAACTTTCATGGATCGCACTGGGAAAATAACGAAACGTTTTAATTAATCGAATGATATCCGATATTTTCATTGGATAGTATAAAAGCGTCTTTTTAATAGCTTATTATCAAATTTTATCGACAATTGTATTCAAATAGGTATAGTTTTCCGACGAACTTATATTGATGACAGAATTTTCACTTTCGAGAACAATAGTGAACCTTTTACCTAACGCTTGAAAGCTTTCACTTAACGACACCTTTGCGTGTCAAAAAATCATCAGCATTGTCTAACATCAAAAATTAACGTTCGAGAAATATCGCTTCTGACCACAACGAACCCTCAGCATCCTTAAACTTTGGAATCATAATAACTTCACGGATATTTTAAGAAAAACTCACAATAATCTGAGATTTTAAATAAGCTTTGATGGTCAAATATAAATAACTTTGATTGAAATTGAAAATTTTCAGTATTTTTCGAAGTCATGAAATATTTCATTAGGTTATTGATTAATTTTTATATTATTGTCATAATGTGATTATCCGAAATGTCCTTAAGAGCATTGAATTATTTCTATCGACGACCAGTTTTTTCGATTGATACGATAGTTGAAATATTGTGACGCGAATGAATATCGAGTTTACCGACGATTGAGCGGCTTTTTTGTTTCGCAGCCGAGCAAAAGGCTTCGACGAGAAAAATCTCCGGGAAAACCAGGGGAAAAAAAGCAGGAAGAGTCATGGGCTATCATCATCATTCATTTCTGGGAATAATGGAAACGCTTTCGTGCTAGTCCCTCGAGCTGGAACGAGACGACTCGGGCAAAATTTATGTATCGCATAGACGAGCGCCATAACAAAGCGATAATATTGTATATATCGGAAGTGTTCGATGGGATGCCTTTGATTAAGAAGGGAAATAAAGCGGAATGGAAAAATATTCAATTATTTTCTTTATCGGTTCGACGTTTACGGTCGATCGAGTGCGTTTAGGTGCTTTTCCTTTTGCGATAAATATGAAAAAAAAATGGCATATTCGGGTCGTCAACTATGTCGATAATTAACTTCCAGAATGTTTCTCTGATTTAGTGACTATTTTAAAGAATGAATTATAGATCTATACAAAATTTATTTGAACTTGAGCAAAAGAATTTTATATAATAATATATTTCGAGACGAAAGGTCACAATAGATACATCGCTTGAAAATAAATTCAATGAAAAATCGGACGAACTTAATACAAAGAACGCAATCAAACGGACGGTCAATTTTTCCATTCAAACAAAATAGTCGAATCGAAAAGTTAACACTAAAACCAACAATACGAAAAGTCTCCGTATTGTAGAGAATCAAATAAATCAAACTCAATAGCTCGACCAGACGGAACTTTACGACTGGCAAAAACTCTCGCGCGATTTAACACAGAGTCCACTTCGAAATAGAAAGATGCAGAACGCTTTCTCGATAAAGTAAAGCACGAAATATCCCCCCATCAAAACTACTGTTATTATATGGCGAGGACGTAACAGTATTTATCGCGATGGCAAGTTCAGTAATAAAACTTCATTATATCGAGGCAAATTGGAAAAGTTTTTTTCCGCGGCGACGAGAGATCGCAATAGGCCACTAGTACTTGTTGTATTATACCTACAGTTGAACCTCACTTAACGAGTACCTTGAATAACTTGACATTCGAATAACGATCTAAACGAAATGGTAAAATAAATACTCGCTTTGCGAGTGATATTTTGCATAGTGAGTGTCGTTTACTGTATCTTGAGTTTGCGTCGTTCAAAAACTATTGTTTCGCTTAACGAGTATTATGTATTATGATTTTTGTTTTCGAATTTTACCATAATGCAAATTATTTGTTAAGTAAAACAATATTTTTTGAACAAAAAACTGAGATGCAACATATGACGTCGCAGTATTACTCGTTATGCGAAATATCGCTTGTTAAGCAAGTCATTGTTGCTCCTTATGCAATCTACTCGCTATGATAAGTGCTTGTTATGCAAGATTCCAAAATATATTTTGCGTTACAAGTAAGACGAAATACGATTCGGGATCAAATTATGCTCGTTATACGAGGTTCCACTGTAGTGTAGAAGTTGTAGTTGAGGAAGTGGGCAACCATTGTAGGATTTTTGGTCTCGGGAAATTACCGGGGTCGATTAGGCAGGTCCTTTACCAGGGATGGCCGGTTCGTTGAATTAAACATTCGCCGTCGGGGCAAATTAATCATCTTAAGTGAAATGCTAATGTCTGGGGACTCGTGTGGGTAGGTGGACGACATGTTGACGCCCGAATTTATCTCGAGTTTAGTTTTTCGTTTTAAAATATACGTATTTCTAGCGTTTTCGGTACGGATGAGAAATATGTGTGTTTGTCGAAACTTTCGAACTCGAGATGAAATATACTATGTTACGTATGAAAGCGCGTTCTGTAGCACAATGCGCTTTCGAAATTATAAAGTATCGATCTTTTGTTTAGAAAGAGTATTTATTGCTCGAGTTCGAAAACTGAATGTTAGAGATAATAAATTTTAAGGAAGTGCAACTTTAAAATGAAATATAACGGAAACAAAAATTATCATTGGATAATTAGACCTCATTTGCAAATGTTCAATTTCTTAAGTGCGCTTTTCAAACGTGAAACTTTGTACGTTGCAAAAGCGCACATAGAGTTTGACCTTAAATTATTTGTATTAATGAATAAACTCGCAACTCACAACTACAAATTTTCAAAAAAAAAACCGATTCAATTAAAAATATAAAAGTGTTTGACAAGAACAATTCACAAATCATAATTGTATAATAAAAAAATAATAATATTTTTTAAGCCCACACTCACAAAAGTAATCAATCCAATGCATTATGAAAAAGCACAAATATTACATATCGGATAAAAGCATCGACTTTTCTCCAAGATAGCAACGTGCTTACTACTCGAGTATTTCCATTGTGTACCTTGTCCATTTCGCTACTTCACCACAACTCCACGTGGCCACAATCGATATTGGCGATGGATGATAAACTGACGCGTATCGCACCGCCGTCAATTAACGCCGTTAAACGCCGTTAATTAAACGGACGTCGATTCACTATCGGCGGTTGAAAGTTTTCCAACGGCTCGGTTAGACTTTGATTTTGTGCTGAAGGGTGTGTGGAGTACGAATATATATTACTTTAAGAATAGAATTCGATTTGTGAATTGAAATTAATATTCGTATCGAATCGTGAATAATGTAAGTTTTTTCGAACTTTATCGAATGTGCGTTTAATATTCGAAAGATTTTCGGCGTAATTTATTACCCGGTAGTAAAGTTGTTTATTTCTAGATTTTCCGGAATCACGTCAAGTGTGTTTTATTATATTCCGCACGATACCTTAATGCTCACATAATAAATATATCGAGATATTCGATTTTCTTTTGGGGAATAAAAACATTTTTTTTTTATTTACGATACTCGGTAGAATCTGAAAAGTATTATTTATTTTGTGTGCTCGCGTTTATCACAAAAATACACACAATGTTTCGTACTTAATCCGCCGAAGGAAAACAGAGATTATGGCAACAAAGATGGCGAACGTGAGGAGTTAATCGCCGCGTGTCCCCAATCTCCTTTTTTTCCATACAACGATTTTCAGAATTTTCCTCGCGGGAAAATATGTATAAATTTTCGCAATATCGGTGCATTGATAAGACAATTCAATTAATATGCCGAGTAAGTGGTCGGTACTTTAATGTTGAACTACATGGCCGCTGAAATAACTACTGCGCCGCAAACATCGTACGGCTAAATTACTCCAGAGCACGCTTTCAGCTCCTCCTATCCAACATACATGAATATGAATATATGAACGTGCATCTAAATTATGCTTTCGAAGCCATTATTTCAATTTGAATGTATAAAATGCGATAGAGTTATCGGAAAAGATTATCTCATTCAAACATCAAAAAATTATGTGCGTGGCTTGAAAAGTAATGTTTTGATATCGATTTATAGATACAAGGGAAATGAAAAAGTCGGGTATTATTATTTTTTTATTTAGAGTTCTTTTCTATCACTATTATTCAAAGTGAAATTGATTAAAGAAGAGTGCTTGATTGTCGACAAATTTATTGAGATTATTTCTACAATCCATCTTAATCCGATCTCGAACCGTTCGACAGTACTAAGTGGAATTAATGATTTCGTGAAATAAATTCTTAGAAAACAAAAACGAAGATCAGACGAATTAATTTGTGCTTTTTGTTAGAAACCTTTTATAAATCACGCAGACTATTAATTATCTCTAATTAAAAAATATCAAATTTTCGATCGACGGCAACATCAAATACTCCAGTTTCGAAAATCTTAAAATGTACGCGTAAAATTATAAGCTTCGCGAAGACGCACAATAACGTCTGTCTTAAATGATACTTGCAATTTCCCCATGTAATAATAAGCCGACCCTTTCACTAGAGAATATACAATGTAAATATATATTCAAATGGCGACATTTAGTCACTAAGAACCCATATTTCATTCGATACGGCGTTGTTGCCTACGCAAATTAGCCATTCAAAGGGCCCAATAAAAATTAGAAGTTAAAGCACCCAGGAGTCCTTTCGCGTTTCCTTTTCCGTTTACCGTCTTGTATCATGGGGAATGTTCGCTATGAATATGCATAAGTTGAAATGTTCGTGTTCCGGAACTGTGACGGTATAAATAGCGTATCGACATCGCTCCGGTTTGCATATGCCATCGGATTTGTGTAAATATGTTTCGTTCTGTCGTGCAGCGAATGGAAATTTAATGAAAATTCAATGCGAAAATGATGCTTGTTTGACTTGGTATAAATTGAGGTTTCGCAAGAAAACGGTTACCCCGCGAAGAATTCGCCGACGTAATAAATTATTCCGTATGAAAGTCGAGGCCGAGGTTTGTGTATATTTATGTTGTATAAGAAAGTTTAAGGGTGCTTCACGGGCCGACCGAACAATTTGTTCTGAAAATATTTAATGGATTATTTTGAATTGGAAATGTTACGGGCGCTCTGAATGGTTGAGATAATACAACTTTTTCAACTGTGTTTGTGTACTTACGTACAAATTTTCGAGCGCGAGTGTATCGCTCTCGATTTCAAATATTTGCTCGCATTTTTTTTTATGCGGGAGTAGGAATTTGAGTTTTAAATTAATTGCTAGAATGGATTGTTTATTCGGAAAATTAATGAAACCTTCTTCAAATATTTTCGCATCGAGTTAACATCTTCGATTTGACTTTGTATCGGAAAACGACCGACTGCAATATTTTTCGAAACCGAACTAGAGTCGATCGAAATTTACACGATGAACTTTTAGCGCAACAAACTAACTAAATTAGAGTATCAAATGAGTCGATTCTAAAGTGAACAATAGAGTTAAAGCATAATAACGACTTAAAACTTAGTTATTTTTTTATTAATTGCTATATAATTACTTTTAAATTTTTAAATGAATCATTAACTGAAACAAGTGAAATGAAGAAGCAAGAACGTTGTGTTTAGAATCTCCTAAGATTACAGCGCATGAAAGGTGACGTTGAAATTGATCTTTAATAATTACATTTATGTTGAGAAATCGTTTTGAATAGCATTAAATTAACACCTTTTTTCGAATCGAATCGATTAAATATTCGGAAGAAAAAACCAAACCATCATATGTATTAGGAAAAATTACGCACGATTCTCGCGAGCATTTGACGGTACTCATCACAAAGACACTGAAGCTCGACGCGGCATGCACAAGCGCTTTATATAATATTATCTAGACTCATCCTTGAATTCAAACCATCAACATCAATCTTTATCTGTATACGAAAGCATCAAGTAGCGATCAGACGCATACGGAACCGCGGACGATAAAACGCCCCATTTTACGTCCCTTTCGCGAAATAAATAGCCCGTGCGCTTTTCTCAGAAAAAGCCCAGTCTTTATGCGCATAAAGCAGTTAATATATACGCATCAGGATCGTAGCTTTTCAACGCCCATAAACGTAGGCGTTTTCACGAGACCGGAGACGGCAATAAACCGCCTATTCCTTCAGGATTGCACCTACCGAGTCCCTTCGATGATTGACGGTGAACGATGGTTCGTTTTCCATATCTAGATGACTACTATTTCGTCGTATCGGTTTTCGATAAATTAAAATGTCGCAGAGGTGCGCACGTGTGTTGGATGGATGAGTTTTGATGGGAAAAATGACGGTTTCGATTGTACAGGGTTTTTTTCCACGAATCTGGGGCAATTGCTTTTTTGAGTTTTTCTAGTTCGAATATGCATTGAATTGCAAGTAGTTTGAATCAGAATTATATAATATTTTAATCAAAACTGATTTGAGCATTGCGGAGCCGAAATAAAAAAGCATGAAAATATGATTGTTCCCGGATTTCGAGTTTATTTATGACTCAGTGTTTCAATGATTCAGATGATAGAGCTTATTGTAAAAAAATGCACATTAATTTATTATTTAAATAGTTAGAAAGATAATTAATACTTGATGCAAGCATCAGAAAAAAAGAACTTAATCAGTTGATAATAGAGATAATTGTAAATCGATCGATTTCGAACGACTTTGGCGAGTTAGGGATTTTGTTTCAAAAATCGTTTCACAAAGCTTTAAAATATTATTTTTTTAATAAAAAAATGGGTATTATTTAAAAAGAACGAAATTTGGTTATCTCCAGAACCAGATAAGATTTGACCTCAGAATCACAACAACATTAAGCCTATCACAATACGCACAAATGAGTACATTATCACATTACCGACTATCTAAATCCATTTCAACATAACAAAAAAATATCAAATAGTATATTATTCAAACATTCAATTGAAAAAACACACATTTCCAAAACGAAAAACCCACACTTTTCTAACGTCCCTTATCGAAACGTGCAATTTTCCGCGACACATCATCATCGTAAACGCGCACACAGGAACCGTAAAAAAACGCTTTCGCACAGAACTAGACTTCGAAAAAATTCCCGAATTCCCGTTTCTCGGTCCACACACTAGCACAGGGTCATTAATCAAAGTTTTCCCGAATTAATTCGGCAGAAAAGTCGGACGCACGGGCAAACAAGCACATTTTATTGCCCGACGTCGGTGGGGGCATTCGAAAAGTTGTTAACCGAAAAAAGGCATCAATTCCAGCGGTCCATAAATCCTATCAAACACTGTTCAAAGCTCGATTTTTATCGCATAAATGCGCTGCGATTGGAGTATCTTCCCCTTTCTACTCTTTCGTGTTAACTTTGGTCGTAAACATTTTCGGTAAACAATGGAAAATAAGGAAAATGAGAGATGTGGAAAATTCGATTCGTTCGTTTTGGATGCATGATTATTATTTTTTGATTCATACTAGATGCATTTATAGAGCGACTCAAATGATCATATTTATATCTACATGAAAAATGTAATCAGAAAATTTATATAACATTTTTATGTAATGAAAATAATTATTTAGTATAAAGTTTTATGATTGAAAATATAAAGATAGTACATAAATTTATTATTGCTAGTGTAAACGAATTTACGAGTTAACTTTATTATAGCGAAATGGTTGCAGAGAAGATTGAAGCAAAAACTCGCATGTACTTTTTACTACATATGTTGGTATACTTAAATGAAGATATATCTCGTATCTTTAATAAGAATATATCAAAGGAAATAAATACATTCAATTAGTGTAAGCTAAATGTTAAACATACAAAAGATAAATGAAATTAATTGTATTCTTAATTAACTCTGATTGAAAGCAATAAAAGCTCAGAATTATGGACGGGAGCTTAAGTGTCTGTACATTTTTCATTAATTAATGTCGAAGATATTTCAGTTGATATATAATATTATATTCATTACAAGACGTTTATAGTGTTCAGATATGTACGTATACTGGAAATCCACGTGGATGAAATACGCCGACGCTTAATTATTGACGAAACCATATGGCATGAGTGTTATAATCGATGCGTGCAATGATTCGGTTAGAATTAGCAATAATTAATATGAGGATTCTAATCAGAGATATTCAGTATAATTGAATATTAATTAAACAAATTGATAGACAATACAAATCTGTATAAATTATATTCATTAGAGATTATTTTATTAGAACGCGATGGTATGCAAATAATTAAGTAGATACGAATTTGATTCGAGCTAAAATAATTGAAGTACTGCAAAATTAGAACAGCTAACGAGAAAAAAATCTTATTAACTACCAACTCTCACATATACATTTTTTTCCGTTCAAAAGAGCTTAATATGGATTAACTGGGTCGCATTAAAAGCGAACTGCTCATTCTTCGACTTCCGCTCTTTCTCCTCTAATTAATTTATTTTTTTCAGATCTGCGACCAGATGAGAAACCCGACTATGACGACGACGATGCAACAGAAGGACAATGGGAGAAAAAAAAGGTAGGTACGAAACGCTTATGTCTCGGCGAAGACCGTGAATAAATTACAGTCAAGTTTCGCTCGAAGTCGCGGCCGTAAACTCGCGTTAAAGCCTCGGGAAAGCTCGATGCTGAAAGCTGGGATTTTTCATGGCGACGAGATAACGTGTTTATTTTTCTAGATTTATCATAACGTGATGGAGTGGTTTTTACAAGTCGCAAGTTCGGCTTGCGCGATAACGCAATTCGGCGAGTACGTTTTGATGCGAGTGAATATTTTTAAATGTTAACAAGGGATTCGGAATATCTTCGTACATCTTAGTACTTTTTAAAGTTTATCTAATTCAGTAGAAAAATGTTTTATTAAGAAACTTGGTTACGTATGAAATATTTGAAAATCGTTTTTTGTGAGCTTTTTATGATAGTTATTTGATTGAATTTATAACTAAAATAGTCGACCACGCGTTTTGGGGAAAAAAAGGAGAATTAGGAAAAAATGACTGAATTCATTTTTAAATATAAAATTGCATAAATCTATACAATATCATATTTTTAAAGAATAAATATGATCGTAATATGCTTATTAGTCGAGTTTCTCATGTAACTTTATAGAATCTTCTTAAGGAAGGAAAACAAAACTACATTTTCCGTAAAGGTTTTTACCTTTGTCTCAATTTTCTTCAATAAACACAGTTTTCAGTTGAATCTAGAGGATTTGTTTGTATGTCATTGCTTTTCCAAGCCATAGAAATGTATGAAATGCATGCAGATATGTCGGAGGAAATGAACTCCCTGTTTTCCTCAAAGCTTATCGAAAACTTACAATTTTCTCTACCTTTAAGACATTCTCAAATAAGACAAAATTCAAATATTTGTATTTAAATCTTAAAAAATAGAAATTCTACACATAAAATAGAAATATAAAATGAATCAAGCTTAAACCTCAATAGCGATAACTAAGCTAATACAATATGATAATTGACCTCTCACCGAGACACTCGAGATTAACGCAGTAACGAGGGCGACTAAAAACGTGATATTTTCCAAAATTAAAGCCTCCTCTATAGGGGACACTACGAAACGAGGTCCGCAATAACTGCTAACGATAACGGCGCTAGTTGTATTTAACCTGCCTTTAGCTTCGGAATACGGTTTTAGCGTTCGGCGTTAAACTCCCGCCGTTATAACGAGAGTATCACACTCGTGTTTAAGCGCGCATCGCCGTTTAATTGGAAAGTGAGAAATCGTGACCGAGATGCGCTTTGGAATGTTGGTTTATTTCGAGAGCCTCGTTTTTATAGTTGGAAACAATTGAGTTTTTCGGAGATAAACGTGACTAACTCCACTAGGCAATAAGTCGAGAAAAAATTTTTTCTTCATCATTCAATTTTTTCGAAATCATACATACAAATTTTGTTGATAATGAGTAGAGAAATTTCGATATGTGATTTGAATTGATCGCAATAATAAGTATAGATTATGTTAATAAAGTTGTTTTATATTTTTATTCATAATGTGTTTATTGAAATGTACTATTTATAAAGTGTAGCTCGAAAAATATCGTAAGAATTAAATGAAATTCGATTTGTTTGCTTGCTTTTTTCCGCTCTATATTTATGCCGTAGAAATATTACATTTTTAAATATGGAAACAAATTCAAATTGAAAAGTTACGGAATGTCATTGACGTGCTCAAAAATATATACGAGAGAGTAAAAAACGTTTCAAAGGATGTAAAAGTAACGTTTTGATACTCAGATTTTCACAGAAATAAAACGTAGGTTGATTTTGATAAACGTAGAAAATATTCGCTTTTGCTTCGAAAAAAGCCTTTGATGTCGAACCTTAAATGTTCACCGATATATTGTATGAAAATATTATTAAATAAATATGCGAACTCGATAATATTCTTACGTAGCGTATTTGGTATAAACTGTGAAAATGAAAAACTATTATAAAACTTCAAAATTATTTGTAAGTAATCTGATTATAATTTGTGATAATTTTGGTATTTATAAAGTAGAACAACTGCGCGATAATTGATGAGTTAGTTTTCAGATAAGTTTCAGATAAATTATATTGAGTTAAGTTAATGTAAACTTACACTGATAGGTCCAAATTGAGAATTAGATCTGAACAATGTGAATGCAGTTTTATGTTATATTTAATAGATTTATAACGTTATAGTTAAATTTTCGATCAAATATTTTTTACAATTAAGAATTTTAAACGATAATAATAAAAAAACACTAACCTATAATAGTGATGAGTATGATGAGCGCCAGTATGACGGAAGTGACGGCCATGACGATGACTTCGCTGAGGTTCTCCTGTCCAGCAGTAGAATTTCCAACACCGGTGACGTTGAAACCACCATCGGAGTCGTTCCTCGTCAGCCACGTGTCGTTGAGCAAATATGGACATTCCGGGGATACGTTGGTCGAGGAACAGTTGAAGCGGCTCAGTCCGGCCTCCTCCAGGTAGGAGGGGCCGGACCACCCACTCATGTACTCGTACATGCCTGAAAATTCCAAAAAATAATGGTCAGTCTCAATAAGAATTGCCCTAATATATAGTCAGCGAGAGCCGCGATAAATTCAAATCGAGAGGTGGATTTATCGGCGCGAGGTTATCGAGAAATTTCGGGCGGCTGCGTGAGGTTATCAAGAAATCCGGAACGAAATTTGGAAATTAAATAAAAATTCAGAATAAAGTCATATCGCCGTGGAAATTATGCGATTCGATTCGGAAGGCAACTGTAAAATTTTCCCCGATTGATTAAATTATACGTGTATATATACGCGAGGAGTTATTGGAGCCGACTCGCGTTATCGAACCGCACAAAAGGGAAATACGCGACGGAGAAAAAAATCGCGAAATATTCGAGATTCGATAAGGAATAATTTGCCTCGCGACGAAATTCGATTTGAAAAGTCAAGGAGTCCAAAAAAAAAATATAGTAATTGATACGCGAAATTTTCTTTTGTCGCCGCGGCTTCGACACCGTCGTGTGGATTACATCGTTATCGTTCGGAATCCGCGTGGGCCATTTCCATTTTTAACGAATGCCGTTTTTCCCCGGTCAGAATAACGCCGAGAATTAACGTCTCCGTTTCCCTTTTTCGGAATTAAAATTCGGGCCAAGACCGAGAACATAAGGCGGATATGCAAATTTACGTTTTCGTTACGCAAACGCCTCGCTGTATAGGTGTCGGACGACTGCGAAAAGGGCATTATTAAAGCTTAGATTTATGCCGAATCCCCTCTTCGAGTTAGCTACATTCGATTACATCCGAAACGAACTTAATCCGTTTCATATAGCGTAAACAAGACGCGAAATCCTTCACTAAGAACATCTCGTTTCTGGACTCGGTGCATATTTGAATAACGACACCGTTCTCGCTTCGGCTCTCGTTTAATCGTGTCATTTTAATGTAAAGCGCGCCTAAATGAATTCGCAAGTCGGTTCAATTTCGTAAATCGTCCTTAAGCCGTCATAAAATTAGCCCACTACAAAATTAGTCGAACGCGCCACATACAAATTAAGGGGTATAACTATGTGCGCGCTCTCAAAGGGTTTCGCAAGCTTAAAACGCAAATTTTCCTTAAATTTATTATGCGTAATTCTAATTTTCCTTTCGGTAGCGTAACAAATGTGCTAGCCGTATATTATGCGGATTGTACGTGTACGTTCACGAAGGGAGTTTCATCACATTTGAATGCACGTGGGCTCACAATAATTTTATGTACGAAACGAGGAAAATAATTCTGAAGAAATTTTCAATTTAGGATTATATCGCTCATACGTTACGCAGGTATTATTAAAATCAAGAATTTTAGATGAATTTTCAAATGTTGATTTTTCATGATCGTTACGTAAACCATTCACAACGAAAGCTCCCTAGACTGAATCTAATCTAATTAACAAACCACAAACCGTGCTTTAATTAAATCTGAAACTCAATGAATCATCTTCAATTCAGACAAAAAAATCGATGCATCGAACATAAAACACCTTAAAATTTCAAACCAACCCTTAACAAAACTCAAACCCTAGAACCGACACATTCATCAAGCGGAAACGGAACCGTAGAAAACTTCACGCGGTCCAATCCATCCACGTACATCATCCGAGGTAATTATCGGCGCACATCCCGCGGTTCGGTTTTCTCAACTAGGTCGGAGCAAAAAGGAGGTTTTGCGACGAAAAAAGCCTCAGTTCCGTAACGTTACGTTCCGGCACGTTTTCGGCGGCGTCGTTAACCGGCCTTCCTTTTGCGACCGCTTGCCCTTTGGCCTGATCGATAGTCCATTAGCGGCTGCCCACAGACAAATTTATCACACGTTCGTACCCTCGTGGCTACGGTCAGGAATGGCACCGTTGGAAGTTGGTTTCCTATGTACAGTCCTTGGACATATTATTTGACGTGCTGAAGATTTTTTCAGTCTATATTATGCTTCAAATGTTTCATTGCGACTGATTTTTTTTAAATTTTGATTCAATTCTGCTTTCGAGTGACTATTTTTTTTTCGAATTTTGATTCAATTCAACTCTAATCATATATGGCGACGAGATAGGATAAGGAAATCAAGTGACATGGTGGCGATTTTGAGAAAATTACGGTCAATGTTGACCTTATCTGTATGAATTGGGAAAAGGACAAGTGATTTGATGATATATTTTAGCTCCTTTTCTGAAATCAATCATATCTATTTGCTACTAAACATACAAATACATGAATACAGGAATAATTTCTGTAATTAAATACATTTTTAAAATATATTACTTGATCTTATTGGCTTATTTATCGTCATATATGATGTAAAATTTTCTGAAAATAAATTTTATATTAATTTTCGAAAAATACCGGACATTATTTTATACCAAAACATTCCTATTTGGATTAGCCATTTTTTCAGTTATAAAAGCCTTAATTTTATAAAATATCTTATTACTGATTATTTAGGCTGTACTAACGTTAAAATTATTGATGATTATTATATTCTCAAGATTATTTACTAATAGTTACATTCATTTTAGTTAAGAAATTAATATTAGTCATTTATAGTTGTTAACGTTTCGATAGCAATTTGTTAACATATGTATTATTAGGCAATATATAGAAAATAAGTATAAAATGGAATAAAACAACAATATTTGTAAATAAATCATTTTCTAATAGTTATCAGTAAAAACCCAGCATACTAACTATTCAAAAATGAATACGTAATTGTATCAATCTTGATTTCGTCAATTAATATAGGCAGGGACTGTATGTGTGATACTGCGATGTGTAAGATCTTCGCTCACTTGTCGTTTTTTGTGTAAGGTTGTTAGTTTTTTCGTGTTTAGGTGTTTTAGTTTTATTTTAAGGGTAGTTTTGCGTTAGTTGTTGGGCGTGATCGATTTTTTTGGGGTGTTTGTTAGCGCTGATGGATTGAGTGTTTGATGTTCGCTCGATAAGAATACGCTTGTGCTTTATTTATGAATGACTCTGTAAACGTTGTGCTTGTTTGTTTGATCAATTCGATCTAATCGATATCTTTTCTGAGTTATTTGCGATAATTTTGCATATATATGGAAATAATTTGTATATTTTTGACGCATGTTTATGCCTTTCATATTAGTCTGATATAAGCTCTGTGTGCTCTGTAAGCGTACGCCATCCTCAATTTTCCGAAACACCTGCACCTGCTATTTATGCTTAGTACGACGTACAATTATGTATTCTTTCAAAGCAGCCAGATTTTCCGCAGCCGAGAGGTGTAAATTTCGCGAAGGGTATTCACGAACCTAAATATGAAATTAAATCAGAAATTGCTCCTTATTTCGTACCGAATTTAATATCACCCATTTAATCCGTATCTAAAAAGTATCGCAGTCGCAAAATTAAGCTAAGAAACGAATAAACGAACCGAGTACATATTCTATTAGAGCCGCGACAGAGTGTGCCTTTGATTCGGTCCCAGAGAATCGCATTCGAAGAGACAGAGGGAACTCGTTCGCGAAACTTAAGCTAGTTAAATTATCAAGTTTCGTGTAACGCAACATATTTCACCCGGCGTATATAAAAGCTTAATACACAAAAGCGAACGAGACGGGATAACGAGATCAGAAACTTTTCGCGCAGGAATCGGGGCATAGCCGAACGACGATACCTACTAAAAAATTGATACAACACGTATACATCCTTATACGATATAATACATTATTTATATTATTAGTATCCCAATTTACTTAAAATGATATCGATGAAATTTAAAAATAGTTATTTTAAAAATACACATAAATTTGAACACACGTGCGTACACTATTGGGAGGAATTTTTGAGATTTTGATAAATATGATGAATGTTGCATTTTTCGGAAATTTTCAATAAATATGTTGGTAGTGTCGTTTATATTTTGAAACCAATCAAGTTTGGTTATGAATATTACATTTGGTATTAATATTTAGAATGTTCTCCATGGAAAAATTGTATTAAATAAAACCATTTCCGGGAAAAGATTATCGTCGGTGTGTATGAAATTAATATTTCATCAGATAACTCTTGTTATTATGGACATAGAGTTTATAATAAAATATTTTCATATACTCTGACAGCTATTATATTATACAATAATTTCTTCCGAGTAATGTTTTCATTTAATCGATGTTTTCGACGAAAATCATTCCAAATGTTCTTGCCAAATGAAATATTATAAATTATTTTCTCAAATTCAGGTTAGGTTAGGTTAAATGAAATAGAATTATAATTGATACAAGTACTCGTGTAAGTGTCCCTAGATGGAAATTTTTCCATTTTAGCTTTTCCTATTTTATATATTTTTTCAGTGAAAGCCTAAAAGATACATATGTGCATAAGTTACATATAAGACGATCATTATACGTATCCAGGATTCGAACTGAGCAAACACGTGAAGGAAAGTTTGTGCGGCCGGAACGTGTTCGAGTCCAGATCCCGAGTTGACACTTTGTTTGCACAGGACTCCGTTTGCCACGCGCTCGAAACGCACATCCGAACATATATTATACAATATTATACCACTTCCATTACTTCCAACCTCAAAATTAAAACTCGAAACGAACATTTCGCCTTCGGACACAATAAATTATGTGGGCTTCGTTAAAATGTATGACGCGCGAAGACGCCGCTCGGCGGAAGACGTCGAAATTAATCCACTTCGTTTACAGAGCAAATAGCGTATTAAATTGCCTTGCTAATACTCGCGTTGTTTAACGTCAATATTTTTCCTGTGATAATTGGGTTGGGAAGGACGCCTTTAGTAGTTCGAGTGTCACGCGCTAGAATGTGCCGGTAATAACGGATGAAATCGGAAAATCGGATCATTTTCATAATGTTCAAAGTTCATATTAAATTTTAGTCCGTATTAAAATAGTTGGGTCAGTTCAAACGAATATATTTTATATTTGGATGCGCTTAAATTTGGTGAAATTCGAAAACGCATTTCGAATATTCCGGAATTGAGTGGAATTAGATGTCCGATATGATCCTATCGCGTATTTTAAATTATAAATGTATGCATAATAATATACATATATCTATACGAACGAATCGATAGCATTCAAGCATAAAATTTCCATTGATGTGAATGAATGGAGTTGTAAACAATTCCTATTTCATTCATAAATATTTTTCAACCTTTCGTTAAATTGATGATTCGAACATGGTATACAAACATACATTTCAATTAGTCTACTGTGGAAATTTTCATATAAAATATGCGAGTGGAATATCAAGGATGCCTGTGTGCATTTTTAAAGCCTTGTTTACATATCAACACAAAAGGCACAAAGCAATGATCGCTCATCTCAATGAACAAGGAAAAAATGTCGTGAGTGATGAAAGCATTCCATCACAAGGACACTGTTTTCATACGCACAGAAAAATTTCAGCATTATGACCATTCGCATTCTGTCGTTTCATTTGTTAGTACTTTGCGTTTGCAAATTATGTGTTTTCATTAAAATAAAATATTTTCACAAAAAAACAATGATTTGATCATAAAAAAATGAATTTTCAGCTTTTTTGACAATTTATGCTGATAAAACGGATTTATATATTTTTTTCAAATTCTGAACGCGACGTTCGTATTTTCCCATAACTCTGATCAGGGACATAAAAAAGATGGATAAGTGAGATAATGCGTAATTGAATATAGAATTATTGCCGCGTACCGATATGAAAAGTGTAATCGACGAGAAAAATGCGATCCGAAGAAGATAAACCGCCCATTTTTCTCGCTATCCAATTTCAAATCAGACGAGGATAATCTTTAGTGGAGAATTGATGTTCCCGTGAAGTAGGAGAAGAAGTTCGAAAAAGAACACGACTACGAGACTGAATGAGGATAGAATTATTCGATTCGCTCCGGAACAGATAAATGTACATATGGAGCACGGCCGCATTTATTAACATATACTGGCGTCGTAAATCCCGGGATATTCGTCCCGAGAAAAGTGCCCCTGCTTCGATTTTACACTCCTCATATAAAATGCACGATGCGATAGGGGAGTCGCAAACTATTTATGACCCGATAACGAACGAACGGACGTTGTGCAAAATTAAACGGCAACGGCATTTGAAATTTTCTACGATTTCGCTCCTGTATCGTAAATTTTCATTTGTCGATTTTCAATCGGAAGTATTGAGTCTATTTCCGGATGTAATCGCTTTTTTATTCCTTAGATTATTCGCTCAAAGCGAATTCAGAATGAATTGAAATTTTATATACATAGATATAAAGTTCATGAAAAATAAAATATAAATATCTAAATAAAAATCATAATTAGCTTTAGTAACAAAAAATCAATTTAATTAGGGATGTTTCATTCAAGCTAAATCATTTTTCGTACATGCTATTCGAAGATGATATACAATAACATATACACAAGGGGGTGAGTTTTGACAAAGCGGCTTTCTAAGCTCGAATAAGGGACCGTCTATTTTAATGGACATCCTAAAAAGGTCAATGTTCACTTTTAACGAAGGTCACATACACGTGTTGTATATATATAATTCATGGACATCTAACGTTACGGATGCCATAATTCGAGAAGCGCCGGTCGACAAGACAACCGACTCCCCATACATAATTTATTAGATAGCGAAAAAAAAGTAAGGAAAGAAAAACGTTTACAAAGTACAGAACTAATTAAGCCGAGCGTCATGACGGTCTGATTTCGAAATTCGTTCGTTAAACGCGTCCGGGGATGAAATCGCGAGTCCGTTAATAATTCAAGAAAGGATTCGGGACCACAAAAGAAAATTGGAGCCTCCAGAAAGGAAAAGAAGGCGAAAAAAATATATATAAGATAAATATACAGGCTGTTGAATCGGCTAAACGGAGAAAAACGTCGGAAATACATAAATGAAGCCTTCTACAGGATGTTTGATAAAATATGAAGATTATTTTTGATTACTGTTAAATGCCATTCAAATTAAGTCAAATGAAATTGTCTATTTAATTTTATCTGTTATATTTTATGTTTAATTTGAAGATTGTTATTTTTCTGATCATTTTTCGATTTTGTTCAATCAAATCGATGAAATTAAATAATATTTTCGATAAAATATCACATTGTTACGAACGGTCTTATACGTGGCTCCAATTTCGCGAACTCTTTTCGTTCGTCCCTAATTACATTTGGCAAAAAATCTTCCGGTGGAATATCTCAAAAGTTGCCTGATTAAAATTAAGACCTCGTTGCAATTTAATTACGCTTTCGTTAGCGTCCCGCCGAATTAATTGTGCGACCGTTAACGGGCTAGGCCCGAATCGTTCACCTGGAAACGTCCCGCTTTTTTATACGGAAAAATTGAATAAAACAAAAGGCTCCGAACGGTAAAAGAAAACTTCAAAACCCAAAGCTAGAGGCTGAATCGAATCTAGGAGTCAATTCGGAAAAAGGGTTTTTCATCGGAGACGAGATCCTTACGTGACCGGTCGAGTTTAAAAGCCATCTGCGGCCTGTTCTCGAACGTTCGCGTTATTATTGCGGCGTAATGAAATAAAACTTATTCGCCGAAGTTTCGCTAATTGGTTTCGTTGCAGGGGTCCGAATTTATTTCTTTCGAAATGATCCGTCGGCGTTATCGCTTTTTAATTTGAGAAGTTCTCTCTTCGCCTCGATTGTGGAGTAAGACGGTGCTCATTGTTCGCCGAAGACGGCTCACTTTCCTCTCGTATTTTATCATCGAATGTATACTGTGATGTGATATATTATTTTGAGATGGGATGGCTTTTAAAAGTTCGAAGGCGTGACCGCGATAGGTCTCTATCGTTTTTCATAATTCGGTTGATGTAAAACGGCGTCGATTTGTCGCTTTGTTATAAGTATATTAAATATATAAATATCATTGAATTTTCTATTAAGATGAAAATATTTGATATTAGATTTATATGATTTGCTTTTTGAAATGTTAAAAGGAAATATTTCGTTGCATTTGTGCGATAAGAATAAATGCTCGAGAAATATCTGGAGGAGACATCTTTGATGCACTCAGGAATTGAATTTAAATCCTTTCGGGTCCATATGTACTTGAATCGGATTCACTTGTCCGGAATATACAAGTCAAAACTATATTTTCAATAAGTACCTTAGTATATTTATAAACTGATTTAGATTCAGTTTGAATTCTGCATTGCTAAAGATTCTTTGATCTTATGCATTTCATTGAATTACATTTCGTGTGCAAGTCGTGAAATTATTCACTACGGCTGACCTAGAAAAAATCTTTCTGAGATTTTTTTCATTTAAAGAATTCTCAATCATATCAGAAATTTTTGTGACAATCCGATAACCCAATTCACACAGTGTTTACCACTAAAAAGCGACTCGCGAGCGCATTATAAATCACCAAAGCCCCGCGCCACATGAAAAATTCAAATAGCAAGTTTTCCCATCGAAAATTTACGCGCGCTGAAAATTTCAGTCTCTCGACCAGCAGTTTCTCCTATTAACAATTTAACGTCGGCTTCCGCACTTTCCGATAAAAACGGCCTGAAAATAGAATGAAAAATCCACCCCAGTACCATGCAAGGGAACGTCGGCGCTAATTGAAACGGGAAACTTTCCCTTCCATTCCGTCAAACGGCAAAAGACCAACGAATATCCCCGTGATTTATCCATTCGTGTTAATCGAACCCGTATTTCCGATATTATTATTTATCGACGAGTGCACCATTGTGCCCGTGAACCATTGTGAACGGGATCTTTTGTGTACTTGTATTTTGCGGTGTTTAACGACGACCGCATATATTGTACGTATGAATGTGCGGTCTGTAATCCCGGAGATCCTTTTTCTGGGGATCTCTTTTATCCTTCGGGTTAAGGGACTAAGCGTGGCCTGATCAATTTTTTCCTTTGTATTAAAATTTATTTGCGGAACGGGACAGACAATAATTCGAGTGCTCGAGTTTTAATTAATGTAAGGATCGCGGGAGGATTAGTCGTTCGTGATTAATTGCTTGAAGAATGTAAATTTTTAGATTTCCACTTTAGATCCATTCATACATTCGAAAAAGTTATAATGAGAATATTTTCATTCACAACTATGAGTAAAAAATCAAAACAAAAACATGAAAGTTTTTTCTTCGATATGAAAATATTTTTGCCGCTCGATATATAACAAAATAATCTCACTGAAGATTTTTTGACGGATTTAAAATTAAAATGTGAATGATTTCATTAGGCATTTGACTTTGTAAAGAACACAAGAAAAATCCTTGAAAAGTTTTAAAATGTAATAAGTATGGCTTTCATGAATAATAACAAAAGTAATTCGAGTAATTTAAGTTATGAAACAAATTTTGATACGTTTAAGAGGCAAAAACGTAACTTTTTAAACGTAATTTGATCGATGGGACGGGAGAAAATTTTTAAACGTGAAAAAACTTGAAGCATTAGCTAAAAGGCTAAGATCATATAAATATAATTTTATAAATGGGATTTTTTTTCGAGTTTGAATCGGTAAACGTGATTTTTCAAATTTAAATTTACCCAATTAATTTGAAAGGCACTATTCGACGTTGTACATTTTCAACATTGAAATAAATTAAATTTATTGAAATTTTCAACCGCATTGATATTAAATATGCTGTCAGAAAAAGAAAATTTAAACGACTTAAAGCTTTGACAAAGAATACATTTGACTCAACGTCGTACTTTTGAAACAAGTATCTAGAACGGAACAAAATGCGATCGGAAAATTCCTGAAATGTTTCCGGAAAATATATGGAGTGTTTGAAAAGCTTTCGTTTTAAAACGACAAACATCGGAAAATCGCACTTAGGCTAGTATATATCTACCTAATATTATACACATACCGTATAATATTTTGATGACAAAACTTATATGAAAACACTTTTTTTTTATTTATAGCGAATTTGATGTTCAATTAATGAAGATATGATTCAAGGTTATTGAAATTGATTGTAATATATTTAAATAGTACATTTGTATATGTATTTGTACCCTTTGAATCCTTTGAATAGTGTGTTTTATATAAAGTATATTAACGTGAAAAGCCTTTCCCACTATGATGTTGTTAGTATTTGAAAGCGCATCCCGAGGCTAAACTTAGTAAAGGTCTAAAATACAAAGTCAATGGCGATATCGAACAGACACAAAGCAAATTAATTCGCACTATAGTAAATGATTTTTGATTAAATTTTCTGAGAAAACAACAACACAGCCGCTTCGAAACATAACACGTTTAATGAAAATAAACCGATTTCATTATTTAATAAAATTTATATAAAAAAATTGAAAATTGGGAATACATATATTCGAAATATTAAATAGAAAACTTATTAAATAGTCAAAGTATTCTAATTGAAATAAGATCGTTTGGCTTATTAAAAATTAATTCAGTACCGAATCAAGTATTTTAAAATTCCAGAAAATAGCGCTTTCATTATTAACAGATACAAAAAAGGCATTTTCATTATTTCAATATTCAGATAAAAAAAATCGGTATTATTCTAACATAAGACTTTTATATTAAATCGTTTTTTTTCCCGCAAATATTCATACAGCGCTTTCGTAGGACGCTTTGTATGTTTAGTATGAAATACACGTTTTTTTTTATCGAAATTATACCAATTGTGATTCGACGAATTCATATATCAAAAGTTCTGAAAGTATTATGATCGTGAAATTTGATTTCAATATGGTTTAGTGCTCCGAGCAACGCCTATCAATTTTCACTTTCATATTATTCCAGAATCATAAACGTGATCTATTGAACGACTTTTTCTCGTATTTACGATTCATGTGTATGTGATTTTTTTCTTTCTATTTCATTACAACGAAACGGCTTTGCTGTGTCGAACAAACATTTGGATACATCGAAAATTGAACGTGATTACATCTGTCATGTATGCAGATAGTTTAATCAATAAAAATGTTTGATGATATTTAATTGAAGAAGAAAAGAAATATTCAAAGCAACTCTAGATCGATTTGATATAGGATTAGAGCCACAGTGGCCACTCGCTATAGGAATTTGCAATTGCCATGAATCGAAGCACGGCTAATTGCTCCAAGTATGCCCTTTAATATCAACGTCGATCGACAAACGCCATGATTGATTACCGTAGCTGGTAAGGGATGTTCGCCCTTGCGGACAAACCACCCAACCACCCACTGCCCTTATAAAGATCAATTATTCTGCTACGTTTGAAAAAAACGAAGGGGATGATGCTTAGAAAGGCTCGATGCATTGAATGAAATTATTGAGTTTAAACTCATAAAAATATTTTTTTTATATAATATTTAGATTGTATCATCGATTTTTAATAACTGCTTCGAATGATTTATGAAATGTACAATAAAAGCAATTTAGTGATACGATGAAAGTTTTCGATCCCATGTGCATGCATCGAGAACATCATTTCGGTACACGATTATAGATATGGGCGTTGTACGTTTGTATCCATTGAACATTTCCGTTATTCGAGATAACAAGTTAGGTTTGTGCTTCGGTAATTTCAGGTCACCTTTGGCTATCTGTAATTTCGTTCTGTTGGTTATTGTGTTTGTTCGCATTGTTGTCCGATCAAACTTATATTCGAACCCACTGATTCGTGGAATACTAATGCTTCAATCATTTTCGTTCCGCAGATATAAATTGAGTTGCTTGTGATGTTTTCGCAGAATTTATTTAACTTTGAAACGATATTTGTACGAATTGATTAATCAAATCTATTAAAAGGTGTAAATACGAGTAGGTATAGATACGATAGAAAAATCAATAAATTTTCAAAATTTTGTAAGCTTAGGAAAATCTTAGAATAAAAATAAAAGCTTTTTAGCACAATATTAAATAAGCAAGAGAGATAAAAATATCTTCACTTAAATGTATTATTTCATTCAATTTAAAACATCTAAATCGTGTAATTTTTTTTCAAAAAATTCAAACGAATGTGCGTGCTTATAAAAAAATGCGAACCCGTTATGCATTTGAATTTGGTACGCCGAGTGTGAAATGAAATTTAAGACATTCCCTACTTCTCTACAACAGTTGCAGCGCTTTCCTTCCTTTTATTTCACGCAGGGAAAAAAATGTGAAAAAATGGATGCGACACGCTAAAAAATCTCGGTACGCGTTTTATACGACTTTCATTACGTCTCAAATTGAACGCACAACAGTAGAACAAAAAAATATATATATATAAAATTTACGCGGGAAATTTTTCATACTACTTCAAATTTACGAGCGGAGACGCTCGAATGTATTTTCATTTTTTTCCCACCCACGAAATGTGTATTTTTATTTCGCCTTTTTGGACAGTTCAAAAATCGCGCTTTCGCTCGGGCCAGTACTTATGGCCCAGGTAAACTGTTAATTTTACAACCGCCGTTAAAGAAACTTTTAATAGTTTCGCGTTAATCATATTAGATTTACGGCGGCTAGGCGTTGAGACTCGTGATTTATGCAATTTAATTATGGTGTAGCCGTAATGGGCGGTCGGTAGTAAATAAAAATTAAAATGCAACTATGTTGTTATGTGGTCGCTTTTTTAATTGCTCAATAGCGCCTTGATTGGGGCGACAATTTATGGGAATCTAGATGTAAACGAGACTTAAATCAGCAACATTATATGTTAATGTGAATGTAAATGAGTGATATTTAAAACTAGATTCCGTGACTCGGTGTTTCTAAAGACTCGATTTACTTTATGTTGTTTAAATGTTTAAAAGTATTTGTCATAAATATAAATTACTAGTGTAATTATCTCTGAAACTAATTAATGATGGATTAATATTAAATTATATTATGTATCAAGGTAGATATAATTTATAATATAATAATAAATGCAGCATAGGAAAGTGTGGTTGAATTGTTTTCAAGTTCACAGCGAGCTTGAGACAAAGCGAATGCGACGCGAGGCGTATGATAAAGTTGCTTTCGAAAAGTTTCGAGGGTGTAATAAAGTTTTCGACTAGTTTGTCTCTAGATGTAAAACATCTTAAATGAAATTATTATATTATAATCGTGTCGGAGTTGTGCGCGGGGTTTTAACAATATTGCCAAGTTCGAGGGTTCATACGCTCGTCGTTATTTATGAATTTATCCTTTCGCCGTTTCATCCCAACAATGTGCGATAAATAATGGCATTCGGACGGAGTATTTTTGAATTAAATATATCGTCGGAATTCGCTTCGCGGGTTATTTGTGTTCTCGTTGTTACACACACACAAAAGTATGGGCGAGAGGAGAAATCGATTCAACAGGTACAATTACCAATTAACGTTTCGGTTCGGAGAAAAGCGTTAAAACAATATTGCAGTATTAATTTCGTTCGCGACTTCGGATGAGGGAGAAATTTCGGTTTTAAATTCGTGTTTGTTTATTCACGAAAATCAAATAAAGTGGCGATTTATATTTATCGTTTCGAATTGAAGTGCGGATTGGAGGCCGGAGTTTTTGCTTTTCGGTTTTCGCGATAAATGCTTTATTTGTTCAATAAGTCAAACGCGCGTATTCGATTTAAATTTTCGCTTTAAATGCATGAATGCAAAAATTTTTCGTCACAATTCGTGGAATGTATGAAATTATTTATTTCTACAAATGACGCCGTATCAAACTAATCTCGCTTCGTTACGAATGCGAAAATTACGCCTCGCACAAACAAACGTGTTCGTTAATATTTTTCGAGCTTTGAAACTTTTTGAAATTTCCATTGTGAAAGATCAACGCGTATTTTGACACGCGTTGATTTCAAAAAACACACACACCCAGTGTACATGTCACAGAACAAACAACGAAAAAATATCTTGAAAATTAATCGTACGAAAGCTCAAAAAAAAAAAAAGCAAACGAAACACAAACGCAAAAAACAAACAGCGGGCAAAATGCCTTTTTTTTCGGCATGCGAACGTTCATTTTTAATTCTGCGTATCTGTCCCTCTCCATTTCTGTGTCCTTTGGCTCCTTTATTTATGTTTCGCGTTGATCACGTCGGGCCCTTTTGTTATGAATAGATTAAGCCCTGTGAGGCTAAATTTAATATGGTGCGCGAAATTAATAACGAACTGCCATTTCTCGTCGCGAAAACAACCCTTAATTCCGAAAAAATCTTGGAAAATATGCGAAAGGGTTAGCTACAATCTCTGATATTCCTTAGCTATTGTGATGTTAATATAATTCCATATGTGTGACATTCAAACGTCAATCATATCGTAAAGATTCGATTTCAATTGAAACCAATACAGATACTCATTTAATGAAAGAAATAACGTGATCTATAAAAATAATCTGATAGTATTTATATCGTCAAAATAATTAATTAAGCTTAATCAAAAACACAATGAACTAATAATACATTTAATTTGCAGACTTATATATGTGTTTAATCATTTCGAACGTACGTAAACTCGTATTTCATGAAAACACCCTTTCTATGATCAAACCATCCGAGAGACATCAACGCTCAGAGATCTGCAACCCGCTCTTGTCTTATTTCGCTCATTCGATTAAGCGATAATAATTCGACAACGATAACATCGAAACCTTTTCATCGTGTCCATGGAAGTTTCTCTAATTCTCGCTTCGCTTTTATTCGCATCGAATAAACTAATGTGATCAAAGACGTCTGAGAGCGTCAAAAGGACGACAAGGAGATTTGATTAAGGGAAAGGAGCACAAAAGGAGCGCACTGGAGGCCGTGCGCGATTTTTCTTCTTAGAAGACGACAAAACGAAGCGGACTCGGGATTGCGCATATATTGTCTGTCTGTCTGTGTTTTTTCGTCTTCCAGATGAAATAAAAGTGAGATGGATGTGTTCGAGACAGTTATTCTCGAATGTTTTATTCATGCGGTTAAATATTATATGAAGCGTATATTTAGATTTAGATTTGCGAGTGGGTGTTAAGAAGAAGTCGTTTCTTATGCATAAATCTAATGATATACGTTTTTGTTTTTTGTATTGTGTAAATTGTTTATCGGCGCGAATAAAATGCTATTTAGGAAAATATAAACGTGTGCGATTTATAAAGGAAATTTAAGAAAGTCAACAAAGGGAAAAATGGTTTTGTACGTAAAATATTCAAATGGAAACAAATTGGAAGACAGTATATTTTGAAGAAAAACATGAAAAGGTATCGCTACTTTCTAGAAAAATAAATAAATAGCACATATCTATAGAATATGTATGATGAAGAAAATTATTTATTATTTGAGACAAAAGTTAACAAACTTCGCTAAAACCACACGAACTTTCTCACGCGCGATACGTAATTCATAAGAAAACTCAACCACATACAATTTCATCCGGAAAAAATCAACACATCATCCAACTCAGAAAACACACTCACACCTCCATCCACGAACTACCAAATATCCGCATGAGTGCCGAAAGACAAAGATAAACACGTATACGTCCATCTTTGCCCATCTTTAATCGCCCGAATATTCAACAGTTCATAAATAGAGACAAGAGTGTACAAACCCAAAATCCACAATTCAACACCTGAGTCGCACAAAACTGTACAAAACGGACGAATACGAAAAGGGAACGAGTCGCGGCGACTAAGCGATGATTAAACGCGGCTTCGGCGACCATTAATCGCGTGTCACTGTTGATATTAACATACGGGTTTGCGGACGCCGAAGTTTGTGTCCTCGTAGGTATTCCAAAGGACAATGCTGGCGCCGGTGGACAATGGCCCTCGTACGTACATTCGCAAACAATGCGGCCGTTGTTCCGACGGTTACGCTGATTAAAGTTTCACATTCGGAAATTAATTCACTGCGAATGTCGCTGTGAAGATTCGCTAAAACGGCATCGAGTCGAATTGAGTTTTTATCTAGAATCATATTGCATTTATAACGCACTTTCGATAAGTTTGAGAATCGCCGTAGACTGCACTTTAGTCAGACACTTTGTTTTGTATCGAGTTGTAATCATTGTAATGTGCTTATCTCCATATCTTAATACTGATTTGAAAGCTGACCATAATGTTAGTTGATAGAAAGTCTGTCGTATGTGAAGACTTTTAAAGTCTCATATGTATGAAAGAGAGCTAGATGTTAATGTTAAAACGGCAACACGAATGGTTAGAGCTATATGTAAATTGGCGTTAATAAATTTGAAATTTCGATAAACATTAGTAGTGTTACGTGTATTTTGAATCGAATCCGAAATATAGACTTGTGGGACAAATGTATTTTGCCCAGAAAATTTCACGTAGTAAAAATCTACTCGCATAAAACGGCTAATAGCTACTTTATGTAAGTGGCAATATGATTTTATTCCTTTCATATTAATTGGCCAATTAGACGTTAATCACTTTTCGGTTATGTATGTGAATTGTGCATAGCAGTTACCTCTGAAGTACTTTGAATCTGAATGATTTGATTTATCAATTGTTTTTATCTGTGAGATCAGCCCTTAGAGTTCCCTTGTAGTCGATACAAGAACGTGCGAAAATACAAATAATATAATCAGCTCCGATAAATAATTGAATTGATATGTGAGATTAGGTTAGGATTGTGCGGTCTGCTAATGAATGCCTTGTGTGAGGGTCGTTCATACATTCTAAATGTTGTTCGTGGCCGCAAATGTTCTTACGAGTTGAAGGAAGCGTGTGGTAATAAATACATACATACACTTGAAGGTCGTATAAAAAGGAACTTATTAATATTTCAGACGATATAGTAAGTCTGAAATCAAAGCGTCTAGTCTCGTAGTCGTTCACGAAATCCACTCTGTCGGTTCGCGAACAAATGTCACTTTAACATATTTAAAATATTGTGGTGAAGAAGAAACAGTCCGTTCTGTATAGCAGTAACATATCAAGAGAATGAGATGCCAGAGAGGCAAAAAGAGAAGATAATTTGAATACGGAATTTGTGCGAAGATAGCAGGTCGGAAAATGAGAAAAGGTCACGAAAAAGGACGAGCGCGAAAATCTGTGGAAAATTGCGCGTACGTACAAGGAAATAGGAATCGCTGTGTGCATAGATTATGGAAAAACGTCCTTCTTATACAACGTTATTTTAATATTAAACGAAATACGCGCTCACAAAAAGCGATATCGTATCCAAAGAAGAGGCCGAGCGAAAAAATATATAAACTCACACGAAAATATATTTCACTTATCTAACCGAATCTATTTTCGAAGGCTAACTTTCGTCGAAAACTTCTTTTCAATAGCTCATAATAGAGACGAAGGAATTGCGGACGGTCGACAAATTTATACAACACAACAAGCGTTTCCCACAACCGAAACGATGATTGCCAATCGCGAGATTCACGCGAAAATAAACACTCCATTTTTTTTTCGCCGCCATCGGAAAAGCCATACCAGGCGCGGAAAAGTCGCGTGATTTATGTATGGAGTAGCCGATATGAAGTTCTCGACCTGTGAAAGTTTTATGGCCGGAGTTATTGTCGAACACGTACATACGAAAATGTGTATTTACGTGTGTTGTATGAGTGATATATTTTGCTGAAGCGAAGATTAAATGCAACGAATGTTGAATTTGATCTTCAATGTTAATTGAGAAATAATAGATATTTTTTCGTTAAATAACTATGTATTGAAAAATTATGCTTGATATGACATTTTAAGCTTTGATTTTTTTAAAGTTTATCAAACTACATAACATTGTATTGACGTTATTTTTCCTATAGAATTTGAATTGTTATTGCTAGCACGTGAGAAAATTGAAAGATCAAACAAATGAATCTTATGCATAGATTTTGTAGTTCTCGGAACCTTTTAAATAGTCTAAATATTAATTAAATATTTTATATATTGGATAATATATATAATCAATAAAATTAGTATCAATATCAAACAAGTGTCAATATCGTTAGTAAAGTAAAAGAGTCTATATTATGTATAAAACAATTGAATCGCTCCGAGATGTGTTTTGAGTGAATTCTCCGCCCAAATGTCGCATTCAAATAATATATATTTTATAATATTTTCTCAATTGATTTTCATTTGAGGGATAGAACTTACCTAATTAAAAAGAGATTTAGATTAATTGTCGATAAATTTTGACTAAAAAATTCCAAAACTCACATTCATCGACACGATACATAAATCTATAAAAGTATGTACAACGAACTGAATCGCTCTTACACGTGTTCGAGCAAAATAGTCTTTCGACCCTCTGAGCGAAATGAAAACGTTTTTATTAGTATAAGTATTAATCATTAGTTACATTAGTTTTACAATAGTATCTATTACTTTTTTTTTCAAATGTATTAACACCAATGAACGCTTGAATCCGTGCACGTGTGCACGCGTGTGTGAGCGTCATCAGTTGTGCCCGGAGTGATGTGAACGGATTACGCTAGTAAAGGATTAGGCTTTGAGAAGGTTGTGGCTGTGACGCTGATTGATTGACTACAGGGCCTCGGGGGTGTCCTCACCATCGCCTCACCACACCACACCACACCATACCACACCACTGTCAGAGATAAACGTTGGTTTATTCGGCGAATGTGCACCTCTGCCTACGAAGCGAGAGAGTTTTCGATTTTCATCGAAATGTTGAATAAAATCCTGTCGAAATTGAGGATTCGCAGAACTGACGATGGCCAGATTTTAGATTCGCATATCAAGTCTGTATCGCGTAATAAGACCTTGGCGTTGACGTTGTGACTTATTGAATTTCGCTCGATATGTGGAAATGTTATGTTTTGAAATTATCGCAAGTTAAATATGCTCGTGGAATTATTTCGGATAAAGTTGGGAGCTTTTCGCATTATCATTAGGGTGACCATTCAGTTTTTGTTATTTTGATATGTGCGTAATATTTGCTGTGATGTGAGTGAGTACACCGTCAGAAAGTAATACTTCGTAAAAGCTTTCATGGGATTATCCCAGATATGGATGGACAGCTTTGAACCCGCAGGATTATTTGTGATTATTGATCAAGCAAAACGTATATATTATATAATATTAGTAATTGTTAAATACATATTCGATATTAATAATAATCAATTTTATTTCAATGAAAAAATATCCTTCATTTATATTTAAGAATTTTATAAATATATAGCCGATCATAAAACCGTTTAAATACTCGTGAAACACTCAAAAATAACCAAGATCGTAATAATTAAAAGAAAAGCTAAAACGTTCTGAAAAAGGATCTTGGGAGAGAATCGTTCATAAAAATTCGGAACCAGAGGAGGAAAACAACGTTTCGATATACCGCGAATTCTCGAGAAAAAAAAATCCGTCGTACCTTATTTAAAGGCTAAACGGTTGCCGAAATTTTAATGAAAAATGTCAAAAGAAAAGGGTTAAAACATAATCTAATTTCGTTATATTTTTTACGAGTCTCTTTCTACCTACTTTCTCTTACTCCGACTCTCATCGTATTACTCGGGTCGGACAATTGCGTCAAAAAGTCCATTAAAGTTAAAACTGAGAGACGCTAAAAAGGTCGGATATGATTTGACACAATCTTTCCAAACAGAATAAGCTGTTCCATTTTTTTTCTCTTTGCTTTATTTCTTTACGCGTTAATTTAGTGGAAAATGAAAAAAAAAGCGCTCAAAGTTATAGTTTTATGAGTCAGTTTTGTCGATCGTGATATTCGCGATAGCGACTATGAATATTTTATGTCAAATTTGATGGAAAATTTCAGAATATTTATATAAGTATTTTATATGCATTCTGAACGACAAAATTGCTCTGAATAAATTTGAAGCTTCAATTTTTTTTCTTGTAAATATTATGAGAGTATACAATACTTGGTGATATTATTCAAATTTATCAAAAAAGTTGTTTTTATTTTATTCAGAAAATTATTTTTTATACGAATATTATAGTTATAATAGGTTTTACATTCAAATCATATATTCGTGAATAATCATCATATTTTCGAATATTTCATTATCACCGTTGAAATTTGGAAATTGAGATTATCATGAATGTAAATAAGTTTTTCATATTCTCAGAAGGATACCGACCAAAGTCCAACGCAAATTCAATCCGAACGATTTCGAATTTTTCACTCGAATAAATAGAATCGTGAGCTATCTAATATGAAATAAATCCAATACTGAAACCCACCAAACTATTCAGCTACATAATAAATTTTCAGATTTTTTAAGTTTAAGTTTAAGTTATATTTTCAAGAGAATTAATTTTTGATTTTAAAGCAGATAAGATAATTCAAATCAGCTATAGTTGCAGAGATTAGACGTTCTTTATTTATGAAAATAGTCGTCTATTCAATATTTTCATTCTTTTTTCTAAATTTATTCATTTTATAAAACTGGCAATAACAGAAATAATTTTTCAATTTTCTCTGACATATAAACATAAAGACCCTGAAAGCTAAAAAAAATAATATTTGATTCTTTATCAATACATTTTCATGACTCGGAAATGTAATATGTGAAAATTCATCGAAAAAAATTTCATGGCTACTACAAATATTGCTTTTTTTCAATATTATTCAAAAATATATCTTTTTTGCGGTCTTCTAGAAAATTTCAATAAAATTAAAATCCAAATACGAGAAGTTTGCTTCTCCATAATTGATTTGAACGATCATATCTGCTATGAAATTTTGCAAGAATCCAACATAAAAAGCGCTCAAAATAAAGCATTAAAAAACGAAAAAACAATTTATAACCAACTTATAATTATACGAGAAGACACATTAACGAGACAGAGCGTTTACATATTGATTCAGTGGAAACTTGTTGATGGAAAAAGTTGTCTTTTAGACAACGTCTCGCCGACAAAATGGCGTTATCGCCGCGGGGAACTAGGAGGAAGTTCGCTAATGAAGCCGAAACGGGGACGCATTGCAATACGACGAGCCCGAGGGGGCGCAGGCCCCGCTGGGGGCCCCGTCACGGAAGGGTGCTCCGCCCCCGCTCCAGTGAACGCTAATGCTCTTCGAGAATATTCGAGGAATGCGGATGGATGGCTTTGTGTGTGGAGGTGGTTGTCTGTTTTAATGATTGCGTTAAGTCGTTCGGATTATAGGTCGTTTGATGATTCAATATGGAATGTTTTTTATAGTTATAGGTTCGAATTTTTATTTTGATTTGATGTTGGAGGATTAGTGTTTCAATTATTGGATGGTAGCTTATCGGTTCAATATAAATGACTTTATGTAAAAAAATATTGAATCGATAACTATTTGACGATAGAAAAACTAGCCTTCAAATTGAATAATTTTAATCAAATTGAAATTGTATGAATGTATATTGGAATATTTGATACATTCAAAACAGCTTATTTTTAAAGCTTCAATATATTTTTCGAATGTAAAAATAATTTTATCTCTCTCCTGGGTCATAATTCCGTCAGGTTGATTTCATGTATATTTTTACTAAAAGTTGAACGAATTAAGCAATAATACGATATTTTTTCGACAATGTTATAGCCATTTTATTTATTATATAAATGTGAGCATTAATGTATTTCAAGATAAACGTAGATATCGCTGTATTACAAAATGTTTCTAAAACGTTTTATTATTACCAATTTATGGAGTGACACAAGTTAAGTACGGGCGTCACTAAATTTTTCAAATAGTGTGGTGAAACGAATCTCGCATGAAATTTTTACAACACGATGATCCACGTAGTTGAAAAATTCATTCACGTGCGTAACATCGAAACGAGAAACCATTAAAATATGCAATGCGGGTATAGCGAATGTTTTTATGGCACTTTTCCTGGCACGTTTTTATGCGATGTCGCAGCTTAAAAATTGATGAACAAGTTCTCGCACGCGCTTTTCCTCCCTTTTTTCCACCGGTACGCTACAAGATCACTTTTGTTAACATTTTTCTCGGAAAATAGCCCTCGAGAGTATAAATCCGAAGGTGTTGAATCGACAAAACGTGCCCCACATTTGTACCGACCCGTGCCGAGCGTACGTTACGTCGAAAATAAATATTAAAACAATCAACGAACGACGCTCCATTTCGAATGCGAAAAACCGCTGTTTTCTTTTAATTTCGCGGCTTGATTTATCGTCGGGAAATTCTTGAATAAATACGCTTTTCCGTGCTTTTGTTTCAAATTATGGGAGATTTCTGTTTAAAGGTGAGCTATGAAAAGTATGATCAATGTATTGTATGTACCAACTTCTCAAAAATATAAATTGACATTTAAGAAATTATTATTAATTATTCAGTTGATTAATAATGAAACATTTGACAAAAATTAATAATTTGAAAATTTATTTAGATAGATGAAAACTTGTGATGAATTTTTATGTCGAAAAAGCTCGGCTTCAATTTCTGTACCAATAAAAAATATCACTACGGAATAAATTCAAATTAAAATCATTGCATATTCATGAATAAATAAATTTCACGTATTTTTAAAGCAAAACTATCCAATGGTTAAATAAAATTTAATGAAAAACTACGAATTTGCAATACGCGTTAGTAAAAAGTTGGTACGTGTTAAAGAATTTCAAATGAATTTCGAACATGTGATTTTCAACAGAAAATGAACGATTGATTTGACGGGTTTTCAATATTCCCCTTTAGGTCGATTTATGTATGAAAGGCATTCCTATTTCATCTCTATATGAATGCTTTAAATATCTATTCGAAAAGACGGCTTTTTGATGCGTTTTTTTTATTCAATCTCAATTTTTAAGCAAATGAAAAGCTTTGACCGGACGAAAAGCAGACGGTTTGTGAAAAAATTCTATCTTTAAAATTTTTATTTTTGTCACGACCAATGTACATACTAATACACGATGGAATGAATATAGTGAAGTTTAATATTTTCTATTTATTATAGATTTGAATAATTGATAATAAAAATTCAATGAAAATAAGTGAAGATCATAAAAATTGTATTTTAAAATAAATTTTAGTTTTCTTCATAAAACGTAAAATTAAGTTATATTGTATGTGAGTATAATATTATTAGAAAGGAATTCGAGCAAGTTTCGGGTGCATCAGATTGAATTTTATGTTCGAACCGCTTGCGGGTAAACAAGATAAAAGCCACAAGTGCAATTTGAAGATTAAGTGAAAACAAACTGCAAACGTTTCAAACATATGTACATCCACAGATACGTTTAGAATCTTACGTGCACTAGATCTTCATATATCTCCTAACTTGCGAATATTCCGATAGCGAAATCAACGACACACAAGAGCAAAAGACGATACGAAAACTCGCTAATTTCTTTGTATTTTTATATCGAACCATTTCGCCAAGTTTTTCAATTACGCGAATTAATCACAAAAGAAAAACAGTGAGCAGGCCGCGGAGAATAACTCAACACTGGTCGCACTCGGACGACTCTGCGGCCAAAGATAAACGAGGGTTGGCTCGATGGTTATCAGGCGCTCGACATTATTAAATTATTGTCGCTCTATTTTAATATGCGCCGATCAATCCTCGAAATTTGATGCGAGACGAAGATAATAACGTTATCTGCATATTTTACTCGATAAGGATTATATAGCCGCCGGCGAAGCTCAGTTCGCGCAATATTGCGACCTAATAATTCATCTGTTCTATTTGTGAGGGGAATCGAAGACGAGTTTTACAATAAATACGTGATATGCAGAAGTGGATTGATATGCCGATGGAACGACCGAGATACGTATATCGAGTTTCTTGTATTACTCGTATGGCAAAACTCGATATTCTACCGTTGTTTACCGAGTGGTCGACGTCGAGGTTATCAATTTAACTGTGGGAATACATTAACATAATGCCCCAATAAATCTGTGTGCGAGGTAGATCTTTCTGGATCAGTTTATTTAAATAGAACGCCGACGTTTGCTCCTTGAACACAAAGTCGATATATCAGACAGTCTATGAAAATTCATAGAAATATATATTTTCACACTTACATAATAAAAATACACCATAAAGTAAAACGATTCAGATATTTTCATCACTCAACAGCTTAACTCAACTCAATACTCTACAATTAAAAATATAAATCGAATTGAGTAATCTATTACTGCGATTCAATTTAACAAGGATATATCATATTTTATATGAATAGAAAGTAAATCAATATACTATTTACTTTATTTATTATATATTGGCATCGTATTATGTATGCGATGCCTATGTTTTTCGTAAGAGGCGTGTAATCAACTATGAATGCGCTAGTCTGTACGGATGTAGCGTAAATCGAATCCAATTTTAGTAATTCGCCATAGGAAACTGTTGTTTCCATAAACCTAGAATAGTTCCATTATATCAGGTTAGTTGCCACGATCCCTAATTCATCGCCACTAAAATATCTAATTCTGAAGGCGATTTATTCTTATGCTTTTTCCGCTTTTCCGAGAAAATCGTAACAAGGAATGGTCGATCGGAATACGCTTATTTTTATATTCAGATCTAATACAAATATAACCGGCCGTATATAAAAAAATATTTTTCGATCAATAAAAAAAATATTTAATGCTGAGAATATAAAAATAGAAGCATTTCGATTGAACTTTGAAATAAAAAAATGATACAACGCACAAAAAATTTCAATAATACTCTTGTGAGTTATGAATCTAGAGCGCGGTTTTGACGTGAATATGTATAATTCTGAAATACTCTTTTTGTCTATTGTACGAGACAAAGGTTCGCTTCTTATATATACCACATTATACTCGAAATGCTTCATCTCACATTTCGTTTTATTCTCAAGACCTGATACTGTTTACCTTCACATGCCATCAGCCCGTGAAAATTCGCCGTCAGATGAAGGTTTTTAGTACGTTTCTTCGTTTTTGTGCTTTATAATGAGGAACGTTAGGTTGTACTGTGTTACGCTTTTTCTCTTGTATTTTTTCCCTTGAGTTTTTCCGTCGTCGTTATTATTTTTGGATTATAAAGAAACTTTTATTGCAATTCGTGTTTTATTATTTTCTATGCTTCGTTAATGGTTTGCTTGTATGATTCTTATTTTTCATATTGAATTGTACGAGTTTTTTTTACCGAACGAAATTAGATTTTCATCATTACTTAATGATCATAGACTTTTGTAAAAAAATACAAAGAAAGCACTACAAGTTTATTTTCTAAAAAATATTAATTGAATGTTATACTAAAAATACACAAAAGAATACTAACATTGTAAATAATCTTCGATGTTCACGTTCAATAAGAAATTATAAAATACCGATTTTAAACCACCAGACTATTTAAAATCCGTTCTATATTTGATCGTATACTTTTAATAATCTTTATTTCTAAAACTCAAGGGAAATTCAATAAAAAGCGATACAGACGGCAATATAAATCGCGCACATTTAATTGAAAAGGAATTCGAATTCACAGATCTATTGAAGCGAATCAAACTTAAAGTTTCACCGAATACATACGTATCATTCCAGCACGAAAATACTTCCAGAACTTTTCATCGACAGGATGAATAAATTTCCAACAACTTCGTTTTCGAGCGTCACACGATCGAACAACACTTTAATGGACTCGATGAAATGGTCTGGCGAGGCTTTGTGCTATGGCAAAATGCATTTCGATAGAATGCAAACGTTCGACAACAAGTTCAAAAATATATTGCGGCAATAAAAAACAGCACAAAACAGTTGTCTGCTCGAAATATTACCGACACAATAAGTATTCTACTGATGCCACGATATTTCAGCGAACGCTTTCGGCGAACACTGAGTCGATGCTTCGAATGCAAATAAATCTCAGCTCTCCGAAATTGTTCTGTGCTTAGTAAGATTTTGTATAGTGTGCGGTTTGTGTGTGGTTTTCTCGTAAGTTTTCATCTGTCGCACTGTACGATGTGGTGTAATGTATCCGTGGCGTAGAAATACGATATTCGTTAAAAATATTCATGTTGAATTCGTTTGGTTGAAGCATTTTGCGGTATTCACAGCTTCTTTGATAAATACCCCGAGTTAAATCCACAATTAAAAAAAATGAAATGAAAATTTTTGAATAGAGAATGAATGCAAAAATTTTTTTAGAATTCATTCTATGCATATTATGTACGTGTTTATTTCTTATGAGATTTCCAAGAATCGCAACTCGAAGAGACGCAGTACAATAGTTTTGCCTACGTATGCAACAAAACCATTGAAAATAAGAAAATCCAGGGTGACTTTTTATTCTAGCAGTGGAACTGCACTAGCATTGCACTTTTGCGCGTTACGTGCATTAGACCGCAGCATAACGAATTACTATTGTGTCAAAACCAGCAACGACATATTTCATGCCTCTAAATTTTAAGAATGTAATTTTTCACACTTTCGTGCCGAAAAAAACGTTCTCGTGTGCAGTCGCAGATCATTGTTATGCGTGGACTAAAGTGAATAATAAATAGGAAAAGCGAAACGTCAAAAATTCGCAAAAATATGAATTTATACGCGATTCGTGACCCGACAGTCTCGTGATACATGTCGCAATTAAAAGTGTCCTCTATTTTGACAGATATTTGCATACCTTTTCGTGTTACGAATGTGATATTTGCACTGACAGTTGGATATCGAAATTTTTCATATCAATGGAAGATTTTGTACAAAACGAATATCCAATGTCGAACAAAAAAAAATGTGGAATGATTTAAAATATTAAATCGAGATTATAAATTTATTTTAAAGTAGTCAAATAGAAAATTGAAATTTTAATAAGTTCTAAAATATGTATGTTTTTGTCAAGCGATGCAGAAGAAAATTAAAGCGGTATTTTTAAGATGCGCTTGTCAGGAACAAATTGGATTTTCCGAGGTATAGTGATACTGTCGAGTTTGTAGGAAAAATCGACGGTAGGTCATCTCAGCTCACCTGAGACGACATCTTAGCTCTGAAACTCAGTTTTCGGCTAGATAAAATGAAAACGAGTCGCACTGTTCAGAGTTTGTAGAAAATGAGAATTCTGTTTTTCGTGCACGAGCAGTTTGTTACTATTCCGCTGGTAGGGACATCTCATTTCGCTCGGATATGTTATGATATTTGAATGAGAATTGTGCAGAAACATTTTTGAACTTTATAATCGAAAAATATAATGCATGGAATAATTTAAAAATAATATTTACATAATATTACTCAGAGCGTCAAAAGTATACGTGGCTGAATATAAATTTGAACAAGTGTCCGTTAATAGTATGAAATTACGAAAAATCGCGATTTTGCATATTACAATATTTTAAAATATAGTCTGTGCGTTCTGAAATTTAACACCGGTGCAAATTACTGATTTTATCTCGCTAAAGAGAGTTCAACATTTTAAACCGTATATTTTGCAAAACTACTAGTATTAAGGGTAGTTTTACAAATTGCGCTTTGAATACGAAATCGATCATTTTACATATTGTTGGTTACTAAATTACATGAAGCGAAAATTTTAAATCATAAATGAAATTCAAAATAAAAATAGAATAATCAGAATGTGCTCATTTTAATATGATCATTCAAAATAAATGAATAATTTCGAATTAAATTTAAATAATATTCATATCAAATGGAAAAAAAATGAACTGAACTATGTATTTCGGGATAATTCAGATAACGATATGTTAGAAAATAATTTATTCATTGAGAATGGAAAGCCTATTTCAATAGTACCTAAATTATTCGAATCCTCTAATATACTGATTCTTTACTAATTCTATCGAATTTTCTTTTACAAAACCAAAAAAAAGTTTGATTTTTAATTAAAAATAATACATTATCGAAATCTGTATTCAAATATGAGCAAATAAAAATGATTCACTTTGAGTTTAATACTATTTATATTATAATTTTTCTATTATACGGACTACTTTTAATCCCAATTAGTCCAGACAAGAGAAATCCTACAATATATGACGACTGAAAAGACCAAGGGGTACAAGTGACATTTTTGCCGAAATTGAGTCATCTACAGAAATCGCTTCAATGTACGCTCATGTATTTGGTAGCAAAAGGATATATGTAAACGAATTTGGAACATGTACCGAAATATATCATCAAATCACTCGACTTCCTACTAATACATACATGTTCAACTTTGAGGACTTATCACCCTGAAGTCACTTACACCCCTTGGCCTTTTCAGTCGTCATATAAATTTTCATTTAACAATCGATCTTATAATTTAATAGAAACACATCTACAAAAAAAAAAAAAAAACGATCAAAGACTTCCAAAAATCCATAACAAAACTCGACGTCCGAACAGACTAACGACTCACCCGCAGGACCGTTTTCAGTTTCCGTTTTCCGAAAATCTCCATCGCGTCACGTACACGAGGGGGCCCCGTAATCGTAAAGTCGAGAAAACCCCATAGATCTGCGAATACGGGCCTGGGGGGTTAAACCACGTGGTGTGAGGGCACCCGAACGGGACATCACGTATGGGCGGAAAACCGAGCCGATGATGAATCAATCCGTGGAAAGTTTCACGTGTCCGACGTAATTCAGTTTAGCGCTTTTCGCCCGCAGGGGTCCGAATTTGTCGCAGGGATGGTTTTGAGGTTTATTTTCGGGTTGAATGTTTTATTTTAGTATTAGGGTATCTATTTTTTTAGTTTTGTGTTTTAATTAAATCGTTTTTTTATGTTAGGCGTATCACAATCGGTTAATTAAGGGTCAGTCTTTTCACTGATCTGGTTAATTATCTATAAAGTAACAGTTAGTTTTTAACTAGGAATTGTCGAAAATCTGTAGAATAAAGACATATTTTCGACAATTCCTAGTTGAAGTACTAATTAAATCTATGGTTAGTTAATTAGAGCAGTAAAAATACTGACATTTATGATTTTATTAGTGATTAAAAATGTTGACATATCTGTGATAGGTTTCCCATTTTACTCAACTTATACAAATCAATGCATAAAAATCTGGTTAGTAAAAAGTGAAAAATCACTAACTTAACTTATATAACTGATTGGTTTATGTAATAATATAATTATTTACGTGTTAAGTTAAAATTCTACTATAGATTCATTTGTATGAATAATTTAATTTAAACAATCGAAATCGTTATCACGAAATTCAATGAGTCATCAGTGAAATTATGATTCAGTTGTTTTCACACAATTTCATAATGGCATATAATAATATGATCTATTTAAATTTTTTGAATAGATTTATGAAATTATCTTTTCAACAATAATCAAAACATTTAAACTGAATTTCATTGCTATCACAAACATTCACACATTATATGACATGAAAGACCATTTTTACGAACTGCATAATAGAAACAGAAACCTTATTCATTTTTTTTAAAGTAAAAAATGTTTTTATTCGTATGTATGTACGTTTGCGGAAAACTCATAACATTCAACGTGCACACAATCCGAATGCAAATATAAAAACGCTAACAGAACCGCTAACGAGAGCTTTAGGCGAAGCTTTATTTTCCAATGCACGTTTCCGCGAACAATGCCCCTTTAGACATCTCCTCTATTGGTTGTCAATATAAGTGAATAATGTACGTGCACGTATAAAATATATCGCCGCATAAGAACTTCCACTATGTGGAGAAGATGATTCTCCATATTTCTTCGTTCCAGTGCCGCATCCAGCGGTTTTGGTGTTCGATTTGAATATATAATATTTCTGAATAAATTTCGACAGAATACATTTCAAATACTTTTGAAATACTATTTTTTGATGCTTACTTTAAATTTATTATATTTGATGTATTTAGATGTCATATTTAATATTTTCCTTGTTCTGCACTGGGTGACCCTCTAGGAGCACGTAGAGTCAGCATCCTTTGTGCCAAACGTCAGAATCTCTCTGTAGTTCTCATTTTTATGGATCGCTGCGAACGATGCCATAAAATTCGAATCGAATATGTAAATAAATACGAGTCTCTTTACTTGTCTAAAGGCAAATTTGATTTGTGCCCCTTTCAATCGAAGGATTTTTAATATGAACATGTAGCTACTTCTCGATCTGAACATGTCAAGTATGAACTATGACTTTTAGTTCGACCGTTATAAGTAAATTTATTTATCGGATATATAAATTTTATTTTATAAATAAATCTTTGATATAAATTTAAATGAAAAGAAATGTTTTGAATATGAAAGCATCGTTAAGTTAATTCAAACTCACGTTAATACGACCTATAAAAAGAAAAATCTGAATAGAGCTCAACCCCACTAATTTCCTTCGAACATAAAATAAAGCGGACGAATGAAAAATAGAGAAAAATAAACGGACCTCGATATGCCATTGATATGCTCTTCGTTCATTTTCCTTTTGAAAAATCTCAAACCCGCCTCCATTTTTTTAAATTCTATGGAATCCTCACAGAAGAACTCGTTTTGATTGACTCGAGCATCCTCGTCGGCACAAGCGAGCATGAAACGAGGAACACTCTTATTTAGCATTCATTCAAATAATTTTCGATTCTGCACAATTAATAATTGAACACATGTCGTTTATTTGAATGGAAGAAATCAACATACGTACATACATACGATCGGAACTGTCGACAGGAAATCGAATATCCAGCAAATATTTGCAGCGGGAGCACGCAATACGATCGAGTGCAGAGCATGCACTCTACAAAATCGTTATTTATCATTTCGAAACGGATTATTTAGCGGGTGTCGAACTGCTAACGTCGCTTCAGAAACCGGGAAATTATGGATGAAAAATTCACGCGAATTCGAGAATTTCCCGACCGCGAATTTTCAATATTGTACGTGCTATTGACGCTCGAGCCAGAGGCGCATTTTCTGCATAAGGCTTTTTCGCGTTTCAGGAAGTCGGTTTTTTTATTCGGTTCGTATATAATTATGTCGGTTTTTCGGTTCTATGTAGAGTGGTACGTGATCTCTGAGTTTTTCCCGGAATTCGTATGCATTCCGCGTCGATATCGACAAAATACATGCGTGTTTTCTCCTCCTTTATTTGGAAAATGAGAGGAATTTCAATTCATTGACACCTCATATGAATGTGTTTTTTTCCTCGTTTTTCAATATAAAATTTAATAAAAGATTATATTAACAGAGAAAAAAGTAAAAAAAAGAACAATGTGCTTCGATCAAAATACAATAGGACTGGTATAACATGGTTTTATACAAAACTGTTTCGATTTGAAATGATTAAGAAATTATGTTTTTTTTAAATAAGTAATACTATTTTACTTTAAAATAATAAATATAGTTAATTTCGCGAAAGAAATAAATAAATCTTACGTAATTATTTTGGCTCTAAAATATTTTGATATGAAGCGAAAATATTTGAAAAATACATTCGATACTAATTTATCAATTCATATGTACGTCTGATTGAATTTTAAATCATCACTCAATTCATAAATAAAAAATGTACTATACAGATTCGTATTATACAAAATTTAATCAATCTTAATTGTAATTGGATCTTGAAATTTAGATCGTGTAATGTATCGTGATAATAGATAATAGATCGTGTAATATTGTATTAAACGTATATTAGGCACACAACATAAATTGCAATCAATAATGCATTAAAGACTAATTATAATAGGAAACTTTGAATGTCAAACTGATATTAAATTCTCATTACACACACACAATCGAAAAACGCATTAAACCCCCGACATTCCAATCGGAAAATTCCAACGGATCTCGAACAGGTCATCGTCGACCCGAAACCCAACAGGACCAAATAAGAAGTTGCCAGTTCGCATCCCGACACATCCGATATGTAGATTGGAAGTCGGTGCAAATTCCAACGTACACGAGGGGGATGGTGATTTAATTAAATCGATCCGTTACATACGTATCTACATATAATGTATGAAGCGAAAGACTACACGAGGTGTAGACGACGACGAGCCTTTGTCGTATGAGATCGTGCTATCGCGAAATTGGAAATTCGAGTGCAAATATGCATCGACTACGTCATTTCTCTAGTATATGCGTCTGATCAAATATCGCACTGGATGCATTCGAATGGTTCTACTTTCTAGTGCATACTTCGTATTTCATCGAAGGTTGTGTGTGTGTTCTATTTTCGTTTCGTTCGAGTTTTTGATTTGATGGCAGATTGCGAGGTGATGTATGTAGGTGGGTCTTGTTTGTGTCGAATGTAATACGATTTTGTATTAAGGATTTTGATTACATTTCTTTGAATGAGAAAAAATTATAAATAAATAATGAAATATGAGATTACATTTGAAAATATGAACGAAAGATTGATCTCTCATATCGAATATAGTCGTCAAATCAAAATATTAATGTTGAAGACGGTAGATAATTTCAAAATAATTTCGATTTGACGGGTGGTTTTTTAAGAAAAAAAAAAATCAAAGCCAACAATTTTTCAGAAATAGAATTTAAATGTTTCAGAATTTGAATTTGATGTTTGAAAAGAATCTATTCGAATTTAACTTGTGTTTTTTCAAACAATATGTTTATTTTTCCTCCAAAATTGCTTTAAATTTGACAGTAGATAAAACATGAAAATATGGAATCTGACTCATGAATAAGATCAAAATAATAAATAACAAAATCCAGCTAATTAATGAAAGTGTATAAGCAACAAGAAAAGCTCATAAACAACATAAAAAACACATTATTTCTGCGTGTTATACAAAAGAAGTTAATTTTCCATAAAGAAAGCGAGACGGCTCACATGCCTTTGAATAACATCATTGGCAACATTATCGGTACAGGCTGTATACTTAATTTAATCTCATTTCGAATTCACGTGTTCAACAGCTATTATGCGTTCTTAATATGGTAAACGTAACGCACGTCACGTTATGTGTTGAACCAATATGTTATATGTATTCCATTGTGCGAGAGCCGATTGTGGGATTTGCATAATAAAGGACCGAATTTTGATATCCTAGCGAATCTAACACATTCAGCGTTTGAGATAAACGAAGGTATTGTTCGCCGTATTTCAGAATATAAATTAATTAGTATATTTTATAAGTTACATATGATGCGCATTAATATTTTCAAGCTAGACATAAACTTTTTCATAGTTGGGATATATTGTGGCAAAGTGACTATATTTGAGTTCGACACGTAAAAGCTTGCCGAGCTGTAGCGCGCGTGAAAACGTTCTCGCGTGATGAAAATCCACCTAGCAAGGAAAAATTCCACGATACTCTCTTTATTTTTTTCTTCTTCTACTTCTTCCACTATACTACTTCTTCTTCGGCTTCTTCTTCCCGCTCTCGCAAGCGCCTTTCGCAGGCGACTGCGAAAAGGGAGAAGTAAGCCGGCGTTAGGTAAAATCAATCCCGTCGAATCCCTATCTCGCGGAAAAGTGTTGACCCGAAGATTTTCCCTTCGCGGAAAATCGTCCGCGGCGAAAAGTCACGTTTGAGCTTTTCGCCGCAACTTTTCCGACCCCCGAAAATTCCTGCATCAAATTTTTAATTTCGGGATCTTATCCCTCGAGGGTGTCCCGGGATCGGACGTTCGTTCGCGACAGACGTCGCGACGTCACTCGCTGGCAAAGTTTTGATTGAAACGAATTAAGTTCGCGGGATTTTCTCTTGTTAAATTTCTCTCTCTCTCTCGTAGCAAGAGAGAGGTTTCACTTTTTATTATTGTGTCGAAAGGGAGATGTGCCCTTTCCATCCGCGGACCGTGCGGTTCTGTTCTGTTTGTGGACCGCGAGGGCAGCTTGGTAAAAATGACATTTTTATGGCACATCATTATGTATAACTCGGATGAAATTTTTAGACGACTGAATCAAAAACAAAAGTATTTACTTAACTTAAATATGATCTAAAAACTAAAAATGTACTAGAATAATAAAATATTTCAACAAAAAATACTATATTTGAATAAACCATCTAGAATCAAGTCATCAAAAATTCACTCTCGCTCTCTGCCGAAAATAAAAATGATTTATATACTAGGGAACTATTATGTATGAATAAAATTAATATCAAGCCGAATATCAAATGCTTCGTCGAGTGCGGGTATCGCTTTATGTGTTCAAGAAATGTCATTTATAGAATATGTCATAAATCATAACACGATACAAAGATTGATGATGCTGATTTCATAACCCATTAGCCGCACACATGTTAAATATACACGCAATATGTGAAAATGAATTAACGTAGTTTTAGTGGAAAATAATCGAAGCCTATTGTTGGTCGTAATGATCGAGCGAATGCTATCAATAGATGAAATACAAAACGGTGAAAGGGAAGTTATATTTCATCTGAATATAATTATCACTTATCGATTATTTTGCCGTGTTAAAAGGCTTCTTATATGCTATTTAATATTGTATAATATTACTTATGAGCCGCATTTTCGGCGAAATTCCATAGAAAGTTTTACATAAACTTTAATAACGTATCGGTGTGTTGAAATATTTTGTAAGAGTGCTTGTTCAAAAGCGCGTTCTCGTAAAGAATTCCACGAATAAATTTCGATTTAGCTTTCTTCAACATTAATGAAATTTATTACCTTGTTATATATTTTGTCATCATCAAAGAACTTTCGATAAATACCATCGACAGAATGGAAAAAAAATAATTAAATAAACAAAGGTTCATTTAGAAGAATTTTATTGACGAATACGACTAATAGTTTAAGAAATTTGACTAAAATGAATAGAAATCACGAATACATTTCGATTCGACGGCTTTCTGCGAAATTGCGTTTCGAAAAGCTTTCTTTTGTTGGCTTTTATAGAATTTTTGATGTCTGCCGCTGTTGCTGATGCGGATTCACCATTATTAATGGAAGCCAAATAAGAAAATGTCAACAGAGGAGCGACAACATTCGTTACGAAATAGCGAAAGCATAGAAAGCGCCATTGTTATTTATTTGTACCGAAAACGAACGGTGCTATTTAAAAATTAAACCGAATCGAATCATTCATTTATCGCGCCGATTTACATATATTATTTTGCAAAAAAATAAAAATTATACTAGAAAGTATTAACAATGGAATTGTAACAAATGATTTTAGAAATTCCTCTACCCATTTAAGACCGTTCGGATTAAATCGCGCGCTCGTGTCCGAGAGCAAATCGCCTAATCCTAATAAATTGAACGGTAAATAGCAATTTTTTCACGCCTCTGAAAAACCTGAAACCCGGCAAAAGCATTCAGCTTGGACCGAAGCGTCGCATATTTTTTGAAAATGTGCGCAAAATTGGGTCGTTAAGGCACAATACGACCGAGCTTTGAATTCCCGGACTAATTTATTAACCGGACAATAATTTCCGGTAACGAATCGCACGTTCCATTGTGCCCCGAAGTCAGATTGTCTAATTCAATCAGCAACATTCGAGATCATCCACGGTTTATACGGAATATAAAATAGAACCTGCGCTCTCTTTACGGCTTCGCGTCCATTATAAGGTTTTCATCTTATTGTGTGTAGTTGTCGTCGAGAATGTATTTCCAACAATGGAAGCCTGGGACGGTTCCTATATCCATTTCTGTTAAAAAGACACTATTTCTATATATAAGGCTTTTCCGCCTATTCGTCTTATCTAAAAAAGGTTGAATCGGTACGGTTGAGCGGAAGCGTATTTTTTTTATAAATGTTGTATTATGCGTTTTATATAAAGCTCTTTCGTACGTATCATTTCATTGATGTGACGTGTGAGCACTGTTTTGAATGATAAACTGCAAAGGATATTTGTTCCTCTGTGCTCTAGCTCTGGGCGGACACGAGATAAACGACACATGTAATTTTTGAATAAAATGTCAAGAGAAAATATAGAACGACGCGATATAAAAATAAAATTCTATAGAATTATAAAAATATTTTTCGAAGAATTAAATACGTAGAGGAACAAAATGTAGCAAGAATGAAAATATTTCGCAGAAAATTTGCGGTACGATTTTACGATAGTCGAAAAAATTTATTAAACAACAAACTACACATAAAACTGACATATCGTGCGAAATATGTGCTCAGTACGACGGCACGCACAAAAATATTTCTGAACGTGTTATATTGGACTTTCGTCGTATCGCTACAAAACAGCCGATATCTATTTGTATTTTTGCACAATAAAATATTCATTCCGACGGTATTATTTTTTCCTAGTATCGAAGTTCCGAGAAACAACGCAGCCTCCGTCGAGAAGTTGCATTTTTCTTTATCGAAGAAACCGAACACAAAGACGACCGCGAAAACCTCAACTAATAATTAATGAATCAAGATCTAAGTCTAACGAGGTAAAAGCGTACGTTGCGCGAATTTTGGTTAACGTTGGCAAATAATTAATAAAGCTCGTTCCACGTGAATCGGCGGTCACGGCTACGAAGTACTGAAACGACGGCGATTAGCAGCCAAATTCCCCCGTGTTACCAACTAACATATTACACTAACTATAACTTATTTTATCATACTACATATGCGGAAAATTGCTGATCTTAAACCCCATTATCTTCAAAGTGTTTAAACTCACCTTAGCGAACGTTTGATTAATATTTTTTGAGAATATGTAAGCCATTTACGGAAATCGAACTTGAATATTGAATTGATCACTCATTGAACTTCCGTTTTAAATCTCTTTTTTTTTATGTGAAGTTATTCACTTCATACACTAAACGTCTCCTGTGTAATATCTAAGGAACCCCACAGACTGCCGATTTTAGTAGGGTTAGTAAAATAATTAAAAAAACTACAACGATTTAATCTCTATATAAAAAAGTACTGAATTTAATTGTTGTCCCAACCAAAATCGGTTGTTTGTGGGCGACTCTTAAAAAGTAAGAAAATTTATATCAATATTAACCATCATATAATCTATATTGATATAATAAAATAATATTTGAACGGCAAAAATGGAAAAAAAAAGTTTCAGGCTGTGTAACACTTGTCACGTTTCGGGTGCTAGGGTCGAGGGCTCGTTTTGATTTACTCGTCGACTGCGGACTTTCTACCGCTGTTGGACTTTCGTGTGCTAGTTTTCTCATGTGTGTAATCCGAAAGTAGACTGTTTTATCGAGTCAGAAGCTAAATAATACCTAAATCCTAGCTAGGCTTCGGGATTTCGCACGTACGAGGTACAGAGGAGGCGAACGCGCTTATCGTCTAGGACCGAGCTCGCCCGTGTCGCAATACGCGGGATTTTCTTCGCATTAAGCTCGTTTTATTGCGTTGTGCTTAATTTTTTTCAACATAAAGATGTTCTTAGTTTAATTCTAGACATTTATGCGTTTTAACTTTCCGGGTTATCGCGATGCAAAAGGAAGTTTCACTAAGTTAAATATAGCCATTCGGCGACGTCGCAATGCTCGTCCCTTCTGCTATTTCGAATCAAATTACGCTATATAATATTTGAAATTTGTGAAAATATCATTTTTTCATTATTTACATAAATATTTGGAAACGTTCTTGTAAAAATACTTCATGTTTGTAGAATTTTTTAGAAAATAAATATCCATGAAAATTATTTAGATGTAAAGCAAAATATTGAAATTTTTCACAAAATTATTATTTTCGTTTGTACGAAAACGTTATTTTAGGATTGATTAAAAATAAAATCACTCACTTTTGGTAGGATCGAGCTGGTACGACGACTGATGCTCCTTGTCGGAGACCTTCGGAGCCTCCAGCGTATCGTAAGGTGCCCCTTGGTACACCTCGGCCCTTTGCGTCATGTCCCCATCACAGCGAACCTCACATTATTGCCGCACTCATGTTTCGATAGTATTTTATTATGAAATCTATTGTCTTTAACCTATATTCGATCAACGAACCCGCATACTAGACGACCTCTTCTCGTTTCGATATTGAAATATTCGCTTTCGCCATTTTCGGTCGACTCGTCGTGTCGGGTTCGCTGGTACACCTGAAACAAAAAAAACATGTTTTTTAGTCAATTTGTTCGATTTCCAAACACCGAAGTTGGATTTTTCCGAATTAAAATGCGGGAAAAAAATGCGGTTTGAATTCAATTCAGTGCCGGATCGAGTGCATACGAATATGCAACTTGGCCTCGTATGCAAATGCGCGAGCTTACGAGTCACGCCAATTATGCCAATAAAAACTAGTGGTTTTATTTGCTTTTTGACATTTGAATTTTGTAATATTTCAACGACTTAACGGGGATCGAGTTGTTTTGTTTCGTGTTTAAACAAAGTTGCAGTTTCGATCGTTGTTTGTTTGTATGCTGAGTTTGCGCGAATTTTACATTCAAATTGTTTTTTATTGAAATCCATTTCAAATTTAAAATATTTTAATTTGTGATTAGTTAATTAAAATCTATTATATGGAATAGTTCATGTACCAATATTGTTTGTAATTACTAAGTCAACACAGATTACTCGATTAAATTTTCAACACTAATCCATTCCGTTATATCACAATATCAAATCGTTTCGAACTTAAACAAATGTTACTTGAATTGATAATCATTCATTTGAATAATTAAGGGTAGATCTTTTCATTTTATATAACATATGAGTCAGTTAACACTGACTACTTGAGATTAAAAAATTGAAAAGATCGGCCCTGAAATATTCAAGAACAACACCTATTACATTACAAACAGCAAAACGACTCTAGCTCGATTTACGACACACCCTCACGACGTCCGCTCTGAACACCAATAAAATTCAACTTTTTACATCGAAACTCATTCGAATCGAGCAAATATATTATAAACAAGCTACAATGCAAGCAATAATCAGCGAGGTCGAACGTCGGACGTAAACTCGCATAATTCAGTTCACACTATTAACACGAGACGCACGTGCTCCTAAGTGCTCTGGGGGTCTAAACACACACGGCACACGTTGGCGTTTAAGGGCAACTTTGTCGCTTAATTTACGATAAAAGATTTCCCACCCATTGAACATGCTTAATGGGAAACAATAATAAATATGATTAACCATACGCAGCGCGTGGTGCGGTCGCCCTTATATCGTGCTCCGCTTTAACCCTCGAAATTAAATCGTAAACTTTGAGACGTCTTCTTTACTGCGAGTTTCGAAGCAAATTGCTCGGAGAGATCTGCTCTTGTAATGTTCGTGGATGCGATACGTTTCAGTGATGATTTATTCAATTCGAGTTGAAAATGTTTGAAAAAAAAAGTACTATTTCAGGTGGATGCACTGTAATTGCATTTTAAATCATTTTAATTCGCGTCGGCTACCTGCTTCGCCGAATTACTGTCCCAAGGTTTGCAACCTAATTTTACACCCGCATACAATAGTAGTACGAGATAAGCTTAAGTATCAAATAAAATTTCAACAAAGGAGTGTATAAAATTTTCATACTTGAAATATTTAAATCGTCGCGTAGCAAAATTGCGATTAAAATTCGATCTTAGCAATAAAGCATAAATTGATAGCATTTTATATCGGGTTATCTGCATTGTTTGCGAATAAAGCTGCATTCACAATGAAGCCCCATTGTGGCAACAAACACGTTGCAAATACCCGAGAACGGAACAAAGAGCTCGTTGCCGAACAACAACGACTAGAGCGGAGCACTTTCGACACCGTCCTCGTATAAAACGATAGTAGATGGCACCAATAAAAAGGTACACACCTTATTGAAAATTTTGTTTATAGACCCATAAATTTTCCGGAGACGAAACGTTGTAGACCGGCCATTTTCCGAATCGCACAGGTGAACCCGAACCAAAATAATAAGCGAAAGTTGAAATTTTGTATGTCGTTTGTCGTTTTTATTGTCTACGATTTGAAATAAATGGAGTTCAAATGCGTTAAAAATGGCTATTTCGAATTTGAATCTCGCGGCCTCGTTGGAAAATTTCATTCTGGAGATTAATTGGAATTGATGTGTCGAAGATTGAACGAGGCTTAATTGATAGTCGTTAATTAGAATTTCTAGTCTGAAATTAATTTTGCACTGTTGTATAATATATCATTTTGATTACAAAAAATATTTATATGACTTATTTAATAAATAAAAAAAATGAATAGATTGTCGTTGATGACAAGTTAAATGAAAGCATCCATCTAAAGACCATTGTTGCAGAGTATTATAAATTTGGAAGCTCGGTGGCAAAGAATGAAGTTTCTTTCATATTACAATGAAGTCGCTGCGGAGACCGTTAATATTTATTAACGTTTTAATTATGAGTTACGCATGTTTCTTATTAAGCGAAGTGTTGAACGTCCTCGTTATCAAATTTCTAGGGTAATGTTTGTTACGTTATGTATTTTTTTCTCGTCGGTTCACCTCATCCCTTGGACGAATTAGCGACGACCTTTTCCACGGAGACAACGTAACGAAATATAAAACAAAATACATTTCATTACGTCTTCAGAGCTTTTTGAATTTTGTTATTCAATTTGCGGAAAGCTTTTGCGCTAAGTCTGAGATTCTGCGTAAAATTTACTTACCTCATATTTTAGAAACACTTGAGGTGCTATCTGAGGTAAAGCTATTTAAATTTTACGACACTTAGAAAAAAAAAGAAAAACCGCCACTCCGCGAATTTTCTCGTAATATCGTTTATAATAAATACTCGCAATATAAGCAAAAAAAATGTACGTTCAATCTTCTGAGAATTCATTTTTATTGTATTTCAGATATATTTCTGCGACGTTTATTCAATTCAGTTATGAATAATGTCTTCATATTCCTCGCGAGCGAAATTATATTTTCGTGTCTTTTTCTAATTTTGTACGTTAAATGGAATCTTTTAAGTTTACAATTTCATAATTGCTACCCGGAGTCACGTGAAATGCATGGAAATAGCATGCACGTTTAAAATATTAAAGAACAATGTTTCATTCGTATCGTTTGCAGATCTCGTTTCCGCAGGCTACCACAATTCTTTGCCTGTTATCGTTACATTATTTTATTTTCCGTTGATTTATCTCCACTCTTGTACGATATGCACAGAAATAACCAACGAGAGAAATAAATCGGACGAAGCGTTTTCCCTACCCAGACTTCGTTTCATTTCATTTTTTTTCGGTATTACAACAAATTTATTCACACAGCTCGTTCGCCATATCGATACAAAGAAGCGAACTCATAATGGAAAATATGCACAAGCGAAAAAGTTCAAAAGCTGCTCACCCGTATCGGCGAGCTTAAAAATGGGTACAAATTTAAAACACGAGTCGCATTTGTACATTTCACGCGATAACGTGCTAAAGCAGTTTATTTCTGAATTTATGTGCAGCTTCGCATTAAGAACGTTCTGAACAAAAACAACTATCTCGTAATTTGCAACGGCTTTTCCTCGAAAGCAGCTCAAAAGCTGCAATCGTTCGAGAACAATGAGCACGGCCGACTAGAGCATTCGTTGTTTCCGTACGAGAATTCGTTGTAACTTGACCGCTTTTAAGGAGCCGAGTCTCGAATTTCTCTCGCAAAGAATGTGGAAAGGGGATCGGTAATTTTCGTGATGAATAGCTTTGTATTTTCGCGAAGGCCATTAAATCTCGCAGGCTTCGAACGTCTAAGGTTCGCTCGTTCGTGGACCGCGTTCGGTACACTCTCGTGGGAAATGCTGAATAAGGGGAAATCCAGTGCAAGCGATGCAATCTGAACTCTCTCTACGCTTCTCTACAGAATATTTAATGAATGTAAGATAAATTTATGTGTTTTCATTATAATTTGTTGTATAAAGGTATAATTCTCAATTAAAATATGTATTGGAAGTGTTGAATACGAAACAAAAATAGAGCATGTTGGAACTGTCTTTAGATATCTCAATATAAGTAAAATCTTCTTAACACATATTTTCATGAGTGAAACAATTTAATATCATTCATATTTAATGAAAAGACAAATTTAATCGTGTTTCGATAAAAATATGAAACTCTAAGGAGCATGGGTAAAAATATATTATAACTGTCCTTAAACTCCGATACAGGCTTGAAGTCGATTAACTTATAATGACCCCAAAATTAGTATTATATAGTATTTGTCAACCTCAAATTCATTTGCATTCACGAAAAATTTACAAATGAAAATTGATTATAGAACGTATGAAACCACTTACTGGTTGAAAATATTAAATTTTCTGCAAAAAATGAAAATTCATAGCAGATGTCGTCCTAGTAAAAAATCATAAGATTGCTCATATCTATCAATTAAAAAATATTTGAAATCTATTCAGTGGATATCACTTTTGAGGGTGAAATTTTTTATCCACCCTCCTTTATATTACAAAAGTCGTAATAACTTCAATAACGTTATTATCTAAAAATAACAAAAATAAACTAAAAAAACAATAAAAAACATATCGAATCGAATCAAAAAATTTAATCAGAAACCCCCAATAAATCGGAAAAACCTCGACAATACTTCGGCAGATCAAAACGACAATGCAACTCGTCGACAATACGTACAACAATGCTCGGTGAAATTAAGCGGCCGCAACGATAGATAGGAAATCGCTCTCCGTGGAAACATTTCGACAGCTCGAATACCGCTTTTACAATGGGACATCATAAATTAAACGCGATGCGTCGCGGATCATTCATCTTCGTTCGAACAAATAAATTGTTAGCGCGAGCTTTTTATATATCGCGCCTTTTCCTCTCGCTTTTACGCACATTTTCCGCAAAATATACCCGCAGACGTATCGTCGGTATTTATAAATGTATACATATTTTCGCGCTCGAGGTGTGTGCTGAGCCAGTGGTGGGTGTTAGATGTTAAATAAAGAAAATCAGTTGGAAAATCGTGGAATTTTTTAAATAGAAAATTTCTAGAACATATGAAATCATTATCCAAATAGATTATTTTAGATGATAATTTCTAATTAATTAATGGTTATCATTAAAAAATTGCTGCAGAAGGGAGTGTGGGTTTAAAAATTTTGAGATAAGTTGTCTCGAAGTCATTTTGTTTCTAAACTATAATCGTTAGAGCAACTAAAATGATTGTTAAAGTTGCACAATGCTTATTGATATAATTTAATGCATATAATGACATAGCATCACTGCTTTATTTCTCACAAAATTTTCCAACTTCTAGTCCCACACTCAATAATTACAAATCGTTACGTGCTCTATATTATGAAAGTAATTACGAAAATTGAAAAAAAAAATGAATTGTTTTTTCATTAATTTTCAAATTGTTGTATAAAACTAAAATATTTGTTTGAATTGAAGTAATTATTTTTTATTTATTTTTTTGAATAAAATCAATCCCAAAATATTATCTTGAAACGAAAGACACAGAATTCGCACATCAGTTATAATTGAAATCATACATTATGAATCGATTCAATCCAACGATAAATCATTCAAATTCAAATCAATCAAAGCACATTTTCGACACAAATCTAAGCATTTATTATAATGAAATCCCATTTTTTTTCACATTCTCAATACATCCCCCAAAATCCACCACTGGTCCGCACACAATAATAATATATACAGCCTCCGCCTTGGGCCGCTTTCGTTTGTTCGTTATTTATCGAGCGCACCACTTTAGCTATTACACCTCGGTCTCCTTCGCCATATACTTATGTACACTGATACGTATTGTACGATACGATATGTACCTATACACTTCTGCTATATTCCAGATGTGTACTTGTACTGATAGGGCGAGTATTTATCGGCGACGATTCCCCCCGAGGCTCACTATGGAAAAGTGCCGTTTTTGCCGGTCCATTGCAATCGGTGTCTAACGTTTTGTACGTATTTATTGTTATTTCCATCGGACGTTTCGGAAAAACTGACGCTTTTTTGTCGGGGAAGCTCTCGGTTGCGGTTTGCGTTTTGTATGTGTCATTTTCGTAAATATTTTTGATTAATTTTTGTATTCGTGTAGTATGTGTATCGATGAATATTCACGTCTAGAATATGTCACATATCGTACGAAGGTCGACTGCTGACTGAAAGATCTCGAGTTTGATTCCCGAGTGGAAAAAGATGTTTCCATTCGGCTTTTCCAAATTGGGCATTCAACCATGAGTAAAGCGAAAGTTTTCTCAAACTTTCAGGACAGCACTTTTGAGTTAGAGGAAAAAAATCACGATACGTGCTTACTCTATTAGCTACGAATCTATCTATATTTATAAATCTACCATTAGATCAGGTTTATTTGAGTCAGATTTGAGACCCGAAATCTACAATTAGCCGAATTATAATTGAAGACGATTAGCATTCATGTGAGATGATATGATGTACGTTTCTATGGTGCAATGGCATTAATCTCGCGGCGAATTAAATTCGCTCATAGTCGTTTCGGACGTTTACGAACACGGTTTTATTGCGAGAACGCGAAACGCGAACAGCTCACGACGCACATAACACTATACGAGAGATCGTTATTCTTCCCAGTGTCAATTTGCGTCGCGAATGTTGCGAATTATGTACGTCAAACTCGGTACAAGGCCCCTTAAGCCGGCTCTGCACTATGTGCCTGCCGCACGTATCCATTGTACGCTCTGACTGCGCCAGTTCGTTCGGCACGTATGGTCTTCGAATCGTATATACGTAAAGATAATGAAGATGAATATAAACTTGTACATGTGTGTTTTCTAGATTTTTTTATACGTATGTATAATACTTTTTCAAGTCTGTGAAAATTCTTGTTTGAGTTCCGAGCGCTTGAATAAAAAATATCGTCTGGGTAATTCGTTTGTCTGTTGATTCAGTAGGCACGTATGGTTTTCGAATGGTACGTGAAGATAATGAAAATAAATATATTTTCTGTGATGAATTCACTGAAGCAACGTTTTTATTTTCAAAACAATCACTCTTTCGCTATCCAATTTATTACAGGTATATGAAAAAATGACCTGCACAAACACAAATAGAAATAACAAACAAATTGATCAACTACGAATTCAGTAGAATCGAAAGCACTTCAATCGAATATTGATTTGACAAAAAAAATCTAATAAAAACCCTATAGTGTATGAAGCCGCCTTTAGAACCTTTAACTGCCACCCCGAGAAGAGTATAATCGTTTCGTTAGAGGCCAAAAGAAAACCAGCCCCGTATGGGAACTACGGAAGTTTTATGGGCACGTTAAACGGACGTTCTTCGACTCTATATTCGGTTCGTATTTTTGGAAGAGTTTTTCGACAATCGTCCTTCGAAGCGTGAAGAATTGACATATACACAGATCGTAGGACACGCTAACAAACTCTTCCTGTACTTGGAATACGTGAACGGATCTCACACGTTATGATACAATCAGAATTTTATAGGTAGGGTTACAAAATTGAAGCTTTTTATTAGAAAAATATTCAAATTGTCAAGAAAAATCCGATAAAGTTTTCATACAAATAGTTGGAAATGAAATCGAGTGACCAGATTCGAAGTCAAAACAGAAGCACTAGTCATATTTTTAGAACGTTTCAACAGCCCTGATTATGGGGAGTTATTTCGCGTAGTTTCTGCGATACGCGAAACTTTTTTAATATCGGAAAATGTTTTCGTCGTTTGTCGATTGAGCCGAAGAGTTTTTATTGCCCTTACATCGTCGAAAGACCAGCTCCGTAGTCCCGATAAATTTTTCTATGGGAAATTTACGGAACGGCCTTTCGGGGCAGTTCTTCCGCAGAGTCATATTGCGCTCGACCGCTCTCGTTGTTGTATTAATTATTTTCAATTGTCGTGTTATTGGCGTGTGCTCGATTTGTCGTTGATTAAAAATGGTACTCGAGTGTGCGCCGAAGGGAAAACTTATAAGTTCGCCCCCGATATTGTGTTCGTCTGTCGGCGAAGTTCTGTGAGCGAAGGAAACGATATTGAATCGCTAATTGACTATTGTATTTTATTACACGCGACTAATATGAAAGTTGTTGTGTTATGGAAAGAAAACCATCATCTCATTTGTTACGTGCACTTTGTTCTAGATATATTAGCTTGTTAGGTTGGCCTGGTTGAGTATCGGGAACACTAGACGAAACTAAGGGCGCTACATTTGCATTTATATTCAAATTATGAATTTGTAGTGTTTATGAGATATAAAATAATATTTTTATGTTGATTTTAACAAGGAGACCATTTGAATATAAAATTGCTGAATTTGTTGGAACTCAGTTGAAAAAGTATGTATATCTATAGTTATAGACGCAAAAAAATATGAATAAAGAAAATGCAATTTTCATTATTATTCTAGATATCATAGATCAAAGATTAATATATTTATGAAATATTCTAATAAAAAATCAAATAAAGCATCTCGACGTATCAACAAAGGAATATAAACATCATGAAAACTGAGATATTGCATTTTCTCCAATAGAATATGATAAGGTAATACTAACTTTATGTACCTATTGATTCAATAAGTAGTACATAGAGTTGACTTTTTAGGTAAACAGGTAGATGTTTACCTAACTATTTTCTCATTCTAAGAAGTGCAACATCTTACTTTTCCACTAAGTCATCGATATGTTCAACCATTTTCTATTAGTATACCTAACAAATATGCATACTAAAGTAATCAACAATATTTGAAAAAAATATTAAGAGATACACTTTCATACTTCACCATAAATCTATAATCGCACATTTCTACCGAGTCTCAACAAACCAAAGCTCAAACGCACCGAAACTCCCATACACACAACAAAGCGAAAAATCAAAACTCTCAACACCGACATCCATCACACGACACGCTTCACACATACGCCCACCGTATGAGCATAGCCCCCAACCAAACACAACATACAATAGAAAATCTGAACCGCCGAAAACAGTTGGCGTAACCGAGCAAGGCGGTCGCAACAACCGCCGTAATTCATCACAACGCCGAACAATACTCGGCACATAAATCAGACGATAGTGGCACACAATTAATTTCGCCGAGTGGGCGGGATGGGTGGGCGGATGGCGAGGGTGTCCTGCGACCGGACCGCAGGTCGACAACTGACAACTGTCCGTGATGTACTGCCAGACCTACACCATCGCTCCCATACCCGTCTTGTGTGGGGTCTGGCTCGTGGCAGTTGTCAACTGAAGGTGTCTTCTGCGATTGTCTTGTTATGGTCGGTTTGTCTGAGGCGGTTGTGCGTTTGGCTAATTTGCTTGGTGCAATTTGATGATGTGACTCGAGGATGTCGTTTGAGTGTTTGCTCATTACGAAGGAAGCCTTAAGTCTTGTCTGTTGACTGCATCCTATTCTATGTCAGATTATTAGGGAGGCCTAGTTGGGTACCATAAACACTAGACGAAGCTACATGCTCATTTTTGATAATAATAATCAATATCATATATGACGACTGAAAAGATCGAGAGGTATAAGTGACATTTTTGCTGAAATTGATTTATGTACAGAAATCACTCATATATTTGGTAGCAAAAGAATATGAACGAACTTGGAACGTGTGCTGAAATGCATCATCAAATAACTCGACCTCTATCTAATACATGTAGATAAATGTTTACTGTTGGCGTGCTTTTCTCGAAATCACCGCAAAGTCATTTGTACTCCTTGGGCTTTTCAGTCGTCATATATGATATCGATATTTATTATCAAAAATGAGTTTTAGACAAAGTACGATAGAATGTTATCATATCTAGATAAATTTTAATTGATAAATGTTGAAAATACAGCTAAAAAGTGCATTTCTAACTTAAACTTATGTATAAGTAACTTAATGACCATACGAACTCAAGCATGAAAATACACCCTTATAGTCTTAAGTATTTGAGTTTCCTTGAGAGTAGAGCTAGGAAAATTGGCTCTGTTAAGTGTTCCTTGGTTGAAATCTGGATTATAATAGAGTTAGTTAACTTGTCGCGGTTTTTATTAAATAAAAAAATATTTCACGTTTATAAATACATTTGAAAATACCCAAATACCCATATTTAAAAGGAAACGAATCATATTCAAAATAATATGAAATAGTATTCATTTTTATATTAAATATATTAATAATATAAATATGTATATGACAAAAAACGTATTTTATTACATGATAATCTACAAATTCATTAAAACATACCCATTTTTGACCGTTATTGAACATTTACATAACGGGGTTATGAAAATTAAGCGTTTGTTATTGTATCAGTGAATTTATAAATCTACGTTATATAAAAGGATAATTGGTTTTATCTTCATATTGAATATTACAATATGATCGTTTTAAAACAGAAAAGCACTTTATTTGAGAATTTGTTAAAATACGCGTTAGGGGTCCGTTCGTTAAGTATTTGAACCCTTTATATAGGGAATGTCGTTAACGGTCTCGTGCACAGTTAACGACGTGGTTATTGTTTAACGCGAAATAAGCAACATAAAGAACAATACTTTGCATGCTAATTCGAATGCTTTCTAATTTAGAACGTTTATTAAAATTTTTAGAGTGTATTCCATTATCGTTAGAAGTTGAGACGATCGCCGTATGAATAATTCATTCCGATGTAAAAAGTCTCTTAGATATTAAATACGTTAATTTAATTGTAAATTAATTACTAGAGTACAATGGATGTTTGAATTTAAATATCCAACAGAGGAATGATAAATTAGCTTAGATTAATGTCTCTGTCTAAATTAGGAACATGTGTTTAAGATTAAACGTTCGTATGAGGATTTGCGTTGTGTGTAACGTAACGTTATTACGTATCTATTATAAACGCCTCGGCAGGATCAGAATAAGCTCCTAGAAAGCTTTGAATAATAATTTGATAAAGAAATTAAACAGTTAGGCAGCGAAAATCGAGAAAACTTGGAAAGTTTCCCCGGTCCCGCATTACTTTTGTATGGACTTTGCGAAGAAAGGAAGTGTACAAGTTTTAAAGTTTTCCGTAGATTTCCGTTCGATCTGCGCTTTATATACGGCCAATATAAATACATGCACCGCGCTCTCGTACCGGTTCATATAGGATTGTCTCTTGTTAAACCTTTGTAGCAATATAGAAGATTGAGGTCTACGGGCTTAGGGTCTCCTGAGGGTTCAATAATAATTAGTCCGGAACGATGCGGGCTCGGAACGTCCGGCCGCCCATAGTTTTAGTTTCCAAAGAAACTTTTTAGATTAGAACCCTCTCGAAATTAGATCATCGCCGGTTAACGCACACCCGGAGATCGCAAATTCGAAAAAAAGGATAACTAAATATTTTCCTATTTTTTTATATTTGAAACTTTCGAATTAATCGGATGTGAATATAGATATTCGTACGTTTACATAATCCAAGCATCGAGCTTGACAACCATGTCATGACATCGTCCTAATTTTCCGCTTTAACTTGAAACTGTTATATGTGCCCTTTAATATAACAGTGGTGTAAGCCCACATATTAAAATATCTAATTATTTTTATTAAATCACACTGATGTATAATATTTCAAAACTGTCGAAAAATTGTATTGAAAGAATAAAATAAATATGCTATATTTTCAATTGGCGGTAAGATGTTCAAATCGTTAAAAGTTAGAGACTCAATTTTATGTAAAATATCGTAAAAAGACAATTTGGATCTTGGAACGAACCATCCTTAATGAAAACTCATGCCTTCAAATTTGAATCTTAATACATTCAAAGTCTAACTTTTTCAACCCCGTGTCGAGTGTGACTTGACAATTTGTGATCTTCGCGCCTCCATTCGGAAAATTCTCTCGGGATGTGAGGGTTAATCTGATAATTAAATAGTCGTTAAAACAGTCAATCGTAAACCCTTCAATATATCGAAAAGAGAGTACATAAATGGACTTAGACCACTATCAAAACAAATTACACATTACACAAACATGCGCCGAAATGCATCAGAGCTCCGAAGCAGCCGCAAGCGTCAGCCAAAGGCGAACTTGCAGTCGACCACATGAAACATTCAAAGCAGTCAAAGAAGACGTCACCTCTGGGATGTGTTGGCACAACATAACAACGACCCATCTCTTTGAGATGTGCTCTCGAAAGATCGGATAATGTGTTTAGCGACGGAAACGAACAAACATCCGTTCACCTGTCTGAAGGAACTGCTCGTTCGTGGGTAATTCGCTGGTGGCTAATTTCGTTCGATGAAGAAACTCGAGTTCGAGTCGAAGAAACGTGTGTCTGAAGGTGTTTGTTGTCTAAATTTAATTTTCGCTTACGGTTCGCCGGAGCTTTGTACGAATGGGGTAGAATTCGGTAAAAATTCACCGCAGCTTTGTTGCTCTGGGAAATGCGAAGAATGTTATTGCGCCGAGAGCATGCAGACCGTTTTTCGGAATGAATATAGTTTTATATTAAATAAAATTTGAGATAGCGTCTAATAATTTCAAGAATAACATTTGCGAAATTCAATTTCGGAATAAAACTCGCCGCGAATACGCTATCGTAACATTGTACGTATTGCTCGTTAAATATAATATTAATGTGTAATTATAGAAAAATACATTTGGAAATATGCGATTGTTACATATTTCAAAATGTTACTACATACATCTTTATATTATTCGAATATACTGAAAATACACAGCGAAATCCGTTTCCATGCTTCATGCAACCGGGATTTAGAAGCCCCATTTCATTTCAATACATTTTCAAAACTTCTATGATACGTTTTCCTTATATTTTTGTTTGTTTTTGTCAATTCTTTCGAATACGTTCTAAATTCAACTAAATATTTATAGAATAAATTAATATAATATTAAAAAAATATATATTACATATACATAGATACGTAATATGCACGTATAAGCGACCAAAGCTGGATTGCATTACTATGTAATAACAATATTAAAAAACAATACTAACAATATAATTTTAAACCAAACAGTCAATAAAACAATAGACACCGATAAAACACAAAATCGAGACCGATTTGACGAATGAAAACCTGGAAAAAAAAAGCATCAAAGAAACACAATCGTATTCGCTAGGATATTTGTACAGCGCGCGAAACGCTCCCATACCATCGGCCCGAGAAAAAGTAATTTCCTCCAGCCTACCCGACTTAGTCATCGGATGAGGAGCAGCAAGAAGCGAGGACAATGGGGGTAACAATGGGGGCAACAATGGGTGTAGCAAATCATTTCGTCCCCGGGGTTATCTCGGCGTCGGGGAAATGAATTCCGATAGAGGGAACAACTCGTCGAAACTCCTCATTACTCCCGGCTTTTCCCGCGCTCGAATTTTGTCTTTTTTTCTCTTTATATAATATATATGTATCTCGACGTTCGCTTTTGCAGATTTCAGTTTTTCTTTTGGCGTTCTGCGATTTTTTTTTTGTCGTCGTCGAATTTTGACGGGAGGTCGTCTGGGGCGCAAATTAACTGTCCGTTACTTTCGTGACGTGCCGTATACATGGCAGTGTCTCGAAGAAGCAGGGTTGCGAAATCGTTGTCGTCAAAATATATTGACTGCGTTTATTTGTGAGTCAAACCATTTTTTTAAATATTCATGGAAAATATTCTGTATTCTATGAAAAAAAAAATGAAACAAATACTAAAAGAATCAGTCGATGGAATAGTCTCGGAATATTTTGAATGAAATCAAATCAACAAATTAATATTAAAACATTTTAAAATCATTTATAAATCACATCTAAAACTAGAATCTAATTTTCATTACCGATTTTGCGTATATAAAAGAATGTGTCGTTTTTTGGACATTCGGTATTTGACAGCTTTTAATTTTTCGATTTATTATATTTTTTTGCTCGCATTACGTTTTCTGCTTTTTATATAATATTTGGGAACGTTAAGTTTTCGTCTTATTTTTATTTCATATTTTTTTCGCCTGACGACTTCTTTGAACGGATCGACGAATCTCGTTCTTGACAACTGGCACTTAATCAAAAGTTATCCAATTAGACTTTCGTCCCAATTAATATTATCCGCGAAAAGAAAATTATACATCTGGATTATTATAAATTTCAACACTGAATTAGAACGATGTACCAAACATATTTTTAATGAGTTCATATTATGTTATAGGCAGCTTACTGAGAGATTTTTTTTCATCCGCTCTCAAAGAAAGTTATCTTATTTGGATGCGAATAGAAAATGTATGATGTATATTTTTAATATTTCAAATATGTAATATATTTAAAAAAAATAATCATCATGATTTTAAAATGCAACTAGTTCATCCATAATTTGTTGACATATTAAAAAAATCGACAAACAGCCCAATGAAAATGAAAATATTTAAAATCACGCAGCCACAGAGGTATTTTTCAATTTCGAACAATTCATGCGAAACGTACGCTTTTTTGCTAGCAACCGACTGAAAAAACACACATTAAAAAGCTCCATACAATATTACATAGCTATAAAAAGCACACAAAAAGTTTAGAATTCGTCAAAAGGCATCTCATTATTAACACCACAACGGCCTTTGATTAAACACGATCGCGAAAATCTTTCTGCAACATTGGAGTTTGTTTTCAGAAGATGAATTCTGAAAAAATGTGAATCCTTTTCAATTCTAGACGATTTCACCTTGAAATGTTCTTTGTTTCATAAAGACATCATTGATGACTTTTTGATGAACAAATTGACCTACATTTCGGATATTAAATCATATTGAAAATTATTTAAAATATTGTCGATAAAAATATGAATTTATTAAGATTTGCATTTTAGCGAAATTGATTTGCGAATTCAGATCTTTTATATTGATTACACAAGATGATTTTGTTTCATAGCAAAATAAATATTTGTACGAACGGTTGCGCATTTCGAATATCGAAGTTTGCATCTAATTCGAACGATTCGTGAAAATGAATTATTCAATCAAACATGTTACGGTTTTGCTAACGGAACGAATTTTCCGCATCACAGTATTTGAAAATTGGGAAATTTCGCTCGTATAAACGAATCAAAGGGACATTTCAAATGTTCTATGGTCGATTTTCACGCACGATTTATTTGATTGTTTATTCAACACTCATTTCGAACAACCACACTTGTATTGAACGATATAAATATATGAATTATATAAATTATCGAATATATAATATGTGCGTAAACTATTTAATCCGATCCGGGGGATTTGAAAACAATCGTGCGACATAAATTTTCGCATCGAATGGATACTACTCTTTATATGGGTGAGTTTGTATGGAGATCAAATATTATATTAAGATCACGTTTTAATATAAATACAGAGAAACCCTCGAGCAAATTCAATTTATCTACGAAACCATCCGAAAGGATTTGTTACGCGGCCAATTATTTCCGTTTTAACATACTATGTGCGTATAAATGAATTTCGCCGTTTTACCAGAATACAATTACCGGTGTGCGATAAATTAAAAATTGAAGCTTTTCCTTATCGCAGTTAGGATGTACGGTCTAATGATATAATGTGTTTTAACAGGATTCGTTCATAGTGGTTGAATTTAATAAAACTCGCTAAGTAATCCGGATAATATTTACCGGTATCTAGATGCATCTGTAGAGGGAAAAATTTCATCAAAAATCCAACTTCTACTGCTATGATGAAATTTGCAGTATCTGCAAAATTATTTCTGGGCTTGAAATGTTTTTTTAGGATTTCAATAACACGACTGAATGAATATTTTCTCGGTGTATTACGCGAGTTTGTGTTATATTATACGAAATAGGATAAAATTATAATTCGCATGAATACAAATCTGGTTTGGTTTGATAAAATACAGTTATATCGAATATAATAATAAAAAAAAATAGTATATTAAATTAATAATACATCCTTCTAAAAGAAAATATATAAAGATATCTGATTTTTAAACGTGAAATTTAAACTTCGCGTAAATTCCCTGCATTGATTCGGCATTGCGTTGGATTTCGAATAAACAAGCAAGAATAGAGTAAAGAACACGTTCCCAAAATAAAATTGTGCAAGTTTATACGAAAATATGAAAAATTCATGAATCGTTTCAGAGGTTTCGTGGTAGATCTAGTGAATATACGAAGAATTGGAAATGAATAGGAATATTTGATTTCGGCCCTAGCTTGTGCGTGCACGATTCGAAATTGTAAAGTGAACTATTTCGGCTGATAGACATCATAAGAATATAAAAACGTAACACTTGAGAATAATTTTGATATCATCGATACATTTTCAAATATTTCATTTTCGAAAATCGTAAATATGAGCAAACATTTCGTGCGGTATTGAAAATTTTCACGCGTCGAATTACATGCAAATGAAACAACCAACCTTCCCTTGACCAGAAATGACTTCACATAATTATAAACCAAACCGAATTTCAACCTCGACATTAATAAATACACACAAACGAAATTATCCGACCGAACTCTAGAGAGGCCTATGATTTGTGCGAAGAATTAGGAATATTCGAGTGTCGCACGCTCCAACGAAAACAATACAGGGTCCGAAACGAAAATTATTGCGTCCGGAGCCCGGTTTTGGTGATTTATAAGTTAAAATACGTATTTTTTTCATATTCGACTTACTTTATGGGAGATTGTTGCACTTAGAGTGTATTTTTATTTGGTTTTATTTTGTAGCGCGATAGTGAACTGCACGGTCTGGTAGCTGAAAGATTTTAAGATCATATATCTTTTTATGATATTTTGTGCTATTTTTTTCGAAAAATACCATAAATTAATACATGAATACATTTAATTAAAAATATTGCATTGGTAAAATTATACACTTGATTATTTTTAATCTAATAAGAAGAAGTTGTGTGAACGGTTTAAGATATTTTATTCGAGCCGCTAACTTTGACCCGCGATGATCAAAAAAACTATTAATAGGTACATTTTCCGTCAATGCAATTATTCTTTCTTATTAATTATTTTGCAACATTTCTATAAATTTTGATATCACGTGAATTTTGAATGAATTTTGATATCATTTGAATCAGTGATGTCGTTTTCACTATTGCTGATAAAATTAGTTTTCTTACAAAATTTTGCTTTCAATTCTTGAATTTTTGAATGAAACTAATTTCGATGTTTATTTTAGAAATGTCTCTAAATAACACACTCTCCCCTATATAATTTCAGTAGGTCTGAAGGGTCTTTCCGTTTATCCGGTGCGTTTCCCGGCCACTTTCGGCCTCGCGAAGTCACAGTGCAGGCGACGATAAATAACGCGAGACTTTTCGCGGTTTTGTTTTTCGGGATTATTTCATTCGTTTTCGGCCTGTTTTATTTTGTTCCGCGTCTCTTTTTTTTTCAAGAGTTACGGTAGAGTTCGTTCGAGTTCTCCGAAGATAATACGACCGGGAGATAAAGTGGTTTCGCGACGCCGCACATAATATACGAGCGATATAAGTTGAGTTTACTTTGCGCCTAGAGACGTGACTTTGCGCTGAGAGAATATAAATTTAAATTAAAAATGACCACATACACGATAAACTTATAGTTTATTGTATTTTTACAACGCTCATTCCATGAAAAATATCTCAAAAGAATCATAAAAGTCTATGTTTATTTAGGAAATTTATATATGAAAATTACAAGTTTCATCATTTTTTTATACAATTCAAGTTATTTTAAAGGTCATGAACTATACAAAGAGTGCGTCGTTTAAAAGGCGTCTTTACTTTTTAACTCGGGTGAGAGCGAAAGTTGCGAATTTTTAAAACGAGAGAATTTTTCGAACGGTCCTTTAGCCGAGAGGAAAAGAGAAAGGAGGGAAAAATATAAAACAGAAACGGAAGAAAGTGAGCATGTAAAGGAGCGTATCGGCCGAAAAGGGTCCTACAAGGATAGCCGAAAATATAAATTGCGAAAGATTTTATTTGTTGCGGAGTGACAGCTGCTTTTTCCTCTCCTGCGAATTAGCGAAGTTTTAATTTGTTCACTGAATTAAGCACTGAAAAACTGGAAACTTCCATTAGTGCGTAGACGTCGCGTAGCACCGAGATGGGGAGGATTTACCACCCGCTCAAATTAAAACCGTTTACGGATAAGTGAACGCGAAAGTATACACAAATCCTTTGAAAAACACGCGTTCTATTAGTGAATTTTTGTCACTTACACTCCTCAGAAGAATTAAAGTCGTTTAAGAGGTAATTTGAATTAGTTTCTATAGTAATATATTAAGAGTTTAAATCGATTGACATATATTATCTTGATTGAGAATTTTTTTATTGTAATTCGAAGAATATTTAGGAAAAGTATTCTTAAGTTTTCAAAAAGCATATTGAATGTATAAATAATTCACGATATGAAGTTAGGTTCAATTTTCATCATGGCGAAGACTTGAAATGCATTAAATCAGAAACAGGGTCATTGTTAGAACAAGAAGAATGTACGGAGAGCTTGGAAATATGTTCTTTCATTCATTTTGTACGCGAGCTGAATATAAATTATAAATCAAATTCCTCTCTCTTTCTTAATGAACGCGATCAAATTAAATCAGTTAGAAGAAAAACGAAAATAATTCAACTAAACAGAAATAAAAAAAAACATGTATTCTCCACGTTTAGAGAGAAAAGCTCGAACGACGTAAAGGGCGTGTCGCTATTTTTTAATATCCTCAGATTCTGTTTTTCACGGAGCGTCTCCTTTGTCGACATTTATATTCGCATTTTTTTGAGATCCTTGCATTCGACAAGCTCGAAGGGTAAGGGAGGGTTTATTGACAAAGTACGAAGCAATTTGGCTTTGTTTCACTTTCGCCATGGCATGGCAGTGCGGACAGAAAAAGAGTGTCCTCTTCAGTGAAAAGGAAGCGATGCCGTTCTTTCGGATCTTTTATAAACGGAGAATCAATATCTTATGTACGGGATCACTCTCGCGGATTATCGAAACCGTTTTTCATTAGATGTCACATGAAAGAATGAAAATATTAGTTCCGAAGTCGCCGAGACCGACATATGAAATTTTGTGCCCCCGAGGTGGTTATTCGCCTCCTCGCACACTTATTATACAAAAGCTATGTTTTATTTTATTTTATGTGAAAATTTGCTCTCGCTTAAAGTTGTGGAACGCCATAATCGATTTCGATGAATTTTCAACGGTGCGATCGGAAAATTCCGGAGATGCGATCGCTCCTTTCGATAAAAATTTGGAACTAAACGAATTTTAATATTAAACTAATCTATCATTAAGAATCTAAAATAATACTATCGATCGTAATTAGACTAGAAGTTTATACGATTCGATCATATCTAAACGTTTTACGTTGATGAACGAATATTAATTATAGACGTGAAATCGAACGGCTTCTCGGTTACTTTGAGGCTTCGTCGTGTGTGAAACACAAACAAATAACCACAGTTCGAATCTGAGTTGGATGGATGTGAGCAATTTTTGGAATTGCTCTCAGTTAAGCGCGATACTTACTATTATATTATATTATACGTATGCACTCGCTGTTATAACACGGGGAGCAATATACGAACGAAGAAAGTTTCAGCAAGAGTCAACACAATATTCGAAATACCACCTAACCATAATATTTGTCTTATTAGTGAATACACACACTCGTTTGGGAGCGTATCGCGTGTTTGCTTGCTTCTAAATTAATATGAAATTCGCCGCGAATAAATATTCAACCATATTCATAATTAAAGTTTTATCAGTGTGCAATTTTATACGTACGTATGGATTGTGGTCGATTTCGAAATTGAAGAAGTTCGTTCGATTCGTCAGCAATTGTCGAGTGGCTTTCTATCGACTTGTAAGTCATTGAAATGCGGTTCACACTGTGCACTTTTGGAAATTTTTCAGACTTTGCCAAAGATACTTGTATGAAATGGGCCCATTTTTCAATGTGGAAATGTCAAGTACAATATCATAGAAAAATGTAAAATTATCAAAAATTTAGTAAATGATTATATTACAATAAAAAAATTGAACTTTAGAAGTATCTTAGATTCGTTTATACGTCAATCGGACTCAAAAGCTAAACAGTCTAAGCGCGAATCGATACGAATTTGTTTCGGCGATAAAAAGCTTTTTCCTGTTTTCCGCGTTCCACAAAAAGGACGAAAAATCCTCTCAGCTGCAGCATCATCACATTCGGTCCCTTTTAGCGGCTTACAAATGAACCGGTAAATATAATTTGTACGCGTCGGCCGCGAAAATAATTTCGGTTTGCTCGTTCCCGGTTTTGCCGGTGACAAACGACTCGGTCTGCGCAAAGGTAAATGGAATGATAATTTTCAGTCAAAAAGCCAACAAACACACGCGCATAAATTCGCCAAAACGCCGGAATGTTAATGAAACTTTTCGGGCGAAATTTCGCGATAACGCGCGTATAGGACGCGTGATCAGTGGCGTATTCTTTCGACGCGTACGATGAGCGCCTTCTAGAATTTACATTAAAAATTAAAAATATTTTAACTAATACTGATATAAAACACATTCCATTTAAATAAATTTCATATTTTTTTAAATTCTACTCAAAAAATTAAGATTCACGATGCGCCACTTCGCGCAATCATTTCAACGGATTTCGCTCATTATAAAAGTAAAAGATTTCGAATTTGAAATCTGGTTCGTTGATCAAAATATTATTCCTGTGGGAGCACAAAGCATATGTTTATTTAACGATTGTCAAGTGGCGTAATTAATTCTTCTGCGGATTGCGTGTTTGCGATAATGCCGAAAATTTGTACGTGCTTATAGTGTTTATGAATTTAATATACACACGAATTTATTTCACCTGCTTAATTACTCGATTAATCATAGAATATAAAGTGAGCTTTATTTATTGGGCGCATACATATGCGGCTTAGTTTATTTCAAGAACTGAAATTATTAATGATCGCACCGACATTCGCACGCAGAAATAAATGCGCATAGTTTTTCAATGTATTATGTTTTCCGACCTCTTTGACTTGTCGAAATTGATTTATTTTCAATGGAGGAGTTTTTTTTACTTCAATGGGAATCTCGTTAAGGAGACATTAGAACTGAAATATCACGTGACATTGAGAAATACGAGGAATAATAGCTTTTTTCCACTTCACGAAAGGTGTTCGCGTTTCTTTTTATCCTCATAGCCAATATACATGAAACTATTGAGTTTTTCGTATTATTCAATAAAACATGAACGTCATTGAAAATGTTTGTGAATGGAATGAAAAACAAACAGTATAGCATAAATTCAGTAGAACAAACTTTCAATATCAAATAACTTCATAGGAAGAAATATTGAGCTGTCAAATCAAGAGACTGCGGTGACCGAACAATAATTTCCGAAACGGAAAATGACGTGTCTGGGAAATGTTACCCGTAAAATTTCTATCTATTTTCAAGGTGTTGAACAATAAATTTCATAAATACAATCGAATATTATAGCTCACAATATAACTTAAGGATTAATTTTTAAATTATCTTTTTATAACACTTAAACAAAACGATTTTTTTGTTTCACTTGAAAAAATACTCATTTCTTACACAGACTAGGCGAATACGTATTCGCGAATGAAATAAAATTGTAATCGAATGACTCTTTTATTGGCGTTTGAGAGCGTTTTAGAAACCCGTATAAGATATAAAATGGATACGATTTTATTGTGCAAATTTGGTTCTACGATCGTCGCCATAAATATCATTTAACGGCATGTGAATAATATGTGGGATTGAATATCGCATATACGATTTCCGTTTACACGTGCGATCGTCAGAACGAGGGAAAACTGAGACGATCTCACCGTTTAAAACCATTAATAATTTCTATGTCGTAAAGTTAATAGCGCGGAACGAAACAATGGCGAAATTAATGATTTTTACGAGAACGATAGTTAATACGTAACAAACAGTAGGGCAACAGAAGCCAACGAAATACGCAAAATGATTGATGACCCCTCGGCGGAAGACAAAACTCGGATATTTTTTCTTCTTAATTTGGCACGAATAGTCGGTTTTTGCACATAATTTATTTATAACGTGGCGTCTGGCGTGTTGACTTGAGATATTTAGGATGCTTTTGAAATTTTGTTTAAGTTAATTTTGTGATGAATACTCTATTAAAAGTTATTTTATTTCACAATCAAATATACAACATGAGACATATTCACTTATTGATACTATTAAGCAACAATAGGTTGAGGCGTTCTTCATGTTCGTATCATATCATATCACATCAAATTCATGCAGGGTAAATGTTTGAAATCTTTATAGATTGATTAAGTTCAATTAAGTATCTTAATTATAATCAAAGTAAATGTGATTCCAAATGAAAAGATTTCAAAAATGCATCCTGTAAGAATTTGGCAGTTGATAGATTCGCTGAATCTATTCCGTTCAAAGTAAATAGCGAGCATCAATGATATCAATAAGTAATTTTGTAACTTAATTATATTATTAAAATATAACATTTTTTGAATTTCTAAATATCTCGAAATCATTTTGTCTATGTTTACGTATATGATATTACAGCATAGATATATTTATATTGCAAAATTTATAACTACTCTTGAACCGAAGTTAATGGCTCGGCGCTCTCGGGTTCAATGAATTAAGGTCGAAGAGCAAACGCTCGTAAAAAAGCCAGCCCAGGTGCATTAAAGCCTTGCGGAATGCAAATTAGCCCGACGCACAAACCTTATTTTGATAATAAGTTTGGTCGATCTTAAATCTCGGAGGGCTTTTCGCCTTCGAAGATTTCCCTTATTAAATTTTTTGCGGAAAATCGGATACCGATTTCCATTATCCATCACCGAAGGGGGAGGCAGAGAAAAAGTGGGGAACGACGTTGGATTTTCATTAAAAATGAAAATCGACGATTTTAAATTTAATTATACGCTGCTTTTATCGGATCTGAATTAAGATATTGTTTGCAAATATTCGATTGAGTAATCGAGTAAAATTCATTTAAACGTTAGAAGCGTAAAAATTGTATTGTATCTTCTCAGATGTTGCAATATAATTTTATTAATATTTTCTTATTTTATATGACGCATAATAAAGTTGCACGTTTATACGAGCGTAATGCGATAATGTGCGATGCAATAAACGTATACTTTTCTCGCTTTTGTGTGAACAACGAAAAATATATAAATTTCACTGCTAAACAAACAAACTACGATGAGCGCAACTGGTTGTTAGCGAAATTTAATATGCTTTCACGAAAGTAATGCATGCCAAACACGACATCAATTAACGTTAACATTTCTATTTCAAAAGAATAAATAAACGACAGCCTTTCGAACGATAAATCTCAATATGAACCATAAACGGAACAATATTCATTCAATTTCACCATGTATATAATTTATTAAACTAGCAATTTTTTTAATTCGAAAAATATATTCATTTGACGAATATACATAAATTAATTAAAATTTTGCATTATATAAAAAAATATAACCGAAAAAATGTGGTCGTTAATTTAAAACGGTCTTTTCAACAAGTTCATCAAAAAAGCCGAAACCATGAAAAGCAGTTTACGATCCAATTAAAGTCGGCTTTTAAGAAAAACCCTCTGTGTTTCGGCAGAGCGCTGATTTCAACCGCAACCGAAAAAGACTTTCGCAGCAATCGCATTTGCAAATTTTTTCATTCACTTCAGATCTTATTTCCGATAGCTGCTAAAATTGCAAAATCGAGATGAATTAAATCTCATTTCAGCTCCGAATTATTATTTTGATTACATACAATAATTGATGTCGTTCTCGAGTGAATATCGCGCTTTCTCCAACCGTATCACTATATACGGTTACACTTTTCTGCGTCGACAATATGAAAAGTTTTCAATTTGAATGCGAATTTCAACTTATGCGGGCAAAACTAATTTAAGTCTGTCATGCACACGTGTGTTTGAATCGTTTAGCTTTCGCGACTCTCGAAAAAGTTGGGCGGAGTACGCTTTTTGTGCATTCGTACGATTAAAGCGAAACGAATGTCAAAAATTGTTCAGTCTGTGAGTAATAATTCGGAATTGAAGTCGTTTTCGAAATAAACGCGAAAGTTTCTTAATCTAAAAACTGTCGAACGATCTGCACGTGGAAAAAGGTTTCATTTCTCGGAATGATTTTAAATAAAATGCGTAAATTCACAAGCTTACGTGTGTTTAAACGTTTCAGTTTATTAACTTGAAACGTTTGTAACTTATTACACAAGTTTTTTAAACTTTGATGAAATCTACTTAATGTTCAGATATCTCAATATTTTATAAAATGATCGAATTTCAAATTCTGAGAAGGAATTTATTTTTTATATTAAATAAAAATCCATCATAATTTGTATTACACACAATTTGAAATATCAAAACAAATTAATATGTGAACCGTTCAGAGAAAAACCATCAAACGTTTTTCAGAATTTATTTTGTTTTTCCATTCTTCTGAAATTATAAACACTCAAATTTTGCTTTTAATAAGCTATGGATATTGGTAATTCATTAATGCATTTAAATCTATTTTTTTCTAAAAAATGGAGTTAATCACGATTAGCTCAGAACGTTTCATATAATTCAAAATTGAAGAATACTTGGGACTTTCGTAAACCAAATTAGATCGAATTGATTTTTTCCAAAAAGAAATCTAAATAATTGTTAGATAAAACAAAGAAAAATAAAGTCGATTATTGATTTAAAATATGTGAAAATAATTTTGATTTTGTGTCAAATAAAAAATATAAAGAATGCAGTTGTACCCTTAAAACTTCATCTAGGTATACCTGAAATTTTCAATCTATTAATTTTTTTTTTGACTAAATCTCAAAAAAACCACCCACTTGACCGAACGAATTCTCGAAAAGCGCAAACGTAACAGACGACAGGGTGGGGCATTAAAATCGAGCCGAAACGTACGTATAAGGGCAGATAAGCCCCGGTCCTGGTGAGATTGTAGCCTCGGCTAATCTTCGGCTTCGGAGCCGAGGAGGGCCTTTGTGCTCTCGTCTCCACGCCGAGGGTAGACTCTGTTTGCCGGCAATCAATCACCCAGATTTGCCATCGGTTCAACCGGCTGTGGATGTGGATGTCGATGTTAGTGTGTCGCGATTATATGGTCGAAGGTTCAATGGGACACTTGTATATCACGATGTGTTCGTAAATGTGAGTATTTTTGATTATGGCAGTGGTGTATGTTCACCTTTTTCGTTTTGAGATGTTTGGTGGTAAGCGTTTGATTTTGTTGAAAGCATTAGATATCTGTCGAAGAATGTGATTCTTTTAGTTTCGAAAATTTAATAATATGTGTTATTTATTATTATATGCAATTTATAATAATCTGAACAAAAAAGTGTTTATCTTGTTTTATTAGATTTTAATACATACAGAATTGTTATAAATAATTGTTCACGAATGCATATATGATGTAAGTAATGTTGTGTGTTATTTAGTACGAACTGTGAATTCAATGTCCAAAAATGAGTTTATGAATAAAAATAAAAATTAATCTATTTTTTGTTTCATATTATAAAAAAAATCAGAACATTTAAAATTTTATGGAAAAAAAAATGTATTTGGAAAGCTTAACAAATCGAAAAATGAAAAAAATACATACATATGTATGAATGTACTTAGAAATCAAGGTAATGTGACTTAACACCACTGTCATAATATCGGATATAATTACATTATTACATAAAATAAAAAGATATATTTCGAAATTCACATCGTAAAATATAATATCGCTAAACATGAAATTATCAATATATCGATTTAATTATAACGTTCATCGATTGTAAAATATCAAATAATATTAAATTGTAAAGTTACAAATTCGAATTGAGGTGGGCCGAAATTAATACGCAACGAAATATCACAAACGATCGGACGATAATTAAAAATTTATCGAGAACAATCATACCTTTTTACTTCAACTTTGTTTTGTTGGCTCGAAACCGAACTTGTTTTTCGCAACTCGACGTGATTTCCGGCTGCTGAGGCAATTTGTTTTTCAACGCAGGCGAATGATCTAAAAGATAAGGCATTAGATTAAGCGGACGCATTTCTGACATATAGAATGGAGATGTCGGACTTAGGAACATGTTTTGGCTGAAAATGGTCTGTCGTCGTTTAACAGTTCCATCGTCCGGTGAGCAAAGCGAGCTCGATGAACTAGCGTATGGTTCTAGGAAAGGCGAATCTTCTTTGGTTGCTTCAATGTTTTGGGGATTTTGTTCGACGAGTTCTTTTTTCGGATTACTTTTCGCTACTATTTTGAATTTTTTCTTCGTCACACCTGCAGATTTCTGTTTTGGAACGGTGTCGGCTTTTTTTTGCGAAGCCTTTCCTTTGGATTCGGGAGCTTTTGTAATTGGCGATGAGGTGATTGTTAGTGATTTTCTTGATGATAATCTCACTTTATTGATAACCACTTTCTTTGCTTTAGGTAGTTTTGATGATGGCTGGGATACATTTAGTAGGGCTTTCTTTTTTGGTGGAGCCTTTTTTTGTATCGGTTCTTCCAGTAATTCATCTACTAGTTGTGTGACTGCTTTGTTGAATTTTTTCATCAGCGTACTTTGAGTTGTTACATATTTTTGCAGCGATCGTGTTATTGTGCTCAATTGATGAATTTCTTCATTAATGCTTTGTGAACTTTCTAGAAAATCATTGGAAATTTTTCTAATTTCGGCGAGGACGTCGGTATTAGCAGAAGGCTTCATTATAAAACTTTGGTCGCTGAAAAAATTACACGATAAATACACTTCACAAAATATTATATTCTTAAATAGTTTAATAAAATATACCGCAAATTCGTGTAACGAAAAATGATTATGATAATATGAAAAATACGATTGCACTATTTGAGACCCAAAATATGTTTTTTTTTTATAAATTTTGACACTACACGACAATAGACTTCAAATACCAAACGAATACTAATAATGTGACATTATTTCATTCAAATATTAATTATTTATCAATTACGTGACAATTTTATTTCATGCGGTCTTGGTAGTTCAACTTTTTAAATATGAATATAAATAAATATATTTTTTATGTGTACTGTAACAAAAAAATATTATACGAAATTAAATTAAGAAATAAAGAATTTTGCTTATTCTAAGAATTTCATAAAATTAGATCAGGTGAAATTCAAGACCTCATTCTCCAAATGTGATCCGAGCAGGTTTAACTTCTGAATAATATAATTGTGATATTTATTTTGGAATATTCGTTCGTATTTTCGCAGAAATTCGTACAAACAAAAACGTTTGCTTACGTATACACGTACATGCGCTTCGTAATTAGAATGAATTATTTCTAAGTAAAGACGGTCGCTCTTGGGCAAGAGAACGAGGCACTTGGTATAAACCGGCTAAAACAATAACGCCTATACGCTTAAATTTCCGTTTTCATTGTTTCAATGAATACAAAATGAGTACGAGAGACAATAACCGTTGTTCGAGGACCCAACGAGAACATCGCTAAGCTATGGGACACGTTTATGACACAACGGCGGTATCTAAAGTGTAGTTCTGAATCGCACATAATGTCAAAACAGAGACTATTTTTTTTCAGATAGATCGTTTTGATATTATTAAATGTATTTCATAACAATTGAGAACGAATGCAAGCAAATTTTTTTAATATTAAAATTATTTTTAAGTATGAAGATAAGATGATAGTTATTTGAATATCGATTGTAATTAACTTAATAGGAGTATATCTAGTGAATGAATTGATTCGTTAATTTAATTATAAAATTATTTAAGTTTTATAATATTGATTTAAAGTTAAATATACTTTCGAATTGTCATTTTTGTACATTTTTTTTCGAATTTATGTCGAGTTGCGTGACAGTGAAAAGGCGGTTCCGCGCACGGATCGGAAGTGGCAATTAATAAAATGACGAAAAACCGGAAGTGATAGCTTTCGGTCCAAAACGCTAAAGGGGGGATTCGAAAACATAATGACTCTTCGCTTGATTTATTAAGGGTTAAAAAAAATGAGGACAACGAGCCATTTAACCGTTCTGTACCGAACTATGCACGGAAAATCGGGAAATTGTGATAAAATCCGAAAAAAAAAACTTTTTTTTTTCAATTATTTGAAAATATTGAAAAATTAGTTCAGTGGATATAATATATTTAGGGTTCAGGATCCGTTTCTGTGACGAGGATCACAATGGAATGGAGCAGAAGTGAAAACTCAAAGACGAGTTTCCTCGTCGTCCTCTTCGAAGTCAGAAACAAATGCCTTCGCGGTCTAAACGAAGCCAAGTACAAAAGTTTAAAACAACCGAATGAATGGAATAAAACGTGTGATCCACTTAACGCCGGAATAATCCTGAGACAGGATAACGGCAACGGGCCGTAAACGACGTAAGCTCACACAAAATGCTTATTTCTATTTAATTCGGATCTATATGCATTTAATTTTATTTTTCAATGACAAATTACATTATTTTTTTTGTACTTATTCTATGGAGAAAATCATAACATAAATATTCCAATCATCTAAAATTTTAATTCAAGTAATATCGCAATGTATACTTCGAAAATATTTTCATATATGAATTCTCTGCAGTCATAATTATAAATTGTTTATTTGTTGGTGGTACTTTGAATAGTGATGTGGTACTGACGGTGAACTATTGTCGTAAGTTAAAGTCGTAATTTATTGTTTTAGTCTTAATATATGCCCCTTGGAAAGCTGTCCGTTGCCATAATTCTGATGACATGTATTAAATCTAGGATTCCATATAAATTTTAATGTTGTACGTGCAAGTTTCGTTTTATGTTGTCGGTAACACAATTTATTAGACTGGAAATTTTATAGTCAGGTATAAACAATGTGTAGAATAATAAAACTAAAATTACATCAAATAATTTCAAGCGTTATTCTCTCTATGAGATTAAACAAAGGAGATTAATGTGAAAATCATGTAAATGCTCGAATAATTTAGATGAAAGGTTGTTAAAAAATAACTATATAAGTGTGCTTTTTCAAATAATCAAAATTTGGCGATTTTCTGCAAACTTAATTAATTAACGCGATATTGATTCTCATAGTTATCGCACACAATGCTCGTGGATTTATCGGAGCGTTAAATTCGAATTTGTCTCGTTATCGAATGAATCAATGAACATACACATTCGCAATATCGTTAAATCGCATCACGCTATCTAACAAAATAACAAAAACCTAATAAACCATTTCACTGAATTCAGCTTAATTTTAATTTGAGTCTGCTTCTAGCTATTTTTTCTATTTTTAAAATTAATCACAGACACTTATTCAAATCCACAAAGAATCCATTCAAATGGAAATGTTTTATATAAAAAAAAATGATGCTAAGTATTTTCCGAGGCAATAAAAATCTATATAAAAATCATATTGTAACATTTCAATGAAAAAATATGGAATACATAACATTCGAAGAAACGCCCAAACTATAATAAATTCGTAACGAAACGTACGTTCGGGACTGGAGCGATTTGCATGAAATTATCGTAAACAATATATCAAAAAACCGAGTCAATCGCAATATTCTCCACCCCTGTATAATACATTATTTTTTCATCGTTTTCCCCGAAAACGAAAATCACATACGGGGTAGCGTATTATTAATAAATCTCATTTCAATGAGTTTCGCCGCTCGCTTAAAAGCTGCGGAGAGAAAAAAAAGGCCATATTCATCCTTTTGCTTCGGTGAAAGATTTTCTTGTTGATTTTGAGGGTTTTCACGATGCGCAAATGCTGCTTTCGGATAAATAAATATGTGAAATATGAAAGTGTTTTTATTTTCATACGCTTTTTCGGATGCAATTTGATATGAAAAAAGTACGCGGTAGCATAACAGAGCGTGTTTTGAAGCGAACTGTATTATAATATTGTCAAAATATAAACAAATTAGTTACGTTTACTTGAAATGCTTGAGATTGTTATTGTATCACGTAGCGTTTTGAACATTTAAGTTGCTGATTATTATACGGCCACCGAGCGTAATTATAGTGTCGAGTTTAATATAATTGGCGTGTAATTTCTAAACAACTTAACATAAAACAAACAAAAGGTAGATGGATGAGAGATTCTGCCTGAATCCGAAGGTCTTGTGTTTCGCTCTTTTATTACTTGTTAGGTTACGGTGAAGAGAATTAAAATTTCATACAAGACCGCTTTTGAAGAGTAATTAACTGAAATGCGCCAAGAGACCGGGCAAACTATTCCTTTGAAATTTTTGACTGGACGATGCAACTTTAATTGAATCGAATTTCGAAGCCAAATAAATCGAAATTTAGTTCACAAGGATAATTTAGATACGAGCTACTGCTTAATAAACGTAGAGACAACGTGACTAGAATATGAACTTCGGATTTATATCCGAACGAATATTTCATGTATTGAAATTAAATTGAAAGAATCTCATATACTTTTGAGTATGAGATTAATGTATAAAAACACATTTTATAGACTTTTTTTATCTGAAGAAAATAACGAGACACCGTTGTCAATCTGTTCTTACAAAAGGACTTTTTTAAACCATATTCAAGATCGAAATCGAATTGTGATTAAAGTACGTACCGAATCGATACCTCTCCATTATATTACAATATATAATATAATATAATTCATATCCTTTGAAGAAGGCACGCGCGACTCGCGTAATTTATAAATCACATCTTTTTAATATGCGGAACAAAATTGAACTGAGGGCTTTGGTCGTAATATAATATGGGGTAATCTGTTCGAATGAGGTACATAAGACACGGTCTCCCATTATGTTTCCGACGATAGCACAGCCTCCCCCATAAAACGGAGGAGATAATTCATTCGTCATGAGAGGAAAAACCCTCACCATCGCGAAGAATAAAAAAAGGAGGTTCGGAGATATTGAAAAAGGCGTCGTCGTCGTCCTCAGGAGTGGAAGTACGAGGACCTTCGAATCATCCGGGATTCGTTTTCTTTTTTCGTTTTATTTTGCGAATCTTTTGTGCGAAGTTGCTTTCGGCTTTTCAGTCGCTCATCTTCGGCTTGATTGATGTAACTTTAATTTGATAATATCCGGGGATGATTGAGTGTGAAGGCGAAGGCATTAATCATGCGAACGTATCGACAGGATTTCTTTCTTTATTTTTTCGTAAACATCCTATTTAGGAAGTGAGTTTATTTATTTATTTTTTCTTTCGTTTGGTTGTCGCAACAAAGCGCTTTAATTAAACAATCGATTTTTTATTATGATGAGGGGAGTTTCGGTGTCGTCATTAATCAAGGCAAAGTTTATGAGAGCTTTAGTTGGACGAGATACTTGCACTGAATTTTCCACGAAGAGGCGACGACTTTTCGAACTCGAATATTCGGCTATTGACTCGTTGTTTGAAAGTCAATTATGTCGGATAAAATTTTCGAGACGATTTGAAATCTTTATACAGTATCATCACAGATTTCATCGATATCATTAGTACGAATTCAAAATCAATTGACACGATTATGAAGAATGAAAAAAAATGAGAAAATCTTTTCGCATTGTAAATCGAAAATCTAACCTTTTTACTTTCGAGGGCATTTTTTTATATATATATCTACACATTCGTATAGATATGATGGGGACGTTCGACCAGCAATAAATTTCTCTCCGCTTTCTCACCCCTCATACGAAAAGCACCCTCGGAATATATTTAATTTGAAACTGTCGACCACCGGAGGAGGCTTCGAAGTGCGATAATAATAACGACATCGGAAAGTTCTGTCCGAATTCGTAATATATAGTACTTTTTCCCATCCCAGACCCCGTTTCTCATCCTGAGGACACCCCCGAAATGACAAAGTTAAATTGTGTAATAACTCCGACGTCTCGAACGCTTTGATAAATCGTCTAATTTGGACGACATTATTCGCTGGCGTGTTTTCGCGATTATTTAAATTACGTTTGCGAGCTTAATTCCCCGCCAATGTTGTTCTTCGGCGCGATCGACGGGTCAAATGAAGTGTTAATCAATTATTTCACGTTGTCCTGTGCCGTGTCTATTTTCAAGGAAAAGTTTTCGAAAATATATGAAAGTTTCATTCGGTATGTTTTATGTATGTGGGTTTAATCAGTTCTCTAGTGAAGATGATATTTCATAGTTTTCATTTTTCGCAGTCGGAGTTTATCTCGGTTTTCAGCGGTTGACTTTTCTTGTGTGTCGTGTTTGGTTTGAACGGATGTCAGCTCGGGTGTCGACAATATGGTGCAAGGTGATGGAAGCGATTCACTTAAGGTTTCCAAAGTAATAAAAGTTTATATTCCATTTTATAAACTTTCAATATAAATCACCTCATTTTTTTTAATTCGAATAAAAAAATATTGAAAATTACAACGTTGAATCATTGTTCAATCAGATAAATTTAGCATGAAATTAACCGTTGTGCATATCACACGTTTCCACTATCGAGCCAATTCTATCTGGCATTGTAACTTGCGAACAGATGGAGCGATATATGAGCTATTCAGAACTAAACATGAATAACTCAATAAAGCAAAATGCCGAGAAAAACGATCAAACGTGTTCGATACATTTTTCGATATTTCCTTAAACATTCAATTTTTCAGAATTCATAAATTCACAAATCTTATTTTAACTAAGCTTACATATACATATGTACATAGATGTAATTAGTTCATATTAGATTGCAAAATTAATTAAAATTAATGATTTATTATCCGTTTGTCAAATCAGTTTCATCAATGATATTTCACATATAGAAAGTAAAGTCTATACCAAGTGACTCATTTTTTAGAAAGTGGAATTGATCACGTTTAGCTCTAAGCAGCTCAGATATTACCCTTTTGCGATGCTTTATCGCATTGTGTATGATACGATGGGTATACAGCGTTGATTTTATCCGTGTACATACAATGTCTGAGGATATGAGGAGGAATGCTTTGTCGAATGTGGATGCGCTGTTGAGAATTCGAATCAGTTTGCCGAACGTATGCGGATATCGGTTAGGTGAGGTCTCGTATTTTGTTATGGAAATTTTTCGTTGTTTTTCTTTATCTTGATAGTGTTCTTTTTATTTTTTTTTTCGCTCGCGAACGTTTTGTCGAACATATCGGAAAAGAAAAATAAACCAGAATCGCAGAAATAGGGTTGTGGAGATATCGAAAGAAATGCTATTTCGAGTTTGATTAAAATTTCAACATATATAAACTTTGAATTGATTCTATACATATGTACTATTTCTATTGAAAAAAAAATACAGTTTTAGACAATTGAGTATAAGCCCTGCAAACGAATCGCGCATACGACCCGAAACCGTATTCGCGAGTTACACGATATACACATTCAATCTTGAAATAAGAAAATGCTTCCGAATTCGTATTCACGAATTTTTTTTTACTCATCGACAGTGAATTGTCGTTGCTCCCGCCAGCTCTAGGGATTCGAAAATCGTAATAAATTTTCTTTCGCTTGATAAGAATCGACAACGAAATGTATGCCTACTATCGCGCTTGAAGTTCAATTTACCGAATTGGACGAAGGCAACTATGAACGAAAAAAAGTCAAGGTATTCAGTAGAAATTACGCAGAGGAGTATTTCATGGGGCATAAAGCTTCGCCATGCTCTAAATATAAAGCACACTGTTAGGCAATAAGTGTGCGCATAATAAGCTATATACGATGTAGATGGAAAACGATCCTCTGTGAAATATTGCTTCCATTTTATTAGCGTGCAATAATTTATAAAAAAAACTATGCGAAAACTTCATTCTAAAGATTTTATTGCACTTTTTATGAAATCGGAACACTCTTGTTGTTCTGAAGGTGTATGAAATTAATTAATGTTTGTGAGATACTTTTAGGATTTCATACAAAAACTTTTATGTATTGGAAAGTAAAATTGTTAAAACGACGCTAAAGCGTCTTGTGGCAATTAGTTTGGGGATTTTGCGTACCGTTAAAAAGGACAAATAGCAAGAATTGCGGTAATTATTTTCAGCTCGTATTTAATGGGAATTCTTTTGGTTATAAACGTTTCGTTGAATCTGATTTATTTGTAGAAACAAACGTTTATTGCAGGAAAAGGTCGGTCGTTAGCACAAGATTAACAACAATGAAAAATTAATTTTTTTCCAGGCGTTTTTCGTTCACTGGAAAAACTTTGCATAATACAAATAACGAAATTATTCGAAAACCAGAACGAAACAAATACGATTCCAGGCGCTTATTCCGCCATAAAAAGTGAAATATGACGCTTTTATTTTTTGATATGGCGATGAAATTTATTTGATTTTCCGTCTCTAACTTTCTTCAGTAGCTTGTCGATTCGGAAGGTTAACGAGGTTCACTCTCGCGAAGTTTTTTCTAAGCTAGACAATACGCGAAAACGGAATCGAAAATAGTGAACGATGGATATTTTCATTCTCATACATACAAATGAAATATATTTTCGTGTTTACACAGTCACACGTGTAAGAGAGACGAGAAACTTTTCCGACATGTGCTATAACAGATTGGCGACAATGTAAAAGATGCCATGTCACATTACATCGAATAAGCGAACACAATCGTAAATAAGTCGAATTAGCGCGAAGATTTCCGACTTTCCTTATACCTATGTGTTTTTTGCCCTTTTTTCGAGATCGAATCACGGCGGAGATAAGAGCACGACATTAATTCTTGATGAAAAGGGGAGTGTTCAAGAAGGCGAAGATTAGTTAATATGAAGAAAAAACAGAAGAAAATATGGCTTAATACGACGAAATGAGATTTCCTCAGTACCTAGAAGCGAAAGCCGACAAAACGAACGAGCGGCCAGAAACATCGCTCTTTTTCCGTTATTTCATTCATTATTAACGTACGAACGTAATCGTACGCTTTTGTATTCGAGAGTTCGAAATCTCACTAACCGATTTTTATTGGGCGTGTTATAACTCATTGGCCGTGCGAGTTGTAAAGATATGTTTATTGCGCCATAAAATTCGGCGACCAATTTCCTTAAGGGGTCGTTTTCATCCCGTCCGGGAATATGTTAGGTAATTTCGGCAAATTTATTCTTAATACATTTTCGATATCGTAAATAACATTACATGCTTTTTTTATTATTAATGAACGCTTTACGCGTGTTGCGCGAACCGACAATCTCGAGAGCGCAAAAGCGAACGAGCTTTCTATTGTACATTTGATCCAATTAAAAAGTTTAACAATACGAAACATAATGTAAGGTTATTAATAAAATTGAATCGGGGCTGTATTAAATATATGACAAGCTAAGATAAGATTTAGAACTTGAGCGTTATAATATCTTGATTCTATACGTAAAATGTTTAATAATAAGTTGTCCTAATGGTTCAAAAATCTTTTGTATTATATCACAAGATAATTATTTTAAATTAATAAAAGAGTATAAATTTATGCATGTATAATATAAATACCTTGAAATTCGATGAAAGCTGCAGCGTGATCGAATTAAATCTGAAAGCAAAAGCAAATTTTTTTATTAATAAATTGAAAAATTTACATTTTATTCATGTAATAATAATAGACTAACAAATACCATTTTTGAAAAAAAACAAAAATCCACAATTTTTTCTGAATAACCTCACAATTAAATGCATGCACGCATTTAAATAGTACCTTGTAGAGCACATCCGGTGGCAAATTATAATGTAGGATATGGAATATTTCATAGAACAATGTGAATGTTCATAGCCAGGGCATCGCAACTGCGATTCGTAGCCGTATTATAATATTTTCAATGAAATGTAATGTACGACGGCAATAAACATGTTTATCTCGCACTGTGCACGCTTAGTTCGTATCGGTAATTAATGCTCCACGTACTTCATTGTACTATTGTTTTTGTATAAAAATGATAATTGAGGATGTTGAAAAAAATTGATTGTGTTTAAAATTCAATTAAATAAACATAATTTGTTGGTATCAAATGTTCGATAAGCAAATAAACCGTTTGGTGTATAATGAGATTAAATCAATTAAAAAAAAGATTTAAATATCAACGAAATTGTTATAGTAGTGACTCATAATAAATTATTTGATTGGCTGATCAATTCCGTAGTTTATTATAAATATAATTTTTATGTTAATAATTTCAAATAAATTATACATATAATGATGGTTATTTTTTATTAACTATCATGATACTATTCATTACCATGAATTTTGATAAATGTGTTAAATATTGTTAATCGTTGTTCTCGATTCTTCGTTTTATAGAACTATTTACTTTGTTCACTGAATTATTTAAATATCAATGTATGTACCTATGTCGATAGACGTAAACGAAATGATTAATTAAAATAATAATTAAAATTAAATATTTATATTTCGAAGCATCATTCTCATTTCAATCATAAGCAAAATAAAATAAAACGTACATCGCTTTTCCTACAAAGGCTTCACGTTCTAAAGGCGCGCAAATGTACGACATCAAGGTGGCCCATGTTCCATGTGAAAATAATTCCATCATTTTAGCCTCGTAAACTGTGTTAAAACTACTTGAAATAGTATGAAAAAAAAGGTTTTACCAAACCATATCGCGCTTTTGTGCTCGGTGTTAATTGGGAACTGCCCCGGGAATGTGGTAAGCTTTAGGATTCGGTTTTCACGCTTCAGGGTACGACATAACAAGGATTTTTGTCAAAATTCATTTTTTTTGTGAAATTCAACCATTAGTGGTATATTTTTCAGTTTCAGTCATGATTTTTTTCACATTTTGTCTGAAACAATTGAATTCATTGTCAAACGGTAATATTCAATAAGTAAATTACTTATCGATAGGTATTTGAATATAAAATTATTCACATATTTTGAAAACATTACATTTGCATGTAAAATATGGGTACTAAGAAGTAAACGCACACAAGAGTATAATTTGCAGAATAATTGATTTCAAATATTCCCAAGAGATATATAAAACGGTCTGATAAACCACGAGCAAATTAACACGCAAATGTTAGTTAAAGTAGCTTATTCCAAAACATCGTTCCATCCATACGAACTTTTTGATAAAATTTAACATTTTCTGCTTCTATTGGGTAGCTTTAAAATAAGATTTATTAAAAACTGCAATTTCCAGACGAAAATTACATACGAAGATGATTCCGAGCGAATGCAAATTTCACCCATGCGAAGTGCAGTAGTAGCTTAATATAAGCAATTTTTTTATATGAAAACGAACGAAACGGGAATTCGTCTCTTCGAACGCGTTAATTAAGCTCCGTACCGTCTCCAAATTAACCCTGGAGCTTTTGATCTAAATTGCGCTCGTTACCTGCTTTATTGTGTCTCTACATCATTTTATGTATTTCCAGTTCCACGTGTGTGTTCTAGATTTTATTATGTATCGAATGTGTGTATGTATAATTTTTGGTTTCGCAGAATTCATACATTTTGTATTGAGCAAATAAAAATTCATTTTTATCCTCGTCGATAAGTTACTTACACTTTACATACTAGCAAAAATAAATTATTTCATCAATAAATGAATAGTTTAATTTATCGAATAACATTATATTTTATTTATTTTTGTTATGATTGTAATTTTAAAGTCGATCTATTGTTATAAAATATTGATTTATATTATCATAATGCAGCTCTGCAAAATAATATATGAATCGATCATATTCTCGTCAGACTATTGATAATATCTTCATGAATCCTACCAACTCTAGATATAATTTCCAATCGATTTGTTACTTCGAGAAGCACCATAAAATTCATAGTTTTCAGAAATCATGAGAAAACGTATGAAATGAATCGTTTCATATTATTGAATATTATAAATATCGATATGTTTATTGAATATTAAGTTAATTACTTAATTATAATGATAATTAATGTTCGATGCAATTGACGTTCGACTAATTAACCAATTAATCACATAAAATAATTTTAATCGACGAAATTATATCGAGCACACATTCGAATATGATTTCAGAACACAAAATTAATTGTATAATTTATTTATACATTATTAACTATAATTTTAGTTAGTTTCAATTTTTTTCTATAGAGTTCGATGCTGTGAGTTCGCGACAAAACTACGACAACCGTCAAACTATAGAATAAAAAACATCAAGATAAATTCTGGTTAAGAGAAAAAACCGTCCCATAATTTGTTAAGGGCCGATCTTTCTACTGCAATTGACAGATAATAGTGGAAGGAAAAGCTGTAACTTTCTGGTTAGATAATTAAAGCAGTGAAAAGAGCAGCCCTTAATATCAATCTAATATATGAAGTACAAACCACATTTACACACAAATCATGAATTCAATTCAATCATCAACAAACAAATCACCACATCCGAAAACAAACAAAGCAATCTATCGCCACAAGTAAAACGAACCATAACAACAAAAGACCAAACTATAACATCGGCGTATAGAAAATACACCATCGTAACCGGATCCAGGCGCACCTTATTCTCGGTACTGCGCTATCTGCGATCTGGTTTCCGAATCCTATCCTCGCCATTGTTTCGTCCCGGATTACTCGATTCGGGCAAGTTTCTCGTCTTCGACCCGGTAATGGGCGTTGAACTTCGAACCGTTCCGGATTCCGGGAATTAGAGACTCCACAAGTGTTGTTTCCTGCATCGAACCGGAAGACGCAAGATTCGAAGACGCCACTAAAGCGGCGTCCCATCCTCGCGAACCGTTGGCCTTTCGATGGCTAATGTTTGTTTGATTTTCGTTTGTTGTCTATTTTGTTAGTTTGGTGTTGGAAGAGTCTGTTTAGAAACAATTTTTATTAGTTAGTAGTTGAATCGTTTATCATAGCTACGGTGTCCATTTTTTTCTAAGAAAATGAAGGACGTTTTGGAATATTTGAAAATAGAGGAGAAGGCAGCTAGTTAATACTGAAAATTGTGCTACAGGTGTAATTTTTAACCGTTTATAAAACCTTGAAAATATAATTTTTATGAGATTCCATTATTTAAAAAGGAAGTCGATTGATTCATTATTTTCCGAAAATTCTGGGATCGGTTGTTTAATTATAATAGTTTTCATATTTTGAACGAAAATTTTGAATGATATGGATTTTTAATTTAATGTGTTTTATTTTGCAGTGAATCGAGAGATATGGATTCATCATTAAGACGTTTAAGGTAGGATTTTATATAAATTATTTTTAAAACACTCACTTATTCACGGAGAACACTATTTTGTAACGAGACTTACTTTGATCGCGTAATTAATTTTCACGTAAATGGAAAACGGACCAAAATTAGAAAACTACCAATTTTTTCGAAAAAAAGATAGACAATCAAGCTAGTAACTAAGAATTGAATGATTGGATCTTTGATTTCTATTTTGAGAAATACCGAATATTGACCACCACATTTTCATGATTGAATTCCGAAAAATCTAATATCACACGGTTCAGTAGAAAACATCTAAATAAAATTGCTTTGAATTCTCGGAAATAATACTTTGTCGTATTTTAATTTCGCAAACGAAAATTGATCTAGAGCTTATTTTTGGGTAAGACTTATATTTTTATGGCAAAATATGAAACAAAATCTTATTTTTTCATTAGTTCACATGCTTTTCGTAATTGAAAAAATATTTTTTAAAGAGGTATTAGTTCCATGGAAACACGAAAATCCAATGATATCACAAAATAAAAGTTAATTTTACAAAATAAAGGTCGTATTCGTAAAAAAATAAATAAATTTTAAGAATCGAGCATTAAAAATAATGAACATTACTATTTTTATAATCAAACACTAGTACATTGTCAAGTGTATGTATTTCCTTCTCTAGGATTTCACATTTGAGAAAAAAATCTAAAACATTATTAAAATCGCACTAAGGCTTACGCTAGGTCATATTTTCAATAAAAACACGGCTCAACGAAAATTTTATCGGCAACCCTCGAAAGCCCAACAATCGTATTACCATAACACACACCGGCTCGCATAATTCATACACAAAGATCCTCACAATAGGATATGGGACCGCAGGAATTTACATACCTAGGCGTCACCATAGGACAAGCCGAGACCAAATATCCGATGGTTAGGTTAGGTTAGGTTAGATCCAGAGAACGAGAAGGACCCGAATTCCTTTCGGCCGGAACTCGGCGCGAATATATTAGGGGCCCGTTCGCAATAAAGTGGAGAAAGTAAAAGTTCCTTAAACGCGGGGGAGAGCGGGGATAGGGGACCCCGAGATTTATATTCCCCCGCAGGACGGATTTATTTGCGATGAAAGCGGGCCGAGGGACTCCCGACGAGAGGCAATGAATAAAAAATCTTCGGACGAGGGAAAATCGAAAAGTCGCCGTCGGAAAAGTTCCGTTTCGGCGGTTTCCGAGGTGGCGTTTAGTGATTTTTTCCTTGGTTTTTTTTCCTTTAGACTGTTCGTTCTTCATTCTCGTATTGTCTGCGAGTGTAGGTGATGGTGAACCTTTTTTTTCGGTTAGAGCGGAAGGGGTGAAAATTCGCGTGAAATTGGCGGTTTTCTTTTGGCGCGGTTCGGTTGCAATGAAAATATTAGATATTGAATGTATGTTACATTTGATTATAATTTATTATGTCTGAACTTTCAATTGTGAGTTACTCCAATTGAGTGTTGGTTGAGGTTTTTTCAATATGGAATTCTTATTGTTAACGACAGGTTTTAATGCTAGTGCGTTCAAATCTTTTAGGAGAAGATATCAACTTACACTAGAGTCGAATAAATAAAGATTGATAGTTCGGGCCTTTTATGAATAACTAGATAGTCCGATATTTCGATTGCTGATTAATGATTAATTAGAGATTAGTAACAATTGTCAAATTTTATAAGTGGGAACGATTAAGCTACTCAATCATAGTTGAATTTTCTGATCTGTCATAATCTAAATACAAATTTTATTAAACTTATCTTTCAATTTGTCAATTAATGTTTTAAAATCAATCTATTTTTATTTTTTAATCAAAATCATTCATTTTATTTGATTCGGTTATAAACATAAGCGGCCAATCGTGTTGATTATTTAAGTAATAATTCAAGAAATGCATAATTAAATAACTAGTCTTTTAAATGAAGATGCGGTTGCCAAGATAAACGAGTTCATTTGAATAGAACATCCTTGATTTAAGTGCCAAGTTTCCGTATTGGTGACTTGGAGTGTTGCCAGCGCAAAAACTTTACGGATTTTCCGACAGTTTTCACGATTTTCTCCAGTATGTCAAACGGAAAATAAATACAAAACATATGAATGAAAAATTGTCTACTATTATACTACGTCGACGATTTTTTCACATCCCGTTGTCATAAGAAGCGAAAGAATTATTGCAAATATTCATTGGAATGTTGTTATTTTTTCCAATAGAATTTGAATTATTGATTACAATAATAATGTGTTAAAAATCTCTTTATATTATTTTTAAGCAAATGTTTAAAATGTTGAAAAAATATAATTTACTCGTGAGACAATATTTCAGAATTTGTGAGTTAACAACAAAGTAATTATTCATTGCGAAAATGTACACCGAAAATTTTATTTCATGGGAAATAATAATAATGATTTATTATTTTTTCTGTTGAAATTTTAGTCACTTTTTTATAAGTTAAGTTATTTATTCGTTGTACGTGTCAACATTCTCCCATCGGAATATAAACGTGTAAAATTGAATATCAGATATGAGAGTAAACTCGGCTTTATATAAATTTTAGTACGCATATTCAGAAATAACAGTGGCGTCGATATTTTGAATCAATTTCGATATGAAACTAAAATATTATTACATTCCCGAAATTTTTTTCACACGGTTGAACATTGAGAGAAAATTAAGTACATTCACCTCTTTATTCTCATAAAAACAAATATATTTTTTTTACGTTTCGACAAAAGGTTTGTGTGAACGTGAATCGCCATTTCGTTATTCGAGTTATATATGATCACTGCAGATTATCTTCAAATTGTGAAAAAGAAAAGGGTTCGTTAGTAGTAAAAATAAGTACGACAGAAAAGCGGATTTATTTTTTATATGAAAAGTAGGATTTTTATATGTATACTTTGATAAGAAAAACGTACCCTGTATCAAAAGTCTATTTACGTACATACACACACGTAGGTATAGCTATATGGGATTATCTCAATATTTTGTTTTTACGAAAAGTCTTGTAATTTAGTTAACAGAATGTATGATAAAACGCCTGCGGCTACGAAACGGCAAATTGGAATGAGAAACGGTTGGCCTATTTAGAATGTTAAACAAATTTATTCATTAAAGTTAGCTATTTGATAGAACATCGCACATACAATATAAGAAGCTGGAAGCTTACAGTTCAAACGCGAAATTTTCGTAGGGCGTTATTAATAAGTTCGATAAAATAACGAGCCTATTAATTTTATGAATCGCATAAAATTCTCTAATAGAGCAATATCTCGCCTTACGACACGTTGCACATATGAAAAGTGCGAGTGGTAAAAATCTTTCAAGTTTATACGTTACATGGCAAAAAGACTTTCTCACCGGATAGTATATTATAAATTTACTATCATAGATTTATCGTCCATAACCCTTTTACGACGGCTGCCTAGCTACTAGTTTTCATGAAAATTCTTCGAGCTAGAAAGAAAAGCCGTTGAAGGAATGGGGCGCGGCTTATTTTTTATGGAAGGAAAAACCCTTCGGCATAGTTGGCGGGAAAGGTATTTTCTTTAGCGAAAACTGTATATGGATGGGGATTGATTCGAAATAGGATTTGTTTACAAAATATATACTCTTCTATCGAACGAGGCGTTCATGAATTCTCAACCAAATAAGCTAACAGAAAAAGGGATAAAGCGACCTTGCTCTCTTTAACTTAAAGCGCGAGCAATTTTAGATATTTTCCAACATCTTTTATATTGTTTTCATTGAAAATATTGCGCAATCTGTAAGATTATCAAATTTAAAATTTGTTTTGCGATACTGAAACGTTCAAGCTGAATATATATTGGACATTAATACGAGTTTTCGTCAAATTAAATCATCTCGGCGAAACGTGGTCTGCGCGAACACTTTAAATATCAAACACTGTCAAATTTCGCTCGAAAAGTTTGACTGCTGTCGAACTACGCTGAAAGTTTTTCAAAACTTATTACATAAATTGTCTCACGTAAACCCATCGATTGTAAAAGGTATGAATTATTATGGATATTAAAACGTTTGCGATTGTTTATATGTGAATAGATCGAGCCCGCGCGAAAGTTTGACGGCCAAAATCCGGAGCCGCGTGAAATTTAAATATTTTCCCGCCAACAGAAGCGCCAATTGTTTTACACACAATGTTTTCAGAATCAGACGACGCAGTTTTTGATGAATATTAATACAATTTTGAATGGATCGTCTTTGTGTCGGTCGTGTATGAAATTTTAATGAGCGTTTTCAGCGGCGAGACGCCGCAGAGAAAAAATTCGGACGAAAAGGAGAAATGGATATTATTGTTCGCCAACAACTGAGAAATTCAATTGAAAATTTCTTCAGTAATACATATATAAAACTTGATTTCAGTCGAAAATTTTAAATTTTATAACTCCACGGAATTGTTTCAAAGGGTTGATAAAATATTAAAGCGTTTCTGGTATGAATAGTGCTAGTGAAATTTTCACAAAGCACAAATTCACAAGGTTTTCACAAAACTCTGAATAAATTAGTGAAAAACAATGAAAAGTTCATATTGCAATACGAATGGAGGAGATATTTACTACGAGAGTGGACGAACAGACATTTTGTCTAAATTCAATATTCAGCTGAAGCTCGGTGCTCGTTTTGAAAATTGAATTTTGTTCGGCTTTTTCGTTTTACTGCACGGTACGTTCTAATTTGAAATTTGCACGAACATTGTACGTAAGGGAGCTATTGTCGTTGGTGAAAAACTTTCGAAGGTGTCGTTAAAATTTATACAATAAAAAAGAAACGGCAACATGCAGGAAGTAATTCAAACTGATATTTAGTTTTTAGAATTTATATGTAGAGCGAAAGCATACTTTTATTGTGAAACATAAAAATGCAAATATTTCGATAGCACATACAAATGTTGTTTTGAGATAACTTGCAATGACTACTGACGATGTACTGATATTATCAGCGATTTTCTAGTAAGGAAAATGAACGAACAATAGATATACATATAAATACGGGAATATTTCTGCATGTTAAATTCGTCTTTTATTCTGTTTTCCAAAAGCAACTTATTAGTTTTCCCACAAACACACTAAAGAACGTTTCAATGTGTTATTTTTTCCTTATACACTGCCATCTTTTCACAACGGAAGAAAATTACCAAGTATAAACATCACTGTATATTTATGCATACGTTATTATGTTCCTTAAACTAGATAGAAACACTACTTCAGACGATAATAAAGCTACGTGATTCAGATTTAATCAAAATGAAAATAATAACACATCTAATCACATTCCAATAAATAAATTTACCATTAATGAAATATCGATATACGAGACTGATTTTTCAAATATTTACTCGGTAAAACAGAAAATTTCAACATTTATACAGAATGGCGAAACATCGTACGAACGAAAGAAATAATGTTTTTATTATTGTATATAATTGATCGCTTTTTCGAAAGGTAAGCTACGGAAGATGTGTATGAAGAGGACTATGGTCCTGTGAGCTGTACGAGGCAATACCCCACGAGAAAAGTCTTATTCCCGAGGGAAATTTTGTCGAAAGCCCAACGAATTTTCACAGACCGATGACGAATCGGATCGAGAAGCCGCGTCAAACTCGATGACGTTAAGATTCCAACACACGTCGTTCTACGCCATACAAATAACACACATAAACACTCACAAAGGTGTTCAATATATTTTTTTATTATTTTTGTATGATTTTATCTTTTCAAATACGTGAGTCAATTTTTTATTCAATATAAAAACGTGTAACAAAGTATTATTTTCAAATCGAATTCTATTTTTATACGAAGTAACATTTTTAAAACAACTTTTTTAAGTAGTTAGAAAATTTTGTCTACATTTGTTGAAGTGGTAAATTAATTTTAATATGCATTTTCGTAGATATTTGCAGCCGGTGAAGTAGTTGATAATGTTAATGCATGGATGGCATTCTGTTGTCAATTTTGTTAATTAATTTCTATAAAAATCGTGAAAACCGTCAGGTTCCGATAAAAATGCATTGTGCAAAGTTTTCATAAATTTTAAAAATTGATTTGAATAATTTGATGTAAAAACAAACAGTATTTAGCTGGGTCTTCACCGATAACAAAAATTTAGAAAGAGGCAATAAAAAAAAATTGATTTTCCATTCCAACTAATGTTCGAACAACTTTTCCAACTATATAGAAAAATATTTTAAGAAATGATCTTTCACAAAGAAAAAAACTGATTTAAAAAGATTTTTTTCTTAAATGATAATTAATAAAAAAATAACACTCTTTCATATTTAATATTCAATTTATATTAGATACAATCGGGTTTTGTATACGTGAGTATAATCCTATATTTGTATCGCTTTATCTGGGCTAGGTTCGATATCTGTTTCAGTGATTTTGTCGAAATTAATCGAATATAATACAAAGATATCCATTCAATATGCGCAGATTAATCTGTTTACTTGCCGCATTTATCTCGCTTACGTTTGTGTGCGTATATTCTCAAAGCCATTTCACGTGTATCGTTTGACCGTAAAATTCAATCAAAACATTCGTAAGGGTTTAGAAATTAATGAATACATCATCCCCGATCGATACAGCTTTATCATTCACGTCACACGTTTACCTTTCATTATTTAGCAAAAACACAAAGTTTTACTCAGAATTTTGAGATAGATTTCATTCAAAATTTTCATTGATTCTATTTATATTTTTTTTTGTTGATAATTGTATAAAATTTCAATAAATAAAATGTTAAATAAACTGAATTATAACCGAAGTGCATGTAATATATTTTATTACGTGCATATTTATGAGTTTGAAACCGGTTGCATTTCTTACACAGTTCCGATATTCTTCAATAATACGAAGTGTGGGAAAATCTCGTTACCGGTATGAACCAATTTATGCACAATCACATGAACTTCTGCAATTGAACTTTTCGTTTCGAGGCGGGAAATCGCATAAAATGCAAAGCATCCTCATAAAATTTCAAAAGCTCCTCGCAACTCGACCGATTTCCAATACGTGTCTCCGAGATAGTTTTCCACTCGATTTGAAAAAATAAAAAAATGATTTCATTATGAAAAAAATTGCACGGAATGAGAATAGAATCGAATAATCAGCGCACGAAGCTGCTACATTGTTAGCCGTCGGAAAACGTGAGAAATCTTCAATTTCAAATCGCCGTACGAAAGAAAATGTAATATTATAGAAAGAGCTAACGGTAGAAGCATCAGATGTCGTAAAATAAAACTGAGATTTTCTCATAGTTTGGCGCGTATGCGTTATGAAAATGCCATTTTTCGCTGCAAACGAAGAAAAGAGACTTACGACGACAATTCCGACCGCGAAAATACCGTCTTGTGTGCGGTCGAAATAAATGAAAATATGGCAAATAAGATTTCAAAAACCAATTTCAAGAATTTATTTCTGACGCCTGCCAAAGTTATAAAATTTTTGAAATTGATTACGCTCCGTAGCGTGCAAATTAAAACTGTAAAAACGTGCGCTAGTTCGTTATGGGTGAAATGCATTTAAAACGAATTGTAGACAAAGTGATTATTTTATTAGAACGAAGTTAAAGTTTCTGAAAAATTCAGACAATAATGTCTAAATTATTTGATTGGAATCCAAGTACACAAATGTGTATATAATGTTCTTAATATCATCGATTTCATTTTTTTTACAATCTATATATCGATAGATACAGCTCGTGGTTAGTTAATATTTCCGATAGAATTCCTATATCTAGCTTATTGAGCACTATCTAAAGTTAAATATCCAGTTTAGTTAAGCCATTTCATTGTTCGGATTACAGTTTTCCTCTTACGTTAGAGACGATAGTTTACTCTGTCAGTAAATCGAGTGCAACATATTTCAGTTACATTCAAATCCATTAAGTATAACTTTCATATTAAAGCAAGAACAAATTTTTATTCAGTTTGAATGTTAATGCTTTGAATTAAAATATAAGATAAATTTAAGTTTACTCGAATTTGAAATTATTACATAAAAGTTAAATTTTAAATTGAAAGCTTTTAATAATTACTATTTTATCTTTTTCTACTTCGATAAAAAGCTTCTTTAATGACTAGAAAATTTTCATTGCTCCCAGCTCTCTTCGATATTAAATAATTTTAATCCGTTCTTTACAGAAAATGCAGTTCTCGGAAATATATAATAACTAGGTTTACGTTTTCCATTATGAAGCAATAAGATCTTTCATTCTTTTTATATGAATTAATCGAATTTTGAACAATATCCGCACCGAGTAAGTTGACTGCACGGAAAGTTCTCAAAACTTCCGCTATGTTTTCTCTCGCTAAAATATTATTGTTCGAAGCGTTGTATTGCTGTTTGTTTTAGTTTCTCTCAATGTTTGCCGGTTTAACAAACAAAAGTTACCTTTGCAAATTGCAATTTTCCTAGCGCGCACCAATTCATTGCACCGTGCACGCCTTAGTCCAGCTGCATTCGTTTAATCTCGATTTAAAATTGCATTTTCAAAAAATTTCATTTCTGCCTGGAGAAAACAAATGTGCGCCAAGAGAATAAAAGAGATTCTGTATTTATCTGTCAACGTTGCAGGAAATTAAAAACGGGCACAATCAAACGGAAATTACGTACAGGGCGTAATACGAAAACTACTATTCTAAAACACGACTACTAAGGGATCAAACGAAATCCTGAAACATAAATTGTACATAATCTGTACTTAACTGTTTTAGCGAATAGAACTTTACTTAAGTTTAAATTAATAGAATTACACTGAATAAATACAATACACTAAAAACGTTCTAGCACACAGTACAGTCCTCATATACCAAATACATACACGAAATAATATTAGAATTGAAACATATCTACTATAGTGATTTAATGCTGTATTATACATCATATTTAATGCTCAAGCAAAGCAATATTTTCACATGATTATGCGAATATATCATATTTTAAAATTGCGACGATAAAACGAAGCACAGTGCGCTCAGGTACACATTATAGGTACGCTCTTCGAAACATTCAAACACATATTTCACGCTCGTTTTTTTTTATCGCGTTTAAGACTTTATATGTATGGCAATTAATAAAATTATGGCAATCTGTTTGCAGAGGGTTTACGACGGCCGTAAAAAATTCGAGCGCATACAACCGAAAAGAAACGCTGACTGCGCACACCGCCGAATTCGCGGAAAATTTTCAAAAATCCGATCCCTTCGTGGATGAAAAATTGAAAAATACAGAATGAACAAATACGATCGTAAAATAATACAAATTCCCAGAAATCTTTTTTAACGATGCTGAAAATACGTATAAATCAAGGCGAGTCAGTCGTTAGTCACCTGCTTGTGTATTGTATCCATGCACAATATTATGTTACGTTATAATATGAGATTATCACACGAATATTTAAAATTTTATATTCATATAACTACATGGAAAATATTGCTGTATTTTTTTCATAATATCGTTCGTATACGTTCAAAAATTTAACAAACTTTCATCATGCACAGATGATACATTGCTGTATGAATGCTAGTATAATGTCAAAATAAAATATACGTTTGGTTCGTAATATTTTTTCGTATTAAAGTAAAAACGACAAGAATTACATATCTAATTTTAAAAATATAACCTTCACTGAAAATTTATATGAATATTTCGTACAATTTATTATTACTTTACGAAATTACGTTAATAATGGTTTTTAAACGGTTTTAATTAGCTCAGCCCGTTTGTTTTCTTTTTTTTTATTTTCATGACTCTCTATCATGTAACCACACATACGGAACAAACACGTTCAACTCGTACAGAAGATCAGTTTTCTGTTAAAAATAAGATTTTTTTCAAACTAAAATTTATTATACATACAATAAAAAAATATTTATACACAATCAAATTTTCACGTGGAAAAGAAATCGAATCATAATAAGCACGCGAGCGAAACGACTCGAAAGTGGAATTTTCTCCATTGCGAAATTAAAGTCTCGCTAAATGGGTCGCGGATGTTTATGACGTGTACATTTTAATTATGTTCACTTTTTACATAAATATAATTAATAATTCGCGACCAGATTATGAGCGAACTCAACCTCCTCGCATTTATAAGCGCACCCTCGTCATCCGGAGACGCGAAAATTCGCCCCGGCAAAGTAATGTGAATTTTTGACCTTGTTTTATATACGTATATGTGTTAATTTATATGTCGTTTAAATATATCGTTGATAATTAGGGAAACGGAGAAGCTTTGATAGCGTTCCTTGTGCGAAAATGAGTTTTTGTTCGGTGTGTGTGTGTGAGGATCGATGTTTTTGATGCTGAAGAAAAAAATATGATATCGTAGGTTTAATTGCTTCTTGTACTAGGATTGATTATGGTAAAAAATTTGAAGGCTTAATATTGCGTAGTATGAAATATTTGAGTTTACTGTGGATGTGTCGTTCTAGACGATATTGCTTTTGAAGTTCGGCTCTCTTTTATCGAGTTTGAATATTCGTTATAGGTATGTTATGTAGGAAGCGAAATTTGACTTCGTTTCTCATTACGTGCAAATTAAATTAATTTGTACGCCTTAATTAAATTTGAATATTTTAATTAATAGCGCATATTGGGTTCGTTTTGCAATAGAATTCATATTATATTTACGAGCGCTTCCGAATACTAACATTCATCTTATTAATTCTGAAGAATATTCAAAGATGTTTTTCACTAAATTATGAATTCAAGATTAAGTTCGAAGCAATTATTATTAACGTTAATGCTTGAAATATTAATTGAAACAAAATCAAAATATGATAAAATGAACAATGAAAGAATTCTATTCAAATGACCTACATTCTCAGTAAACATATTTCATAAGATCTTTAAATGATTAATTAACAATTTTATCTAAACGACTTGCAATTTCAACAAAAAAAAAACACACGCATTATTATCATTTCAATGAAAATCCGATCAAAAAAAAATTTTTTTTCACACTCACGTCGAAAATTTCACGATCGAGCGCTAACTTCGCAAACTTTTCCACGAGCGAAAAAAATAAAAAAGCGCCGTTTTCGAAGAAGCAATGAATACGATAATCCGTCGGTTGTCCGCTCGAACGGTGCTCGACTTATAATATTATAATATAATATAAAAAAGTCTTCGTTTCCCTTATGAAATTCATGGTAATGTGTGTCGCGCATACTCTTGGCGGAGCAAAGTGGCGTCATTATGCTAAATAGGCGGACGCCACCTTAGCGCGTCGAACTTTTAAAAGCTTCCCCTTTCGCGCCCTTATTATTTTTGCTTTCTTTTTTTCCCTTTGCGTTTCCTTAGTGCATGCCTAGAATATGAGGATAGTTTGTGATGTTCTAGAAATAGGAATGTGCACTATTGTGAGGATTCGTGACATTTTCGATGAATTTCACATTTGTTGCATTTTTTTCGGGGTATGGATTTGTACTTTTTTTTATATTTGAAGACTAATCGAATACATATGGTTCTTTATATTGCATTTGATATAATTTGCTATGAATTTTATTAGAAAAACGATTTAACAAAAAGACTATTTGGAAGAGATTATTGTCGAGGTTTATAAAATTAATATTTTGTAATTCTTATTTTTATTCATTGTCTTGATTCTTCGAAATAGATTTGCACTAAAATTTAATATTTATGCATTCCGACAACTGTTGCATAATAATTACTCCCGAGAAACGTTTTTATCTAATTGATATTTTCCATGAAAATCTATGAAAACGGTGGTTTCAAATGCAATATTGAGAAGTACAATTGATCACACTTTAAATTATACCCATTTCGCAAAAAAATGTGAAATATCTCAAAACGACCGGAATTAAAATCAATAGTGCAGAGTGAAAAAAAAGGTTTGAGCGCTTATGATTTATGAAGTTAAATTTGCAATGTTGAAGGAAAAAAAAGGTTTTTGTAGAGATAAAATATTTGATAGAGTAAACTGAGTCGACGACTCGAAAGAAAATGCAAACAGAATTTTCAACGAGTTAGAGTAATGGTAATGGATAAAGCATTATCGAAAAACTTTCAGCCATCTAGAGATCAGTGTTCCACAACCTTTCATAATAGTCGAGAAAACCCTTTTAAATATCTCTGTTCTGCAAAAAATTAACATCATTCAATTTTTATTACACAAAAGAACAAAAACCGATTCATTTCCCTTAAAGATATATTAAATGCATCAGAGCCACAATTTTACGAAAACCTCTTATATGTACCTGCCACCATAACCACACATACCAGATAAAATAAGAACACTATATTCACAACCTTTCAACGCACACATTACACATAGAGAAGCATACATTTTTTCAACAATTTTATTCATCTCGTTCAGTATCGCTCTAGCGTCCTTGCATTACATACATACACACATATAAGGTAATATGTAATAGTCGACGGCGGGAAGTTCGTTGACGTACGACGCCCATAAAAGCCTTTGACAATGCTTAACCACCTGGAACACATTCAATTTTTTTACGAGAGGCGCACGCCAGGTGAGAAATATTTTATCTTCGCGTCGAGTTCAGCAAAACTCTCTGAGAGCTTTTGTGTACGGGACCGCGAATCGACATATAGCCCCCTTTTCCTACGCGTGTTTCTACTGAATTTGATCGAATAATGTGCGTATATATGTTTTTATCGTGTGAATATTGATTTTGGAAAATTTTCGATTTCGGATGATGGACGAAATATACTCGGCAATAAGATGTATGTATGTCTTTGGAATGTTTTTTTGGGAACATCGTTTGTCGTTATGGGAGTTAGTTTGAAATCACACAGCTCAGAAAAATTTAAAAAAAGAAATCACGTACACGGTTCCTTTTGTTGCTTTACAACTTAAAATCTGTGTCCCCACAATAATCATTAAAAAAACTTTCCAATGACATACTCCCGGAAATCATAGATTTCAGTGTACACGTCCTAGATATTTTTACTCACCTATATAAAAAATAAAAGCTCACATTTGAAATTTACAAATCAAATACATCTGATGATAATAATAGAAACTCATTTATACACGCCCACATCGTGAAAAAAAAAATGGAATTATGCTAAAAAATTCTCATCGAAAATGTTTACTTTCATCGGCTATAATCCAATAAAGCGCGGGCGTCGCAAAATCTGGAAATCTTCACATTTATAATATAAACAAGCACATCAAAAAGTATAATGTATACGCCACAATTGAAAAGGGGAAAAACGGCCTTTGCGGGTTTTTATTTCGGTCCTTCGTGCCAGAGATGAAATAATTGGCGTGGGGAAAAACTTGGGCCAATTTGAAGATGGGAAAAACGACAGGGTTGAGAGCAGTCGAAAAAAAAACTGCTCAATTTGTAGCTATGACGAGTCGAAAATGGGTTTTTTATAGTTTCATGAAATGTTTATTTAATGCGAAAAGAGAATTTTAAAATGGCAGAGATTTTCATTTTGAAGTGAAAATAAAAACACTACTTTCGACTCGAATAACTCATAATGTATCTGTACGTTCCCAAAGGTAAAGGTGCACTATCATTACCGTAAAATTGAAAATGTAGACTCAACACTACAAAATATGACAAATACTAAAAATATAGAATATCTATAACTAGAAAATAAGAGTTTTATGAAAAAAAATGACAAACTAAATCTACAACCATGTCCGTATACTTTTATTAAATTTCCTGAAATTTTCATCGATATGACCTTTATTTTTGCTGAAATTCCACAGCCCTGTAAAAAACCTCAGCTATGGGAAAACCCGACGTCCGTCTCTCAAAGAAGGACGCCATTTTTTGCACAGCCTGTCTGTTTTTCTTTTACCCGAAACAGATGTTGAATGTTCACGGCGGGAACAGGAAAGAGCGAACACGTTGTTTAATAATACAAAAAAAATCTCAAACGCGAGGAGTAGAAAAGAAGACGAAATAAAAAATGAAAGTGTAACGAAAGCGAGCGTATCTTCTCTCCCCCGAAAAAAAATATTTAAAAATTAGTACTAAACGGTCTATGCTTGAATTAATTCTAATTTCTCAACTTGGCGATGCTAAATTGAATCATGTTCCCGATATATCGTCCCCTTGAATTGTTAACGTTTTAATTCCGTTCCACTATGATTTATGCGAGAGTTGAGTGCGTCGCGCCCTTAAGTGGAAAAAAGTGTATGAAAATCGCTAGGAAAATGGGATTTCCTTTTCGCATCGTACAAATTGAATAAGCCGTTGCCGTGCCTTTGTATGGAGCGAAGTGTGTGTTTCAAAATTAGACCGGAAATTGCTACAGTTCATCTCCTGCATACAGGAACCCAATTAGTATTATTCTACTTTGCTAACTAAAATACGACGCTTCGCATGAAGCGGCGGCGGCGCGAAATTATTATCTCAGCTGAATACATTAATGAAGTTAATTAGATGAAAATATTTAATCTCGGGATTTAATTCGATACGATGCCGCGTAATTTCATGATACGTTCGAGTGCATCGAACCGAAAATTATGAGCATAGCGATGCATATTTCATTCTTTTTCGAAAATAGGTTAATCTAGTTTATGAGTTTCCATTAATTTGACGCACAAAAGCTTTAAAAATTTATGCGATTCATCTCTTTAATAGTCATATTTTCGCGCTTCACGCTCATTACACACCTGCGTACTAAACGGGCACACATAGGAACGACCAAACGTCACACTTTCAACGGGAATATGCCAATAATTTTCGACGACCGAGATAACACCTCACCACTCAACCGAGAGCTGAAAAACCCATTATTCTCGCAAGAAAGCTTCCGATAGCTCGACAAGATTTATCCTCGTGGGGGTGGGCGTTTGATTGATTCGCGCCCACCGACAAACTTTCGATTTCCTATATGCAGTATTACAGAAGAGTCCCCTCACCATATTTTATCTTCGAAACGGAGAATGGAGGAGCGGCTAAATATATGAAAAAAAAAAACGTTAATTGAGAGCGAGCCGGAAAAGGAGGAGAGGCGAAACCTGTTGATTCATAACGCGGGCATTTGTTATCCTCCGGTTCTCGGAAGAGGGTCGAGTGAGCGTTCATCAATCACCGATCTAGCACATGTGTATGTGCTGGAAGATCGCCGATCTAGCACGTGTGTGTATGGTGGAAGATCTTATCGGGATCGGTGGAAGATTCGACTGCGTTCGACGCCTTTAATGTTGTCGATTGTGGGCGATGGGATACGTGCGATAGTGGTTAAAGTTCGCCCCGAAGAAAAAGTGAGCGTTCGATTGATGATGTTTGGGCGAAAAGTTGGTCGTTTCGTCTTTTTTGTTAGTTGTGATATGTATATAAAGTAAGTTTTGATATCGTTTGGAATTAATTTTGTAAAATGAATTCGAAAATTAGAAAATATGTCGATGATATTATGAAATTTTTAATGCCGTGTGACAGCTTTTTTATATGAGCGGATTTATTGCAATTGGTTGCTATTATACTTTTGTTACTGAGCTTCAGCTATCAATTTTCAAAAACAGAATATATGCACTGTATTTATCCTGAAAGAGAGCCGTTTTAATGACACTATACTTTCACCCATTTCGGTCAGTGATATTTTATTTTTTAAAGCGAATTAAAATCCGATAAATATTTTACAAAATATTACATACAACACGTAGTCAAACTCTCCAAAATTAATGAAATGCAATATCATCGAAAAAACGACCCCAATATAAACAACTTGAAAAGCCTCATGTCAAAATTTTAATTCAGAATTTCTCTTTGTGATAATTTGAACATCCTCAAACGATAATTCGGACCGTCCTTTTAACCAAGCAAACGCGATCGAATTAACTATTTTAAGCACACAAAATCATTTCGATAAAAATAATTCGAATTAATTAATTAATTAATCGAAACGAATAACACAATTAGTGGAATATTCGAGTGTCAAAAGTGTCGCGGTCGTATTCCGGCTCATCGGTTTCGTACAAATTGTATTAGTTAAAGCGGTCCCGTCGAGAGAGGAGGGATGTAGCACCAAGTCTCCCAGGGCTGTAACTCTCCTCGGCTCCCGTACACACCGAACCGTCTCTCCCCTTTCTATTCTATTGACACTAATTTGACTAATTCAGTTTCCCAGCGCCAGACTACGGAAACTTCGCCAGATAATTCTCTCGCCGAGAAATTAACGGAGACGCTCGCGATATGTAAGCAACTAACTGATTTTGCCCGAGGCGAAACCGATCGTCGACGAAAATATTCATAGAAAATGTGTGCATTCGTCGAAAATTTGTGTATGTTCGTTATAAATTTGAATATTCGTCGAAAATGTGTGTGTATGTTGTGGATATTCGGCGTTAACCGGATCGTTGCGGTCGCTTTGTGTGCGCTTCGTCGTTTCCACGATGCGTGGGTTATTGGGGTTGTTATTTTGTCGATGGTTCGCGATTCGTTTCGTATGATTGATGATGGATCAGAATAGACGTCATGTGTCAAATTCAATGTGTCATAATCCATATAAGTTAACCCCGTTTGAGTCCCGTGCGTATAATTATCCGGATATGTCCGTTTATGTATGAATGAGACAATTTTGAAAATTGATGCATATTTGCATAATTGATGAATAATGTTTCGAATCAAACCAAAATTATCAATTTAAGTATATTAGAAAATTTGTCGATTTTAATTATAATATGATCGTCAATGTTAAGATCGAAATTTATTTTCGCGGTACATAGGGTATTGAATTAAATATGAATGCGCGCGGCGTAACATTATAATAAAACGTATTCAAAGTGAAACTGCTACGACGTGTTTCGAAAAGTTTCAGCTGAAAATACACTTTTCAGACGAGCATCGTAAACCTCAAAGCGTAAAATATTCTGAAGTTGGCTTGTTTTACGAACGCCTACGCGTTCCTGTTATCGAAACCCATAGGCTCGATGCTTTTGATTTAAGAAAAAATCAAATTATCCAATCGATAATTGAGCCATCCAATGTACAAACTGACTAACTTTATAAAAAAAGTCCAAAAAAACTATGAAAAAATTTTGATACATTTTTAAGAATCCGTTTATAATAAGCTACTAGTGTTATAAGTTCACATGAACGTACAAAATTAATTGAATTTGCATCTGAAATAAATAATTTATCATTCGATGGCCAAACATTTTTTTTTCATTTAATAATATTTAATTTTATTCAGAAAATATATTCAACACATAAAAAGTTACGACTGAACTAAATACGTAAATATTAAAATCAAATCGTTTTCAAATAATTGAGTTAATCACTTAAAGCACTGGACGGCTCAATCAACATGTACGTCTCATTGACATACATTTTCCATTAAAATATAAAAAAAAAATCCGTATTGCGATAAAAAATCAACGAGCTCACAAACAATTTCGTTCAAGACACAATCTGAACCGCGCATAAACCAACAGTCTCACCCAATTTTCTTTATACGTATAACAGAAAACTCTAGAGAATTCCGCACCGTCGGTTATTATAATACAAGTCTTTAGTGCATCGATAAAGAAAAGTGCTCTCGTTCGATACGACCAATATTCGCTAGGACTTTATACGTTTAAGTCCATAGTTTGAGCCGTTTGGAAACAGCGAGAGCACACGTGTTACTACGTATAATATCTTCGAGCATACACTGTACTCGGATATTGTTTCGAATCCTGAAGCATAACCGTCTTCGCCAACTACATCGCTTCCGAGGAATATGACCTGAAATCCGGCGTCAGCCTTAAATTGGTATTGGAAAATTTACATAGTCGATACTCGGTTATGTCGTTCGGCATAGTTTCAGTGCTCTGGAAACGAAATTTTTATGAATTCCGTTTTCTTTCGAAGATGGATTCTTCGAATCAATTATTTTGTGAATTTTCATTTTGATTTAATTAAATATTTGAAGAGTTTTTTTAACATGTTAATTTTCAAATTTAATTAGAATTTTTTCTAAGAAAAAAAATGAATTACGTTAATTAAGCTTCAAATATTTTTTTAAATGAATATCAAAAGATAATTAATCTTGAGAACGTTATTAAAATCTATTTAATTACGGAATGTAATATTATCAAACGATTATTCATTATAAAACATCTACAATGGTAGATAATTTAATCGAAAATGAAGACGATGTTTTTATAAAAGCATCAGAAATGAAAACTTACATTCGTATGGAAAATCTCATTTCAAAAGACTTACTTGTAAATCGACTAATTAGTATCCTAAATCCAACGATGTAACAGATCAATATTGTCATTTTGTGGAAGAAAACAAGATATTTTCACAAAAAAGAAAAAAAAAGCACTGAAAAACGTGACACAGAAAATTTTCAAAATAAATGAATTGAAACAAATGTATCGAAAAATTTGAAAATATTAAAAATTAATTTTGTTGGAATCAAATCGACAGCCCTTCTCATGACAATCATCAATTTCCTTCGAAACTCCGCACGTAAAATTAATATTGAAATAAATTACTGCGTTAGAGTTACGCCTTGCGAAGTTTTCCCCAACAGCCTCACGACCGCCATTCAGTCGGGGCAAGTTTCGTCCGAAAATTTCGGTTTTCGCGATAATCGAGAGCCATTTGTAAGGTTTATATCCCGCGACCATTATACTAATCGTTTTTCGCTAATAGTTTCTTATTGACGAAGTTCCGTAACGACTTGTCCGGGATTACGCCCTCAGATAGAAAGCCGTTCGTCACCGCGCTCTTTAATACAGTTCGAAAGGGATTTGTCAGGCGTAATCGTTCGTTTAACCCCGATTTCGATTTCGACCGTGACCCTTGGCCTCGCTGGTGTAGGTCGACATTGTCAAAAATGTGCTCGGAATTGATTTGATTCATATCAGAAAAATCCATTGAGAGTACTCATAGGTGGAGCTGCACCTACGAAGATGAAATGGAAAATTGTGTAACAAAATTTTGTAAAAATATCTCGATTAATTTTGTTTTTTCACCACTTATGGAGGACTACAATATATATAATGGACCACCATTGATTCACTTTTAATAAATATTGCTCGAATGCCTTCAATACAATAAATTTCAATGCGCAATAGACTGAGCTTTCGTATAGATTTGATTAAATGAATCATAAGAATAATAAATAAATATTGAATAGAGAAAAAGCAATAAATATCATTCGAGTTTTTCCATTATTTAATATACTCTGAAAGAGCTGTACAATCGTATTATATAGATCAAATAAACGAGCTGATATTTCACCTTAGCTCAAATAAGACGTCATGAAATTTTCACGTGGAAATAGAAGAAATTTTTCTCGAGGCCTCGACCTGAATGCGGGACGGAGGGAAAAAAATCGAAAAATTCTGCGCGGTCAGCCAGGAATTTCGGCATTAATCAGGCGGAAAAACGCATTGGATAGCCCAAAAGGAGATAGAAAAATAAGAGGCCAGTATATAGATTTGTTTTGGACAACGGGAAACAAAAAATAGCCGGGGGCTAGGAAAAAAAACGAGTGGGATTCGAACACTTTTTGCCCCGGAAGGCAGCTAGTTAGGATTCCGTCGAAGCCTGCGCTATGACGTCACGCTTTCCTTTCTGCGGTCCTGAAAGTCTGAACTGATTCTGAATTCAGAACGCGGAATAGGACCGTTCTTATGCGAAAAAACGCAAGGGTATAACACAGTTTTTTTTTCTATTACATTTATTAAAGTGTGCAAACTTTGTACAATTCGTTAAGGGAGGAAATCGGAAGAATTCTGCGGAGGAAATGGATGTTTTCTCTCAGTAAACTTTTGAAAAATATAAACTCGTCGATTCTTTTATGGAATCTTGAAAATGATCGGATTTATTCATAGAATAAATGAAGTTCTGGTAGATATGAGAATGGATCTTGAAATGTTAATGTATTCGTTCATTTCTTATGAGAAAATATCGGCGAAGACGATTGAGTTTCCGTGAAGAATATCGAATCACAACTTTTCTAAGTTTTAAAATAGTTTTATGACAACGTAATCTAAAATCGAGAAAAGTTTCTTTATCTTTCCGATAAAATTTAAATTTAAGTGACTTTGGAACGGAATGGATTTTAGAATAAAATATTCACATATTTTAAAAGTTACATTTCAATCGCTTTAAACTTTATCCCATCTGATATTTTTGAAATTGACTGAAAATACTGAACCAAATCTATATGCAAACCGAAATTTCTACGAGCAGCTAAATTGAATGTTTTCAACGTCAATTTTTAATCATTCGTCCATAACTAAATATAAATTGATTGTTGCTAGTGTATTTTAGTGTGTGGATATAATTGATGATGTATTTTTGAACTCTGCATAAAATCGAACGAAAATTTCGATTATTTGAAACGATTAATCTGCTCCGTTGTGATGACGCTTCGCATTGTTCAATGCAAAATGAATTAAATTCAGATCGATTAATGAATGATTGCCAAAGCCCTCTTGTTGCTTTTCCATTAAATTTATAAATGAAATATGTCAAGTATATTAGTCGAAAATAGCAGAAATGTAATTGAACAACTGAACGATAATTGAAATAAAATAATGAATAGTTCAATCGAAATTTTAATTGATGTGAAATGTGTGCGAAAATTTTTCGAATTCAGTGAGCTTTTAATGCTTAAATATGTATTTCAACGAATCCAATTTGAAAAATTTATGCAAACTAATTTCATCTCCATGAAAACTATTAGCATAAAAAAAATCACGTACGAACAAAATGCAGCGATTCGTACGAGAACAATGAGTGCACCCACCGGTCAAAGTTTATACTCTCGAGTGAAATAACATTTGAAAATATTTAATTCATAAGGACGCTCGAATGCGAAATATACGGAATCAAATTATATTATTTCATCTCCATGCGAATATATTCAAATTCGAAAAAGACCAACACACCCACCGGTCTCACCGATGCACCGGAGCGAAAGGACAGATATCCTTTGATCTCCACCATTTCGCAAAACTATGGAAACAGGAGAGCGAACGTACGACTCTAGTCACTATATATCGTATGTATTATATGTATGTACATTGGATACGTACACTTTTACGACGTCTGGTTTGTGCAACTTTCGCCTGTCGTCCTTTGCCGAGTTTTCACAGTTTATTCCACGTTAGAGCGAACTGATGGCGTATCGAAGTCGTACGAATGTAAAGGACCTATCTGCTCTGTGGGGTTCGGCAACCTTTTTCGATTCTGGATATGTTTTTTGAATAGAAATTCAACATTCGATAATATTTCAGTTATCGTATGTTAAATTACAGTATATTTATCAGAGGCTTGAAAAAAGTTATATGAAGATTTTTAATCAGATATGTAGTACAATAGGGAACTCTCATCATTTGTCTATCTAGAAATTATTGCTTTTAATGCTTTAGTGCAGAATTTTAGAGCAAAAAAGTCAATGATTTCTAGTTAGAATCTGACTAGATAATATAAGAGTTCCTCCTAGTAGTGCATCTTTGATTTTGACAAATCAATAAATTGGTAAAAGTATCGAGAATAAAAATACTTTATATCGAATGAAATGAATCGTATGTTTGTCATTAGTGTAATTAACAAATATACTGATACTTCAACCTGTGATAACTGGAAAATTATTGAGAGTTGCATTTTCTTTCATCATCGTTATTTCTACGAGAGTTGTGCTTGCCGACACTTAAAGGGCACGTAAAGAAGAACTGTTATTTTATACTAGTATCTACACGAATACTGCATTTCCTAGTAATTAGATATTTCAAAGCATGATCGTATCAAAGTTAACTTTGACTCTATGTTCAATTATTTAATTACGTGCACTAACAAAAGCTGCATTAATCAAGTTGTGCAAAGTTGCACCCGAGCTCGCCGTCCACCGAAAAACCGCGACTGGCCATCGAGATCAAACTGTGATCCAGAGATACACACAAATCCAGAGTCCAGAATCCAAAAAGAGAAACTGACGGTGTTCCGAAGCCGGCACTTAGCCCTTTTAATCTTACCCTCTTAGACAAATGAGTCGGAAAATACAGGAACGTGTACGCGCGCCTGCTTTATGGCTCGGAAACCTTTCACGGAATCTTCTTAATTCCAGGACCGGTGTTAACCCAGAAGTCCCACCAGACCGAGGTGGTCAATTCCGCGACGAGAACGTCTTTGAGTCATAATTGAATTATCGCAGGCTTTCGACTTTTTCTCGGCCTCTCTTGTTCGCAGAGGCTGTGTAAATTGTTGGAGTAGTGCTACGGTAGAGGATGTTTCCGCAAATAGGATGTTTTGTTGTTTGGGTTGAAGTAATTCTGTATTCGAATGTGGTATGTAATCGAATGTATGTGTATGAATCATTATCATTTGAGAAAAATATCACTTGTGTTAGATTAAAGCAATTATTTTTTAATTACAAAACGTTCGTTAGAGATTCAAGAAACGATCCAATATCAAAATTCAAAAATTTTCTTATAAAATCGTATTTTTTAAAGGCAAATAAAGTGCAAGCGTTCAAAATGCCATAAAAGTATGTAAGTTTTTAACTAGACGCCAGTAAAAAAGCTGCTGCTGTGTATACGTGTTTTCAAATTAAACTTCAGCTCTGGATAGCAGATGGTGTAAAAGCGCACCTAGAATGCAATATTTATCAAAGTCATTAAGAACTTTTGTTGGTAACGTTTCATTCTTATTTTTTCCTTAGCAATATAAACTGCGCGTGGTCTTCGCGAATTTAGTTCCAGTTTTAAATAATGAAAACTTTTATAAATGTAATAAATATAAAGTTTAAAGCTTTGTTCTGTAAGTTTACATAATATTTCGAAGTGATATTTGATGTAAAGTTATATAGTATTTAGATTTCTTTTTAGAAAACGAATAAGCGTAAACACTAATCTCGATTGACTTTTGAATAAATTTTATTATCGCACTGAAAGGAGTTTGACGTTTTATCAATATTAGATAAATCATAAATGTCAAACTTGTGTTTATAAAATCAATCAAATTGTTTTCATCGAAATTTTCACCTCAGACATTTTTTTTTCAATATGTTAGAACATACACATATTATTATATGTACGATTTAAATTTTTATTCTCCAGAGTTTTATTGACGAAAATTACATTTATAATAGTACGAAATTGACGAATATCAGGTCATATTTATCAATAATATTTAGCAGTTTTGAAAAAAAAATCTGGTTGTAGTTCAGAATGAGTACGGAAAAGTCATTATTACATATTATTCGTGTTAGATCAAATTTAATGTCGCTACAATTTATTTATTACAATTCCCGAACTTTCAATCTTTAGTTACATAGAACTCGAGTGTTATATAACACGAATTGATGCTTTTTTTCTCATAAGTAGAATTAAAAAGACAAAGAACTATCATCAGCGATGAGAATTCTATTGGAAAAAAAATCAACTGGTGCTTCGTGACCCTCGTCGAATAACTAGCGTTCGAAAGCTCTGCTATAATTTATGAAAAATATATTTTTTTTACAATTATAATATGACATAATAAAAATCATATTATTATAAATATAACTAAAAATCAAATATAACAATAATAATAGAAATTCAATTTCGCTGAAACCGATTTTAAACAGTCCCACGTACATAAACATAGATTCGCACCGCCAAAGCGACCGTCCCGTTTGTCGCCGCTCCCGCGGGAGGCACTAATGCAATCTTCATTAATATTTAAAACTGGCACAGCCTCCGAGGACCCCTCTAAGACTTTGTTTCCAGATTAAGCCCCAGAAAGGGCCGATACGAGGCGAGATTAGCCCTCGGAGCCCCGCAGCGGGCGTCGACTTCGTCCGCTCCTCGGACGACGAAAGAAAAGAGCTATTATAGTTTTGAAGCGAATTTCAACAACGAATGTTTATCCGAACTCTAACGTTTTCAAAGGGAATTCGTGAAATTTTAAATTTCGGGAAAAGTCGAGGTCGGGCGTCGCGACGCCCTCCCGTGACGTCAACGCTCTCGAGTGCAATGTTCGTTCGGAAGGTTGTTTGGGAGTAAATTGAGTTTGTTTCTTTTGTACTAAGATTTAATTAATCGATAGTGTTGGAAATGTTTGAATTTATAGTTTATTGTGCTTTTTGATTTGGATCGTTTCAATTTTTTTCCACGAAATAATCGATTGTTTGTTGATCGAGTTGGAAACTTTCCGTTGAATTTTATGTGTTCTTTATAAACGATAAACTCAAATCGATTATTCCGAATTGTTATTATAAAATGAACATTTTAATTCTTGAAGTTTTCATAACATTTTTTTGAACTACGATCGATCTTTCAACAGCTATATTATTTGTGGATTTTTTTTTCAACGTTAAAATCGGCATTATAGATTGTTTTCATTGTCTCAAATTGTTACTATCTTATATTAAAATATATGTACATACGAAATAACACGTTGTTATAGTATACGATTGAAAATTCAAATATTTATGATTTTTTATCATTCACAATTAAATCAACAATTCTTAAAAAATCAATTCGTTCAAAAATCATTTAACGATCCGCAACAATAACAACCTCGAACCTCTTCACTAAACTTCTCCGTTCGAATCCGCTCCGAGATCGACTTTAAAAATTCGAAACCTTCAAAAGCGACTCTCAACGTTTCGCGAGAAAAAAAAGTCGGCATTAATTCGTTTCGTCTAAGCGAATTTCCTTCGAGAGTCCTATATATTTTTTAGAGCGCGCGCACGGTCGACCGTATCCGTTTAAAATTCCGTATCGCTTCGCCCGCCCCCCGCGTCAAAAAAGAGGCAAAAAGGCCGGAAAAAATCCGGGAAAAATCCCGGGAAAAAAATCACGCACCCCGGGCACGAGGCACGAGTCTTTTCACCGAATTTCCCGGGTTAATTAAGCATGAGGCCGTATCCAGCGTGCTTTACTGCCCCGGGCTCAAACAGCTCAGGTGAGCTTAACGCGACGCCAAACATACGCAAGTCTCGAAAACGAAAACGCAAGAAAAGGCGATTTAAATTCGCTAAACAAACACGCATAAAACACTGGCGGATCTAGGATTCTGTAACACGGTAATTGAATCGCTTTTGTCTGGCAGATTCTGAGTATTCCGTGAAAAGCTTCGAAATTAACCTTTCAGTTAATTGAGCCTTTTTGAGCTGAACATGACTATCTTTACCAAAGCACCAAGTCTAGAAAAATGATCAAACATGTTTGATGATTTTTTCAAACATCTCTTAATTTGCTTCATAAATTATAAAGATATAAATTTGTATCCTATCAGCTACAAATGGAGTCAATTCCCATTAGAGTATAGAATCGATTGACAAATGTGTCCAAACTCTTTTTTCATTTAATAGAAGTTATTTTTATTATTCAGTTAATTTATTTAGCACATATAATATTTAGATCTCATCTCATAAATTTAAATCTCATTTTTTCCTTTTTCACATTTACCTTTGAACGACTTAAATATTACATAGCTTCGTAAGGTTCTACTGTGTTTATGTTGTTTGAAATATTTTTGGACTTATTAAAAACATCTCACGCATATTTCGAGATGAGAATATCTTTGGATGTTTTAAGTGTATCCAGGCCTGTTTTCGTAGGATGTCGAAATATATTTAAGGGGTACGAGCGACATGTCGAAAACGGCAACACTTCATAAATATGAATGTGTTCACGGGGTCGTATACCGAACCCGAGATCCAGCATCTCACGGTGAACGTTCACTGTGTCAATTTTGACCATATTAGATTATAGCGGACTCGAATTAAAATGTTTGCCAGCGTTGAACAAATATATGCAAGCGTTTGTTTACTCAGTAAATCGTGTCATTCGTGTGTAAGGTAGGAGCTGATTTATTCACTAGAATCTCGTATAATTTTGTCTAATACAATTTTAGATATGTATATATTTTTGAATGATCAAATTAATTTGTACTAAAATGTTATGTGATGTCTTAAACGCTTCTGCAAGAAATACTCACGTTATGTAAATGACACATACATATCAAACAATAACACAAAAGTTTAGTTTGGGAATTTTTCAATATGGAGTAGTAATGCAAAGTTCTATGCATCTTTATATTTCTTAGAGCTCATGCAGACTTATGATTATTAGTCGGATCAATTAACCAATGTGCATTTTTTTTTGTATAGAGTTGGAATCAGAATAGTTTGCGTGTTTCCATACATCTCCATACCGATTAAGAGACCTATCAGATAGTTAGCCTGATTAAAATCGCAGATCTGCACAGGTTTTTAATCAGTATGAAGATGTATAGAAGCACTCAAACTACACCGATTCCAATTCTATACAAAAAAGTGCCCATTGTAGGTCTATCGGAGCTCTTAATGAACCCGACCGATAGAAAGTCTGAGGTCTTTAAATTAAAACCTTGACACGTGCAAAACAAAAATATATGTCGACTGAAAATACCAAGGGGTACAAGTGCCGAAATCGTGTTATTTGCTCATTTATTTGGTGGTAAAAATATATAAATGAATTCGGAATGTGTGCCGAGATATATCATCAAATCAGTCGACCTCCTAATCAGTGGTGTAGTGGTAAATTTTGAGGTGGGGGAGCGCTTGATTTTCACCACCACCCCCTTAGAGTACTCTAAGGTGCTTTCATTGCCTTTGTCTAGATTTGTAGCATTCAATACGTTTGAAACTTTGATGCTATTTTGATTATTTGAAATTTTCAATGGGGAGCGCGCTCCTCCGGCTAGAAAGAGGTAAGGGAGCGCGCTCCCGTGCGCTCCCCCTCGACTACAACACTGCTCCTAATACATGTAGGCACATGGTCAACCGCGATGTCATCTGTACCCCTTGGCCTTTTGAATCGTCATATAAGACACATTATATTTAGATAAAATTTTCATATAACCGAGTATTTTTTCGATCAAAATCAGTAGAGTGGGCGTCGGCCCGACAATAACGCAGTCCCCTCGGCCTCGTGCGAATTAAATTCAGGATTAATTACGGCCCATGGGACGAGGCAGACAGGTCAGCCGGAAAATAGTTAAGGACTGCTCCGAAATTCCAACGGAGCAACGATATATTACTCCGGCTCCTGCGCGCGTGATAAAGCTGCCCCGTTTGACATATCGCGACGCACTTTTGGGCAAACATAACGCTCCTCGATAATGAATGTTGTGTAGGCGTTGCGATAGCGACTCCTGATGCTGTTTGTTCCGGTTGGCTAATATCGCTTCGGTGGCCGTTGATTTATGCCGTGCTCACTCGGTCCCATTTGGCTCCGGATAAGGAATAGGGTGGATGTGGTGCGAAATTGAGAAATTCTTGAGCGATTCGTTCTGTGGTTGTGTGGAATTTTGTTTAAGGGGCGTTTCGGTGGTTGGTGTCTTTTCGTGAAGGTTTTGTGTGAAGTGTAGGCTTCGATATGAGTTTTAAGATAGAAGATCAAATATCATATAAATCAACTGAAAAATTTTAGTATAATCGAGTTCGTTCGATTGATATTTTTAATACCTTTAAGGGATATTTTTCGAAGATCGAGAAAATTGTATATTTTTGGCAAGATTATATTCGGTGACCAGACGTCATTTATTTAAGAGGATAGTCTTCTATTTCGACGCTCTATCTTCTAATTTTATTTATTTTATAAAACTGTCATTTCGTTTATTATTTTCTAAAATAAATCTTTGATAAAAATAAATTGTAAGCATCAAAAGAATTATTCCATTTTCTTCGATAGGTATACTCATACAAATATTCAACTGAAAATTATATTTATAAGTGCAAATACAAACTTTTTTTTAACACTCATATTATAAAAACGACTGAAAAGGCCAAGGGGTACAAGTGACTCTGCGATGATTTCGAGAAAAGCGCGCTTAATGTTAAACATGTGCCTACATGTAATAGGAGAAGGTCGAGTGATTCGATGATATATCTCAGCACAAGATTCATAATAACTTATATCCTTTTACCACCAAATATATGAGCGCAAATAGAAGCGATTTTTGTACATAACTCAATTTCGGCAAAATTTCACTTGTACTTCTTGGCCTTTTCAGTCGTCATATAGTTTTTCTAAAAATTCCTACATAATAACACTAGAACTTCACCAAAATTCCAGATCAAATATTCGAAATCGAACCAATTCATCACAATCAGAAGCTTAAGCCTACAACGTCCTTTCGAAAATTCCCCAAACGAAACGAACCCGGTCCTAAAAAATAATCCTCACGCGAACCAGACACAAAAGACCATTTAGAAAACGGTGCAAATTTCAAAATCGAGAATCCGGTCCGACTGCCAGGGAGAGCTTTTAATCGCCGTTTCGTCAGTCGAAAATCCGTCAAATCCGAAATTCGCCCGGAACTCGTCGCGTAATCCCAGTTCCCGTTCCCAGGTCCCAGTCCCGTTCCCGTCCCAGTCCCGCAAATTGGGAATCCCCCGCCTTTGTCCCACCTGTGATTGCGAACTCGATCCGGAAAAACCGCCATTCGGTGAAACTTGAAAAGTGCGCTCTCTCCTACCAACAGGCTAAAGCTTTCCGAAGCTCGAAACAAACTGGTAAACCGATTCGAGTCGGATTAAATTCACGCCGGAAAAATGCGATTTTTCTGTCTTCAAAGCCGAACAGGTTCGAATGTATTGAGGATGTAACAGTTATAAAAGTTGTTTTATTATCAAAATACGTGGATTTTTAGTTATTAGTGGAGTTCATTAAAGGAGAAGGTTCAATTCGTGTATAACGTGAAGTACTTACATTGCATAAATAACTTGTCTAGTCGTTGAAAGAAAACGTTCAATATTAATAGTTATAAGCTATTCAATACATAGACTGACCAAATTTATGTTACAAAATGTTGAGAACAACGATGAAATATGTTAGATGCATTTTTCAAAATTTCCTTTATTCATATTTATTCCATTTATCGAAAATTTTAAGCATATAAATTTCGTTTATAATAAGCTATGGACGTAGTCGCTTTATAAAAGAGAACAAAATTGATCAAAATGACCTTTAAAATTAATTATTTATTATGTTTTTGTCAAAATTATTTTGTTATTTACTATTATTTATCTCTTATTATTCAAGAAATATATTTTGCACACAAAAACTTATGACTTTACTAAGTGTTTAGACATTTAAATCTATTTTACTTTTGAAAAGTCGATATGATCATTTTATTCATTGAGCGACTCATATACCTATAAATTTATTCACATAGATATTTGTTAATTACTAAAACAAGCTATTTCTACGCTATTACAAAATCCAATACGTTCTAATTAAATTTCAAACGAGAACCGTTAACGATTTTCATTCGCCAATTTCAAATAATTCATCCATTCCAATCACTATCAAATACATAAATAAATTGAAAATATATACATTTTTTCAAATTGAATTTTCGACACATTGTCCTTTTTCGATTTTTCGCCGCGAATGGAATATTTTTCAAACGTGCACACATATCGAGAAAGCGTCGATATTGACACTATTCAATATCCAGTCGCGACAGATGTAAGTGATTTATATATGTAAGATTGGTAGCTGGCGAATATTTGAAAACTTACGTATTTGCAATATATCATGTGTGAAAATGAAAGAAGTTGGAATATTAATGTACTCTATCGGATATTAGGTTGGACTCTCGCCGCGGAATCAATCACGCAAATGAATATAGTTTCTACGATATCGAATGTTTTCCGTAGCACAAAATCTATTGAATTTCACCCCGGGAAAATTTAAACGAAAATTAATTACTTTAATGCGTTTCGAATGTGATTTTCCGCTCGAACAACTCGTACTTTTAAGGTAAATAAAAATGAAATGTCGATTTTTTCGATCAAAATTTTTTTTTAATCGAAAGTTGATTTCAATATTTTGAATGATCGAATCTTCAATGTATTTATATTAGAATATATAGATATTTTAGAAACTGAAAATATGTCGATATGTTGAAACGAAGTCTCACATCGACAACGACCTCTACTTCAGAGTCTAGTCGAAATGAATCCGTTTTTGAAAAGAGTCAACAAATCGCCCTGCCGAAATATGGACTTAACCCGTATCCATTCCTCCTTCGGGAGGTCTCGATCCTTCTTTTCGACAGAGAAAATATATATTTTGCATTTGAATCGAGAGGACTTTTCCCTCTGGCGTCGACAGTTTCCGTCTGCCCCAGAATCGCCCCCGAGGCAAGGACGATCTCTCTCTCCACACACAGACGCCTTTGTGTGAATTTGCTTGAATGTGTACAATGTAAATAGGTCATTCTGAAAGTTTCAAAACCAAGAATAACTTCGGAAAATAGACTGCCGTTTGAAAAAAAAATGGAATTCTTAACAACTGCCGTAAAAGAGTTTGTACCGAGTTCGTGTGAGTGTTTATCATATGTTTAAGTTTTGAAAGTCTTATCGGAGCTCGAGGCATTGAAGATATTATTGTTGCTAGTTCTCAATTAATGATACTCTAATATGTATTTTATTCATCTGTTAATTCTAAATATTTAATTGTGTTTTGCTAACTTTCCTAGACATATTCTCATAAGTAGAAATTGATCATAGATTAGACTAGACTAGACTTAGAACTTTATAAGTAAAATATGTAACTTAAATTCTGACGTATATTTATGTTCAATCTTTTGACTTAACCTCAGTTTTTTTTTAAATTAGACAGTTGACAGTTGAAAAAAAAACAAATGATTACCAATATAAGGGTCACCAACAAATCAAAAAATCGACCCTTACAGTCTAACTTTCATAGAATAGATCATATTGAACGAAATGAGCGTTCGTTTTTAAAAGGTACAACTTAAGATATCTTACCCTAATACAAATTGAAGACTAACGTCTATACTCCAATCAATGAAAATCCCATAGCATCAAAATAACAACAATTCATCGACTCTATCACCGTAAAACACACACACACATCCCATAACCTTCCACACCTTCATAAACAGAGTCCTCCACACGCCACATCGTCGAGCACACACAGAGACAGACAGACAGACACACGCTCACGTTTCGTCGGATTGATGTGCAAGTTTTTGCCCAGCAATTCGGAATGAGCCACTAAAATCAGCCGCCACATTTCATTCTGGCGGCCGCCGCACAATCGCAGCCATCGGTCTTCCCACACCACGCACAACACCATCACCAACACCATCGGCAAAGAACGGGGCACAACTCTCACTTCGCAAATAGCCCGACGCCCTTTCGGCCGGACGATGCTCCTCAAATTGGGGGGCGAGGGTTCGATTTCGAAAAAAATATATAATGTATAAAATTTTACGACCATTGATACGAAACTCGAAGAGTTAAATCGTTGTGGAGAGGTCCTGCACTAGCAATACAATTTTGATCTTACTCATGGATTGAATCTTGCCCTTCATGCATTTTGTGTATAATTTATCAAATTCAACGTTATTTTCGAAGAAAAATCAATTTATTCAAAATTAAATTCATTTCATTCGTATAAATGTACTTCGAACCTAATTCTTGTAGCATTAGAACTCCATTTTCATCACAAAGTTTTTCTTAAGAATTCACTCATCTATTGAAATTATCAGACATCTTCAAAGTGTTAATTTGGCTTAGATTATTATTAAGTTAGTACAAGGATTGTGCCCATCGTCTCACAAGAATCAAAAAATATAAATATCTATCGAAGTTTGAAGTTATAAGTAGATGTGTCGAAAGTTATGTGCATTCTTGAGCGTATGGTAATATAATCCTGACACCCATCTGCAGCAATACATCAAATTGATTCAGTCATATGCTTGATCGAATCACATATTACATTAGAGCTTTTAATGGATGTGACGTATGTGTGTACGATGCGAGAAATTAATGCGACGCGCTAATGTACCATTATTTATACACCGCTGTATAACAGAGGAGCTCAGTAAGCAAATATTAACATGTTACATTTTTATTGACTTTTGATAAGTTTAACTTAAATTCTTGCATTTTTTTCATCATAACAAACTAAACTAAACTAATTAGAGATTATCGACCCTTAGTTAATCGTGAGTAAGCATACAGTTAGTCTTCCAACTATATTAACTTTAAAAACATGTGCGGGACAAAGATAGACATACATTTCTTACATCCGTCTCTGTTCATATCAGGAAATCAAATTTAAATTTGTGATGTTGAAAAAATATAAAATTCATGAAAAAGCAATTAAATTTTTTAAACTGTTATAATGATCCAGTTACTTCAGATATGCACTAAACGATTCTGAAAAATTTCATCAAAATCAGATAAAATTCTCAAAAAATCTTCAAGCACAGACACAGATACACAAACATTAATTAAAAAATTTAATCAAATTATCATTTAATGGAAAAGTTCGACTCATCACAGCCTTTAGCCAAAACGAATTTCGAAATAAACCACCCCAAACCATCGGTAATTTTTCGACTTTTTTTTTCAAGAAACCCGACCACCACTTAACAGCGAAAACCTTTCAAAACAAAAACGATCGACTCGGCCACAGTTTGAAAGCCTCAATCGGCAGCGGAGCACAACCAGCACAGCATCCTCCTGGGCAGGTCTCGAGGACCACTCGACACTGCTAAATATTTAACTCGGAGGGATAAGGGGATCATGAATTATTCCTCGGCCGACTTTACGGTTCGGATCTTATTTCGCAGGGGCAGTTACGTCGTGCGATTTTTTCCTCAAACCACCCACCACCCACTCGTCGGGGCCATCAAGAAAAACCACTTTCGACCTCATCCCTTGGTCTTTCGTCCGTTGTGTTCGGTACTCAGCTCGATTGTTCGCCGCGGGAGGAGGTCAAGTCGAAAGGTATGTTTATTAGATTAACTCGAGGCGTTCTCGTTGTTATTCCCGAGACGAGCCGAGTGCGATAACGAGGCGTTATGATGCCGGGTTGCGTTGATTTTTCATTATGTCTGCGGTTTTTTTCTTTTTTTTTCGGGCGAGTCTTTCGGTTTAGTTTCTAGGAAGGACAATCGAGTTTTTTTTTGTTCAAAATGAATTTTTATTACTTATGCCATGACATGAAACATACGTAAGACGCTGCGTCTTTGATGTGTGCCTCTCATTCGCACTTAAAGGTTAATATGGGTTGCTTCATTTCTTTCTTCAATAACGTCTGAGGTGCGGTTTCTTACATGTGTTTCTGCCTTAATGTGGAAATATGTTGCGTTTAACATATAAAAATAAAATTTAATGTGTCTGTATGTTATTTACAGACTCTACAATTACTTATTCTTTGGCTGTAAGACTTTTTAGAGTTATTGAATGAATGTCTGGAAAAGTTTTAGAATCATTACATTTGACATTTTACAATCAATGGGGTTTCAATTGTTTAATATTTTTTATTAGAGCTTTTTCGTAGTCCGACCGTAACAAATATTATGCACGGACTACACATGCAACAGGATTTGCTTCGAGAACAGGAATGGGAATTACTACACAATAGTTCATAATCAGCTTAAAGTTCAGAGTCTGGAGCAACACTAAATTAGAGAAGCTAATATAATATAAATTATATAAAGATTTTCATTATAATTTCGTACAAAAAAATTAACATTTTCGTGTGGTCAACTAAATACAATATACCGAACATCGTACTACAGAAAAAAAATTAATGCGTTATAGAAAATAATGCTCCAGAAGTGATCATTGTATTAAATTATTTTTTAAACAATATATTATAGTTTATAGCATACTTCGAAAATGAAACACAACATCCCACCTGTTCGAAGCGTCCCGCTTTATATCAAAGTAAACTCATCTGTTTAAAAGCAATATTATATCAAAATATAAGCATCAAATTGCAACATCTCGAAAATATTACATTATATACTCACATGCGGAATATTTTATCGATATTCGGACACGCAACCGATATTTTTAACATTGCGCCCAACAAATACGACCGTCGAAGTCGATTCGTCGAAACCGACCGCGCCATTCTAATTTCGAAGATAAATAGATTAACGCCACAATCTTGCCGACTCTCCGGTCCAAATTGAATTGCCTCTCGGGCCCATTGTTACAATTTATTATGACGTTGAAGTTTTAATTGAATTTTTCACGACTTCGGCCGCACGATCATAGCGTCCATGGGACAAATAAATCGCGCGATTTCGATTCGGACGAATGCAATTCGAGCTTGGTACGTCAATGAAAGGATTTGGATTTGATGAAATTTGAGTTTGGTGCTATTGAAAGGATTCAGATTTGTCAAAATTTCAGTTTGGTGCCAGTGAAAGGATTCTGAAATGCGTCGTGTTGAAACGCTTACCAATTGACCGGTGACCGCAACAACTGCGGTCGAGTAATGGCTTTTGACTAGTTCGGTTGATATTCCGATACTGCGGCCGCTGCAATTTGAAAGTGGTTTTGAATTCATTATGATGTTAATTAATTGAAGTATGCACGCGATAGATCTGTGAATCATTCAATTTCGATCTAGCGTCGTAATGAAGTTTAAATATTAATGATATTATTGTTCTGGCGATAATTATTATCAATTGATTGGAAGCGAATTAGCTGCTTAATTGCATATTTTCATCGTTGTTAATATTATATTTATTGAATATCAGTAATTAGTGGACAATTTAAACACGCATCGCATGTAAATACTGAATTATATGTATACGTATCATGTGTGATACATGACTGTATGAATACGTTTGATCTGTCAGATTGTTCTCACATCATGTACGATTCTCGTGCTTATAATAGCCCAGTATTTGCATATGATATTTATTCATATTACCACTGCAATATTTTGAAATATTTAAGACATATCTGAACGCAAAATTAATCCATCTCTCAATACAATCATCCTTACATCTTAGAGATTAAACACCCAATTCAACTTCAGATCGAAAACGAGATTCGAACGATCCTCACGCACTTTCGAATCGAAACGTTTCCCTCGGATGAAAACGTTCGAATCAAAGCGTATATAGGGTGCAACATAAGTAAGGGTCCGGCCGCAAGTTAGTAGCGCTACTACGAATCGGGCAGTTAGCCCTTCGCGGAGTTTTCACCTGTGCAAAATCGCAAATTGGCGCCGAGGGGAATGCCCAGGGTCCTTCGGCCTACCTCTGGTCGCTTGTATAAATATTCATTAGTCCTAGAGACGGTCGAGGGTGTTTTACAATGCACGAGAGACGTGCTGTGCGTGAAAATTATTTTCGCGACTCTCCCCTGCGCTAAACTAGACTAATCGTGCTCGACGAATTTATTATATTTGTTTTAATTTAGATTTGATACATTAGATCTCTTATACACACGACTACTCTATCATGCTCTGTCTCACGCATTCTATTATTATATTTATCTGCACCACAAAACTCACAGAGCGACATAGATAGAAAGATACATTAGAGTTAGTTCACACACTGTGTCCAGTTGTAAAACCAATGAGACCGACCTATATACGTGAGTGAGATAGCTATATTGCCATCTTAAGTATGTATCTGTCTCGTTAGTTTCTGGACTGGACACATGAATATGAACTAGTCCTTAATTTGTAAACATGTATCTAAGTCCAAGCATATTCAACTTATCCACGTTCCTACTGCTATTTAACAGTATCGATATAGTGCTGAAATTATTCATGATTATATCCATTAATTTTTCATACGTTTATCGATTAGATGAAAGTTCATCGCTGTAATAATAGCTAGACATAACTATGTAAATAGACGCTCAGTTAGTTTCAAACATAACATGTTTCATGCGATTAAAATATTAAGATCATACAGCCAGAATTTCAATATCGTACGAATAATCAATTACAATTCAGCTCAGAGATTAATTCGGATGAAATTCCCGATTTTGTTTAAGATTAGATCGATATTACAGTCAGAAATGATCCGAACGTGATCTTGCGTTGTTTCGATTTCAATGCGAATTTTCTTCACGAATCATATTCCCGTATAAAATATCCGTCCCGTTGCGTGAAGGATTACCGTATTCAAAGGCGAAAAGAGTAGACTTAGTACCAAATTAGTAGGATGAAAACGGTAGAAGGAGGCACTAAGCCCCGAGAAAGGAATCCTTTTCACGAAACGTGCGAAATAAATAGATAAGGAGCACGTACGTCGGACACGTGAATACTATTGAATCCCAAATAGGTGGACTCCAGCAAAGTTCGCACATACACGATTCCTATAACACATCACATACTAGAATATTTTATATATCTACTTCGTATATTGTCCTTTTCAAACACTTCATTTAAAATGAATTCGAACCGTTCAAAATACGTAAAAGTTAGGAACATCGACGATTTTCAGCTTCAAAGTTATGTTGAATGTTAATTATGTGAGTTTACAGTGAAATCATATCAAATCTCAAATGATGATTATAAATTGAATTCTTACGATTTTGAAATGTACGTTTTGATGTCAAAATTATACTTTTATGTTATTTGGAAGCTTAAATATAGACAAAATGATTTTGTAGTCGATCACTTTTGAAAATTCAAAATAGTGGTCTTATTGACATTGGATCAAATTGAAATACAACTTTGTTAAGATTATAAGATTTACAAAATTATATTACTTAGGTTATTTGAGACAGTTTATAAAAACGTCACATTTATAATTTGAATATTGAATCGAGAAATTCATGTTGATTTGAATATATTTTGAGATACTCATTTCTACTTGAGTCAGTTAAATTATAAATTCATCAAAGTAGAGATTTGACTTTAATATAAAATTTATTCGGAATTGAACTGTATAAGCTCAATAATACAAAATATATTTTATTAGAATTATACGTGAGCAAGCTTCCGTGTTTCTTGGAGCGTCTCTCAAATTGGCGTCTTTTGATCGAAACTTTTTAATGGTTCGAGATTCTAGCTGCGAAGCTCGTTCCGATTGCCGGCAGATTTCGAATTTCGAAATTCAGTAAACGCCTCTCGTTTCGAGGACGTTGCTCGAAGCTTAATTCGATCAAAGCTCGAAATAATCCGCTAATTAGTCGAGGGGCGTCGACGCGAACCCATTGTGTTTTAAAACGGCGCGAAATTCGATATCGGATTCGAAACAAACAAAACGCGAGAAAATTCGCGCTCTGAACATCCGATAATTGATCCTCGCTGAGGATTCGATGAAATGTATCGAATCGAGTGGTTCGTATTTTAATTTGTTTATAGTGCTGTTGAATTTGCGCTGCGGAAATTTATGTATAAAAATAAATTTTGTAATAATGCGAGTATTAAATTTTTTAATGCTCTGTTTCTTCTTTGTTAGAAGATTGATCTCAAGTCACTTAAATATATACCGAGCTAGTAGTAAAACTGTCGTAGCAAGGATATTGCCTGACATGCAAAATTTGTTCCCTTAGTGAAGTTATAAGTGCGCTCATACTCGCAAGTTAAACGAAAATATATTGTACTCTATACAGAGAAATTTAATCAACGCGAAGTATACCGAGAAATTCATAGAAAAGAAATGAGAGTTTAATAAAAAGCGACAAAATCATGTAAATGTAAATGGTTAAATTATCTCGTAAAAACGAGCGATTTTAATATATTCGAGACGATTATGCACTTCATAAATCACAAATTACACGGCAGGCTTTATTAAAAAATCGCTTTTCTACGCCCACACACCTGATACATAATGGAGGAGCGTTGTGAAGGGAAAAAAGTGGCGTGACGTTCATTCCTCAAGTGTGCGCGCTTTTCATTCGCGGTTGTTTTCGACAATTTTCCCGCCGGAAAAATACACACTCCGCTAAATAATTCCGCGATAGCAGATCTTATTTTTCTGAAGAATGAACGCACCCGAAAATACGCAGGGAGAGCATTGTGATTGGAGATTTTTTTATAAGTATAAAACTACATATTGTTTCATTCTAGTATTATTATATTATTTAGGCTCGTTTCTAAAAAGTTTATAGCACGTGTGTGAGATCTCTGGAAAAAATGCTAGTTGAGTTAAGTTAACTAACATGATAGTTACTAATGAGTGAAATTAATTGCTCTTAATAGAATGCATTATCACTTTTTGTACAATTCTTACAAAAATTACATAAATTTTTATCAATATTAGCCTATTAAAAAGTGCTGCAGCATCGAAATCTGAGCTTTAATTTAATTTAATTAAATTTATAGCAATAAGAACGTTTTTATTCTAGATATAAAATTTGACTACTCTAATCAACTCGTTGCTAAATTGTTGAAAGTTCAGGCTTAAAAAACTTACCAAATACTCAATTTTACCCATTGAACGTTAAAAGATCGATTTTTATATGTATTATAGGATATCAGTTTGTTATCAATGACCATTGTTTACAACTGTAAAACTTTAAATTTGGTTAATTATTTTAGCTAAAAAATGCAAATGAGGTCATTTAATATAATATTTTGCTGCTGAATTTTATTATCATATTCATATATCACTGATACGTATGTTTTTACACTTTCATGTAAAGTTTATATTATAAGATAAAAAAAAAAAATTACTAGATTTGAAAAAATATTGTGTATTATCGAAAAAGTATATTAAAAATAATATTTCACATTGAAAAATGTGTAATTTTTATACATTTGATTCACGCGAAAAAGTTGTAACAACGAAATATTTAATTTTTAAAATTTCATATCTAAAAATTGAACAAAAAACATAAGCTCACACACGCACTACACAAAACGCGCTCTAAGCACAACACTTTCCCCTTACAAAAAAACGACAAAACAACCGCGAAAAAACGTCACGGAAAAACGTCGCTGGTGGAATAAAAAAAAATGTAGACACACTTTCATTATGCTCATTCACTCGTCGTTGGCGTTGTCCTTTTGTGCGGTGGCGCGTCTCGCAACCCCGCAACAAAGAGATATGAATGTAAATCGAAAATAAAAACGGCACCGAACAACAACAATGACTGCCTCCAGATGAAGCCCGAAGTGTGTGTGTACGATAAATAACAATATGAAATAAAGCGGAAAAAAGGCGCGCACCTCGGGGACGAGTGTCGTCGTTTAAAATTACCGTTTTGGCGCGCCGAGGTTCCGGCTGATAGCGCGAAGTGTGTGCGAATCGAGATGATGCCTTTTTTGGGTGATAAGGGTGGTTTTGTTCTGGGGAAGGTTAATTTTGTGGTTTTTAGAGAGTTTTAGGGGTTGTTGGATTGGGGTGGAAGCGGTTTATGGTGTGCAGATGTGATTTGATTAAAAAATAAACGGAGTGTTTTTATTTGAAAATTGTTAATGGTTTAAGTTGTGTATGACTTCATTCTGCTCTTTTACATTCATTTTAAATTAATTATATGCGTATGATTTATAAATTCTATAAAAAAATATAATTATTTGTTCTCGAATTTTAACGAAATTTAGGAAAAAATAGTATTAGCATCTTCTACGTGAATATGAGTAAACTGAGAAAATGCAACTCCTAATGATTCTCGAGAAATTGGGATTTCAAGTTTAGTGCTTCAGTAAACAGCTTAGTAGTAGGGTACATGAGTATACTAAACTTTAACTTCCGATTAGTTGTAAAACGTTGAATGTTGCATTTTCCCAGTTTACTGTTATTTATGTCGATATTTTCACTAAATTTCTACCAAGTCTCATCAAAGTAGCTGAATGAGGTACTCAAGATCTTCTTGTATGGTTAAAATGAATAATCAATCTATTGAAGTTGTTAATTTTTCTTGTAATATTGATATATTTACTTTTCAATTTTAATTAAATAATGGTAGTATATATTTTGAATGCATAAAACCATGCGTGAAACACAATTTTACTATTTTGAGAAAAGCAATCTTAACCCATTGCCGACGCGTTTGCGCAACACTAAACAGAAAGTAGAAAGAAAGGAAGGTAAAAAAAAACACAAGAACCATATTTTACCGGTTCGTAAGACATAAATTCATATATTACACCATCTCATTTTTTCTCTAAGAAAAATACGCGAACGAGAACGAGTAAATCCGTCGTAGCGTCGCGATACACTCTGCTCTCGATATACGCAGCAAAGTATTCTATCGAATTATAAATATTTAAACATGCTCTCGTTCCCGCGGGTGAGGAAGTCTATGCCTATCGGGTTTCGAATTCACAATACGTCATTTTTCACGATTACCACATACCCTAGGGGTCAGGTGCTAAGAAAATTCCCCGGGAAAACTCGGCGCTTCTTATCTAAGGACGCTGTTGTCCCGGCCGCCATTTTGCGCCGTTCGAAATGGCCGATTCGAGTTTTTTCGCGTTTGCGTATGCAAAACGCGCAGACCCGCCATAAAAATGATGCGGATAAAGTGTTTTGTAAATTTTGTCAATGCGTATGTATTATAAGTAAGTGTGAATGCGCCGTGTGAGGAAGTTTAGGCGTTTGTGAAAGATTTTATTTGAAAAGATGTCGAGAGTGCTGTATGTTTTTTTTTTCTTCGGAATTTAATGTGTGTAGGTGTGAAAGGGATTTGGCTTAGCCATTTCAATTGAAAAAAGTTTTGAAAAAACGGCGGTTGTTGGGAGGTTTATCGGCTTGTAAGGGATTACTCTATAGCTCTTCGACACGCAACTCTACAATCTTTCATCTTGCTTGTACGCGGAAAAATTTGACTTATATTATCTTTTTGCTTGCGCCGAGAATTTTTTAAATTTATTTGATGAATACGATAAGAAAAATTTCATTCGAAACATAAAGAATAATTTGAATATTTATAATAACATAAACGAAGCTGTGCTGCCGGAAATGTAATGTAATTTGAATGTACATTTAAATTTTTTGAATACATCAAGGTTCCTTGTACGACTGTAAGCTTGCTTTATATAATTATAAATTTCCCTTTACTTGTGTATGACCTTTTCGCCCCGTTTCAAGAGTTTGTTAATACTCTCTTTGTAAAGCTTTCTGGCTTATCTTCGCAGTAGCTTTTGCGTTACTTTCGGAATTACCCGAAGATTTTCAGATTTTTTTCCTATGAACGCTTCCGTAGACAAGCTTACATTTTACTCAAAATTACATTACACGCTCAAATGTAAATAAAAAAAAGTATGGGCACATTCGGATGAAGAAAAATTGTCTCCGTCGAAGCGGCACAATACTCAAAGCAGTTGAGTAATTATTTTAATTTCGCACAATTTCACCTTTAGCAGTAACATTTCCCATTGTTGAAATTGTTTGAAACTCAATTAATCTTCTCTAATTGAACGCATTCTCATACACAAGGCAATTTAATGTGTTTGAATTCGAACAATAGATTGGAACTGCTTGCGCCTCCGCTCTCTCTCACTCGAACTGTGCGCAAATTAAATAACTTTAAATGAGAATTTTTCAACTGGCACAATTAGAACCGTACCGAACCGCTATGGAACTTCGATTCGACACTCGGAGATTTATACTCAGTCGGCTCCCCCCCATTTGTGTCGCTTTTTCCCTTTAAAACAAATTGTTTTTAAGGGTGAAAGTGGCAAAGTTTCGAGAGCGAATCGCGTATCGCGTCGTAAAACAAAAGCAATATTCTATATGGCCTGGCTGTGACATACGAAAAAACCTTTATTCGAATACGATGGCGAAACTTTCCACCGCTAGACAGATATATTAGACGAAATACGCATCAGCCCTTAGAGCCAATATTGATTCCTTGACCATCTGGGCTGAAGTTTTTCACACATTGCATACGCGGGGGTGGAAAGAAACCCCTTTTCCCACGTCTCCGCTTGATATATTGTATATTATATTTTTTATGCCGTTCTTCCATCCATCGCGAGGGCTACGTTTTGTGTCCAAATTGCTTTTTGAAAAATCTGTATGAAAAGTTTACCCTACGTGGGTATCCTACGTAAGAATCGCAGACGAGCCTCTTTCTTTCTGGTCGAAACTTTACCGTTTGAAGTTATTTGAGGAATTCGCTATACACTTACTTTGCGAATACAATTTGCGAATCGTTGTTAGTCTTATTCAAAAGCGACCAGTTTTCTCTTTCTGGATAACAGTTCGGTTCATATTTCACGTTATATTCTTTCGTTTTACATTTTCATTGAAAGGGGTCGGCGAAGGGAATAACTTTTTTTCCCTCGCTGGTCAGAATAATATCAAAGCCCGTTATATCTCATTCTTATAGAATTTATTCGAAGTTGAAGTTCGGCGTTGGGAGGCTGAAAGTTGGCGTGTTACTTTGAAATTTCTTCGAACTGAAACTGAACGTTTTATTCTTTTCGCAAATCGCTTTTAAACTTTTTAACTACTCGAACGCTATACAACTTATTGCGGTTAAAAGACGCGATGACGCGTGAATATTTCGAATATATTTTATTTGCGAGAGAGATAAAATAACGTTTTCCGATTCAGCTCAATTTTCCCAATAAAAAAACATAGATATTCGCTAAACATGCAGTCGATATATGTAACAATCGTTGCCTTTTTAATAGCGCATGTTCAACGTCGCAGCTAATGACATAAAAGCCAGCACGAAACTGCTCTTTCTGGCTCTCGCTGAAAGCCTAAGGTAAGCAGAACAGCAAAATAGGACGTGACACACTTTATCTAGTAGAAGTCGAGAGTTGAAAAAAAATACGTACCCTGTATATTCCACGTTCTCCGAAACGTTAACGTAGACTGCACGTCCACGTACTCGGGGATATATTGCATTTTTCGTTAAAAATTCAATTCCACGTCGAATCGTCACACGTAAAGTTTCACACGGGATTCGTCACGTATGATAAAATAGAAGAAAAAAATAGAAACAGCGATGCAAATAGGAAATAATGCGAAAGCAAGCGCGTCCCTCATCGGTCATACGAACCGTTGTCCTTCACTTTGATGCGGGATAATTTACTTACTGTCCCATATTTCGGCGTTGATGCTTCGGGAACTTGGCGCCCATTTTATTAGATTTGCGTATGAATTTTTCATTTCGACTTTCGATATGTGTACGTGCGCGGACGCGAAAGCCTCCGACTCTGAATATTTCAAAAACTCACATCATAAAAGCGGATGAATTCAATTCGCATCGGAACGATGCAAAGCGGTTAGTATTCCGAAAGTATCGGCGGACCATAAAAGTTCCGCGGGTGAAAATTCGAATGAAATGCGATTAGCGGGACTTTCGTTAACTTTCGTACGAAAATTTTATACATTGTGCTCGAAATTTTCACTACTTTTATACGGAGCGAAAGAGATAAATTGCTCTCTCATAAATCTTCGATGTGAAAGAATATTAATATACACGGGCAAACATTTTGATTTTCGTACGATTTTTTTTCGAACCGGCCGATAACGAGCGTTTAATTTGACTAATTAATCACGCGCCTTGTCTCGCGATAGTTCCATTTTATCTTCCATACTAATACATTCTGCCAGGACTAACTTTTTTTCGCACCGGCAATAAATCACTTCTCACGCATCCCCGAAACCAAAACCGAAAGCCAAAGGCCAAAACCGTCAACCCTTCGTAAAAACGTCAAAATTTCGAACAAAACGCTTAATTAAAGACTGAAAACTATAAGAATCAGCAAGACATAAATTTGTATCAGTGACTTCTTAATGAGCTGCAACACTCCTTGCATCACCAAATATGTTAAGATTGTTAAATAAAAACAATTTTATATTTCAACTTCGCAATTAGAGGCCCATTTTGAACATTCTCACCGGTTGGTACTAGTCTTTCTCCTAAGAGGTTCTGTTAATTTCGAGAAATTCGACCTACCGTGGCCCGAAATGATCAATGCTCAGGTCCCGGGACCTTCCACCCTTATGTCGTCGCCCTCAAGATAAGGGCAACATCTGAATGCCATTGTCTGAAGTCGGGTTGGATTTGTGCCGATGGTCGGTTGCACCATTAACACATACACGTTGATTGTATAGGGAGGTTGACAATGGTCTGCGCCGACGAAACGATAAATTTTCTATCGAAATTCAATTGGCTGTGTTCACGAATGGCGAGCCTTAACGAAGAATGTATATCGTCGTTGTTATCTTTGCGAATCGAATGAAAATTATTCTCGAATCGAACGCAAATATTAGGTGGAGTTTTTTCAAGTGTTTCGCTTAGTAAATATTAATCTGTTAGCGCTGAAACTCGAGCGGTTCAAAATCGAGTTAGATTTTTTTTCCACTGACGAATTGCGGGTCGATTTAGTCGAGTGTCTCGTTTTCAATTTTCGCGAAACCGATAATTTGCAATTTACATGAAAACGTGTTGTAATAATAAACTATCAAAGCGACATAATCGCGGGAAATAAATAACGTTCGGCGAAGCCAGTAATGACTCTCGTATAAATCAAAGTATTCTCGTATGCCATATTTCAAAAATTCCATTCACACATCGTACATGTATTATACGTATAATGATTATGGTTTTCCGTTCGGCAAGAAATAATTGTGATTTTCATTAAAGTGATTAATGGTACAAAGCTTTTAATCTATGAGTATTATAATCTCATTTGATGTAACATACGACGATGGAAAATTTTACTTAATACTCTTATGTTTTTTATATATTTTAATTATATTCATTTTCATTATATTTTTTATAATATATCGATATGTTGGTGTTGCTCTTATGTATGTGTTATCATACTGAACGATTTAGAATTTATCGGTGACAAGAGCTTCTACCAAACGAAGTGATTGGCTTCCATCATAATATATTTGCTCTTAAACGGGTTGTACTATTTATGGCTAACTAGCAGTAGTACCTAAGATTATAATTTTTGAGGCGATCTATATCTACCCTCGCTCACAATTTCGAAAATTCGAAAATTATTAATATTAAGAAAAATTCACGTACCTAATATATTGAAAATAATTTGAATATCTTTTGTTTATAATAGTTAAGTACTGATTTAATTCATCATTGAAAAGAATTCTTAAACAGCTGATCCGTTTGCCGCGAAATTTTTCAACTTAAACTGTAATCATAATTTACATGAAAAATATTGATAAAAAAATCCAGTCTGAATGAGTTAAAATATTGTCCAATTTTTATGAACAAATTTCCGCTCAATTCACATATTTATAGACGCGATAAAAAAAGTCCGAAAATAATTGTTTTCGAAAAATTGATTATTATAAAAAACAAAATTAAAATGAACTCAAAAAGTAAAAATGAAATAAACTTCTGGAACAGCATTTAGTTAATTGAGCTGCAAAACTAAATAATACATATTAATATTTCGGTTATTATAAACAAACCATACAATTTAGATGATCAATATAAATTCAAATTTAAATATAATTAAAAAAAAATATTAAAAATATATCGGTTCCAAACGTGTTAATTGTTCGGTCATTGAAGGGTCAGAAACGAATTTCCGGTCGAACCGATCCGCGACGCGACAAAAAACAAAATGGCCGAAAACTATTTGTTTTCAAAAATTAATTATTATATTTGAAAATGTAAACAAAGCGGACGGCGTGACCTTGATATTCAAAAATGCTACCTATCGATAATTAGCGTCAAGGGTCAGATTCGTATGAAGGCATTTATGTACAGATTTTTTTCCGAAATATCCAGAAGATACGAAAGGAGATCTTATCGCATCGGCCGTAAGATCCAAATTACCGTATTTTCGTTTCGTTTCAAATTAAATGCTGTGCAAAAGGTGCACCGTTTCGTTTATTTGTTATATGTTTTGCACCGTCTGAATTCGACGCTTGAAGATTTTCCATACAAAATCCCGGGCAGACGTACAAACGTACAAACGTACAAACAAACGTACAAATACGCTTAGTAAATTTATATTATAGATATCAGATTTGCCTAAGGATTAACCACTTTTGATCGAAAAATAGCCTGTATAACCGAGTTCTAGATCTAATTTGGACTATAAGGCCATTGGAAAAAAAACATTAATTTAAAATTCATTAGTAAAGAAAACATTGATAACGAAAAAGACCAGAAACTACTCAGTTTCTTTCAAGGCCATTAGAATCTTCTAGCAAGTTGGGATTCAAGCAAACTGACGATTGATTAAATTCCGGCTCTTCCCAATAATTTTTCCTCCTTGTACCTTGAATAAAGGAGTTTCTCGGCGAGTTTCGCAGTCGGGCTCGAAGGTTGCGCGAAACGAAACAAACTCAATAAGGATGCTTATTAGAACGAAATGAGAAAGTACGTCTAAACGGCAGAAGAAAGTATAGGACGAGCAGATTCTTAGACGGTGTGCGCCTTCGTTTTCCTTCTTCCATTTACGACTTTCGGCGAGGAATTTTCTGCATCGAAGGATCCTTATCGAGCATGTAGCGAAATCCTTATTCGGTTATCCGCCGAAAAATAGGGAAAATATAATACGATTTGACGGAAAAACGTGTCTTTGTGAAGATACGTCGAACAAAGCCCGAATTTAATTTATATCATTTTTTCATTTATTTATATCATATTTGAATTATATGTTTGTTTTTAATTTCATATTTCAATCATTGTGGAAAAAATAAATATTATCAATGAAAATATATATTTCGACGACTCCCAGACGAGGAGAAATTAATATGGCAAAGCACCCTATATGTTCGCCGAATAAATAGAAAAATACCACGAACACATGAAATATAATACGACAATATGATTGTAGAGGGGAAAGAGAAACCGAAGTTCTTAACCAGAGAAGTATTCAAGAAAAGGCGGGAAAATTTTGGTCGCCCCCAAATCTCTGAACGTGTGCCGTCGACAAAATTGTTATGTTAATGCCATTTCGAAATTAAGCGAACTAGCAAAAATCAGGGTTGCAAATTGATATCAAAAATGATTTTTTTTTCAATTAATATATCATTTCTTAATTTGTCAAATAGTTTTCTACATTAAAAATAATTACAAAAAGTCTTTCAATCGTAATTTTTAAATAATCAAAAAATATTTTTCTATATTGTTTTGGTGATTCAATGTTGCTCGAGACTCTTTGGACTTTAATCCGATTGTGAATTGTTGTATAGTACTTTCTTTTCCTAGTTTGTAGAATTATAAATATATTATATTATATTATATATTATATTATAAAATGTTGAATATAATACTGCAGAAACCTTCCCAGTCATTCATATTGTATATTAACTCTAAAAAGTTCCATTACCAAAGGATCTGCTATTAAAGACTCTATAAACGACGTACAGGAATACATTCAATTTTATTTAAATTAAATCTTAATCGAATTATTTTTTTTTCAAACGATAAAATACAGCCCTGGCAAAAACGCTTTTCTCGAACGCTTTCCACCGAAGAGTGCCGAAATTAAACGGACTTCGTTGCATACAAATAAGAGCGTCAAACAATAATAAAATCGTATTGCGCCCGACGATTGTCCCGAGAACATTTTATTATAGCAGTTTTTGCGTTGTCTGCTCGTCGTTATGTCGTACGTATGTAACTGTGGCTAGGTGATGGTTATTCTGTGTCTTTCGGATGAAATTTCAGCTTGTTATTATTTTTTTAGAGTCCCTCGTGCTCTCGGAATTGCGATCGTACTAGAAACTAGATGATCGTTTTGGGAAGGCTTTATAATGAGGTAGTTTCGCGTTGTATGTTTATTTCAAATTGAGATATAAAAGTGGGAAATTTAGGAAAGTCTCGTGAAAATTCTTGTTTCACGATGCAATTTGGATTTAAATTTTAATCATCGAATAATCTTGATTTAAATGAAGATTCGTTATTATTTGAAAATGTATTTTGAATGAAGTAAATTTATCTGTTTATAAGATGAAAAATGTGAACAATACAGTAATATGGATGTAAAATCTATAATACCTGTTCTTAATTTCATCTTCAATACAATGTAGAATACTATCGTACGTATAATTTAAAGGTATATAAAATTCTATTGAATAAATAACAATTCTTTCGAAGTTCCATCTAATCAGAAGCAGTATAACGCCATCTAAGCAATTCTACTTAGCCATTGTTACGGCTTTGGCGGATTCAATATATTTTTATTGCTGGAAACTTTTGCTCGCAATCCGTTTTAATGCGACACAGTTTCTCGATATTATTACGTTGAAAATTTAGGTATGAAGCGGTTCAGTTCCGCTGCCAAATGGTGTTAAGGAAAATCTGTGAATATTTAGCTGTCGTAAGTGTCTCTTGCATTGCTGCTTCCGTCTCGAACATTTTCCTCGAACGGTAATGTGTTCGCACATAAGCGAAGTATTTAGCGTCTAAAATTGCTTATGGATAAATAAATTCGAGCAATTATCTCCGAAAAGAAGTCTTCTTGTTTTTGTTTCGCCGTGGCATTATAATAAAGAAAACTTTTGAATATTTATGGCGGATGACAGTAACAGAAACGCTTACGAAATATTGAAGTGAAAGAAAAACAATGAAAAGCGTGCCGTAGAAAGATGAATACATTAATTACTTGGAAGCTCGTTTGCAAATCTATGAATATTCAAAACTATAAAGCGATAGTATTTTTACATTATTAAAGCGAACAAATATGTTTCTATCTATTCTTATACAGCTATTTTTTCCTTTAGAATCGACATAAATTTATTGTTCGACGGACTATAGTAAATTTAAACTGCATGTTTCGAGCAATTTCATTCGATTTGCTTTTTTAAATGAGCATAACGAATGTTCGTTGGAAAACATTAATTTTTCATTTAAAACAGAAATTGGATTTTGAAACCAAATTATTGTCATTTGTGTGTTTATATAAATGTATATGTGTTACATAAAAGCTTAGTGTCAAACAATCAAATATAATCAAACTCTATAATTGGATTATTCGATTAATTAATCTACTTTAATATATTGCTTAACACCTTGTTGAGGCTATTAATTACCGATATATCTCACATAATGACATTTTGAATTACATTTACTGATTTTTTATATATTTACTTTTTTTTCAATTCACCTAATAAATTACGAGAAAATATTGCCGATTCGTAGAAAAGTTTTATCGACTCGAAATGCAAAAATGTACGGATCACAGAATTTCTTTAGCAAGACTAACTTTTAATTTCTTTTTAGCTTCTATACGAGATTGACGGACAAATGAATATATTTTTTTTGGAAAACTTTCTATACCGATTTATCGTGAAAGTCTGTTTGTGAGGTTTCTATTTATTGAATTCGACGTACCAAATTAAGATATATCTCATTTTCTACGAAGAATAAAATAATTTGATTTGTTTTTTTTCCTTTCGATCAGTATTGGATAAATAACGAATCTGCTATCCTCACATACATATTACTATTAGGGCTGTAGTGACTAACATTATTTTTTTACAATTTTATAGAGGAAACTATATATGTATAAGTGATTGAGAATAAATTAAAAATCATAAAATTTTCTCTATTCAAATGTATATAATAAAATTTCTAACAAAAATGAAAGTCACAAATTTAATTTAATTTTTTTCGTTTATTCTACAACCCTTATTCCACAGTGAATTTGATTATAACTCTCTTTACGATTCGTTATCGACTCGGCCTACCTCGAATTATAATTTATCAGCGCATTTCATACAAAATCCAAATAAAACGATGACGGAGGCCAATTTTTTGCCTTCGAGTAAATTTCCCAAAATTGAAGGCAAAATACCCCCCTTTGACAAATTATTATCAACGGTCGTCCGGACGAACGCCTTTGTGAATCTATTAAATCGGAGTGACATTCATTCGCCTCGCCCTTGATTAAATTTCCCCCATTGTTTATATTATAAATTGGAGTTGAAAATCCCGCGTATTATCCACGCACATTTCCAAAACTGGGGAATCGTGACTTCGTACAGCCGAAGCGGGATTAAAATTGGGCAATAATGTCGGGAAGAGTGTGCTCTTTTTGCTTACTTCGACTAACAAATTATTTCGCGTTTCAACTTCGATAAATTAATATCAAATTGCTTGAAAATAATTTTAAAATAGTCGTATTCTTGAATGTTACCGATGTACAAATTGATGTATTAAATCATACGGCAATGCTTTTAAGTGGCGCGAACTAATTGAGGCGTCTTATTCAAAATAAATGAGAAATTTAAGCTTCGGCACTAACTGGCTTATCCGGCTTCAATATTGGATAGGATCCCGTTGATCGTTCAGCGTGTACATCAAAACAATACATCAAAAACAAATAACAAAATATACATACACTTCAATACAAACGTAGAATCGAGCTTCAATTCTCGACAGCTTTGACAATGTCACATTCCCACTTGTTCATAATTCAGACATCTACGAAACCATTAATCAAGCAACGCCACGAAAACGATCCAACTCACACACACACACATAAAATAAACGTACATATTAAAAATATATATTGTATTATATATTAAACTCACCTAAATCTCGAAAGCGGCGCAGATTCGAAAGAAAACCTTTGAACTTTACCGAAAATTATTCACGTACACATACAATTACGAAAAAAGGGGGAGCGGTTCGAATTTTTTTCTAATATGCAAAATAATTTTATTCGATTTGAATTGTAATTAAAATTATATTTGGATTGTCATTCGAATTTAAAACACAGAAATATATAGAGTCGTGTATGGTTACAGTTGTTGGAGACGAGCTGACGCGGCCTCTCCCCGCGGAGGCTTTTCACGTACTGAAAGCCGAAAGGCGACGAGGGTTTCCCTCTCTCAGTCTGGCCAGGACCTGGAGGGCTCAGGGCCCTTTTGCCCTTCGGGATCTCGGACAGAATCTTCCTCTGAAGGTCCACTTCGAAGGAGAAGGGCTTCCCGCGCTCCGGGGTCCGGAAAAACCGGAGTTTTCCCGAAGCGCGCGCGAGCGGTGCAAGGCGCAAGCGTTGTGGTTTTTCCGCTTTCAGGTGAGTGATGTGTGTTTTCGTCTGTTTTCCTTTTTTTTGTGTGTGTATCTTTTTTTGTCTTTCGTTTTGTTCGTCGGTTGTTTCCGTTGGGTTTTTATTGCGTTTTCTCGCATTGTGGTTGAGGTTTTTTCGAATGGGTCGGTTTCTTGTTGATGTAATGCGTGTTCGGTTGAAATTAGGGCGTGTTTATAATTAATTAACAATTATATTTACAAGCATAGTACAATAAATTAAACTAAAATATGTTTTAATGAGAATTTGAACCAAATGTTTTATTATTTCGATAGATTGAGAAAACATTTTTTTTTAAGTAATCAATGTTTTGATGGCTTTATTTGTGCAGAGTAAATGAGTCGTAAAAAGTAATGTTCGATATGTGTAGAAAATGTTTCGTTTCGAACGAATATTTTTGAAATCGATAGTGTGCGACTGATTCTAATTAATTCATGTCCTAACTGCGACCTCCGTGAAGTCATTTTCGGAAATATTTTTTTAATCGATCAATTCGAAGCGATAGTTTGCTTTTGTGTCACGTTTGACTTAACTACAACTTTTTCGACTTTTGAGTGACGTGAATCGCTTTCTTCCTTTCACTCATAACATCACACATTTCGTCCGATAAAAAAATATCGACGGAAACACGGCGAGCGATTTCGACCGCGAAAATTACAGCATATACGAAAAATATTAGAAAAAGCCTAAATTTAGGTATGAATATAATCATGCACATAAATCTTAAGCCGGCTCTTTTTGCACTATCCTTTTCAAAAAATAAATCTTAGTTTTTCCGCACATTCTGAGATTTATCGCCATATTACCCGATAGATGGGCTAATACGGCACAAAACTACTGTTTCGAAAAAACGGCGCTTTTTATTTTCGAAAACATAGAAGGCAACTAAAAAAGAATGAACCGAGCGCACTTTCGTTTTTCGTCCGGCAAATAATAAAGGCCACTTTTTCACGGTTAAATGTATAAGTTGGGATATATTCGTATAGAGAACGAGTTGCCACATTTTCTTTGCGTATTTATATAAAGAGATGTCACTTTCGACGATTGTTACGATTGGAACGAAAACGGGGCCTAGACGTATAATGTGACATATAACTTATGAAATGTTATATGAGTCGGCTCTTATTGACATTAAAATAAGTTTATATAATGCGGAGTTATATTTAGAAATTTTTATGTGAGGATAAAATTTGGTATTCATTGGATAAAACCGATCAATTTGAATAAACTATAATGGATAGTTTGGATGGATAATTCTCAGCGAACCAACTTCGATAAGTTAGTTGTCTATGGAAATAGAGCCCGAGGACATATTCGATAATAAAGGCAACCTAGACTCCGAAATTATGCTAATCCATCCCTTACACTCAACATTAGTGACGAACGCTTCGGAAAAGGTTTTTAGCCGAAGGACTTTAATTTACAAAGGGTCCTGTGAGTGTTCAACGATGCGAACGCTTGAAATCATTCGTCGATCGCCACTAATGTTATAATAGATTTCGAGTTCAAAATTCACGAATAAACGATCGGAAATATCAATTTTGTATCACCTTTGTATTCGAAATAACAAAGCATCTATCAATAATGAAATAGACTTTGATATATAAATTTTTATTCTTATTTTTTTCGACAAAATCTCTAGAGAACTAGTCTATACAATCTGAGAGTGAAATTTCAGTCGGCGATATATATAAATAAGTGCACATAAAAACCGACATTACGAAGCACGTATTTTTTCAGAGTTTCCTTTTTCGTCCCGGAGCTCTCTCGTTCTCCGTATGTCGAATATTTTTCCATCGACGTGTTATTCTCATAATATACAAAAATATGGGTATAATGTAATGAAAAAAAAGCGGCCATCCCGAACTATGATACTGAAAGCCTTCAATGAATATTGAAATTTTCATCGTTACGTTATACGTACATATAAATTCTGACGAAATTTGATATTAAATTTATTCCGAGAATGCGCACAAAGCTCGCCACGCAAGAAGCGTTGCTTCTCTACAAAAGTTCTCAAGAGATTTTTTTATTACTATTACTATTAGTTTTATTTATATTTTGTTTCGTATTTTTAAGACATATTCACGAAATTCTCAGAAATCTCATACGACGAGAAAAATACTTCTTCGTATTCACAATCAAAACAGGATATTTTTTGACAAACTTATTTATCAAAAACACGTCATTTATTCAATCTGGAATCAAAATAAAATAAAAATCTTATATTCGCTTTTTAATTGAAACCAACATGCTTCTCAAGCATTCATGTATGTAACTCTATTGAAGTACGGAAATAACAAAGTCTCTTAAAACCTCAGCTACTCTCTTTTGACCGGGACCCTTAAACAATTCATACACCAAGTCTTTCTGAAGCACACGAGAATTATGCATTCCGAGTGCATAGCGACCCCAAGGGCTAAGCTTTACAACAAATTGAAAATTGGCCCAAGCACAACTTTCTCACGAAGCACAAGTTGGTTTCGAGCCTTCAACTAACCCATCGAACTCGGAATAACAATGAGTTGGCCACTCTTTTTCGGCTCAGAATACGTTTTTATTCATCCCATTCAATAACTGACTCATAATTAGATCAAATCGATCTATACAATTTTCATTTAATAGCATATTTGAACTTAAGATAAAATAAATTTTTAGAAGCAGTGGCTCATTCTAGCAATTTTCGTTCATCCTCTGCTCAAACGAGATATTTGAAATGTGCGAAAAAAATGTAATTTCTGTAGAAAAACTAAGTCGTTGTCTAAATGGGTCGTAATGTTTGCGCGTGTCGCGATTATTTAGGGTTTGTATGCTGTGCAAGCTTCGGGTTCACGGCTCTCGCTAATTAGTTATAAACTCTACTTACAACTTACACCACTCGCTTTCAGTTAGACTGTTTGTGTACTTGAATTCTTCATTTTCTTAGTTTCGTTCGTTTCATGGACGCGCTGAATTCGCAAATAATTAAATAAAACTTTGCATAACCGCAGCGCGCCTCGGTGAATAATTTCGTACTATAATTAGCTTACCTGCACGAAACAACCCTAATTATTATTCTCGCGCTGTTTTTAATTAAAAATAATTCAATATTAAATCAAATCATTATTAATAGTATCGAAGTTATGAGTATTTAATTGATAAAATCTCGCATAACATTCAAAGCGTTGTTGCGTTAAATACACAACATTTCGACCGCATTCGTTTATTTAAATTTCAAAAGCGACTTTTACGTTTCGAAAACAATGAAATTCAAAACATTTTTAATACAATTTAAGCGCATTTTCATTGGAAAGTTGCGGTTTTCCCGCTACCGAGCGTTCGACCGCGCATAATCGAACCGCACCGAACGTTTTATTCGAAGCGTAACTTTCGCAAATCGATTACATTGTAAATTATTTCGCACACGCTCCAATGTTTAAAATGTTGACGAGACCGAACGGAATATATCGAATGATGCATATCTTATAGTTTAAGAGCGTTTATATTTTTGCATAGATCCGAATAAACTGTCGATTACGGAGTGTTCCGCCGACAAGGCGACTGTAAAATACATTTCGCTTCTTTATGGAGTTGCAATAAAATAATGCTGAACGCTTGCTGATGCTATCGCCTTCGTCCCGACCCACCGTTTAGTGTTCTCTTACTTCTCGTATGTATTGTGTACACTTGTTTCTCGATTCAAACGAATAGTGCATTCCGCGGACAAACTAATAATTTTCATCTTGAAAAATCAACAATTTCATCTTTTTCCCCAATTTTCTTGTAAACATAAATAAATTGCAATTTAAACGTTCAATTCGAAAACAATAATCTGTTTTTTCTATATTTATGCATTAACTTATTTTATTACCCTTGAAGTGGCTTAATCGACTCAACCTTACAAAAAATTATACTTTGTATCGAATAATTTAGTTTAATTCAAATAATTGTATAATTAAACTAGTAGAAGTACAGTTAACCTTCCTTTTAATATTAAAATAGGTTCCATGTAAAAAGGGGAAATTTAATTTTTGAATTTGAAATCATGAATTCCAATGTTTTCATTTTCAGTTATTTATGAATACGTGTAATAAGATCAAATAACAAAGAGCTACTGACGCTTTTCATAATAAACAAATGAAATTAAAATAAATATTTATATACGATATTAATATGAAAATTCAAATTAGAGTCAAAAATATGGGACTTGGACAATATACGAGAAAAACACCACAAATGTAATAAGAGGAGACCTTATAAGGAGGTTTACTGTATATGAATTTTATTATTACAAATATCAATACAAAAAGAGTATTTTTATTTAAATTTGAATTATTTAAGTTGAGATTCGCGTACATTTCTCAGAAAGATCTCAATAAACGCTTAACATACAAAAGCGACAAAATCCATCTGGGGTGATATTACGTGAATAAAAGTGGCTATCGTTTCTGCTTTTACTCGTTAAAGTGTCGCTCGGTTCGGATCCCGCTATCCCGGGACGTCCCGGGATCCGGGATCCGGGTCCCGTGTAACAAATCTCGCCACTTTTATATCGCCAAGTTTTTGTTCGTCTCGATGCGAGACAATCTCTACTTACCCCCACAGTATTCAGGTTAACTGCCCGTCGTTAAATTATATATCGTCAGCTGGAAAATTCTGGATGCCCTCGTTCTCTAATCGCGATTAATTCTGGACGACGATTAAAAATTATGGAGAGGAACTCAATTGTGGTTGCGCAAATGTTATTATGAAACGCTGCTTTCTAGTGTTTCCGATTCAGTTCCGAAACGACGTAAAGCTTTAGAGCATTTCAATAAAATAAAATTAAAATTCTGCTTGAGTTTTAAATACTATGAAATGAAATATATATATATATATATATATATATATATATATATATATATATATATATATATAGGGAAATCTTAAATCCACCCTAGTAAATCTTAAATCCACCCTAGCGACAGTGGCGCCACTGGTGGCAAATTGTCGAAACCGACCCAACTGTCAAACACTAGCGCCCCCTAGTGGCTAATTTTTGCATAGATCCTAGAAATTACCTACCGATCGTTCAAATTGCTTCTGGAAATTGTTAAAAAATGCGTTTTTCATAGGATACTGCGCTTTAAATGCAAAATCGGATGAAACCAAGCTGCTACACTTCAAAACAGCGGAGCACTTGGTGAAATAAAACATAACATATACATATGTTATATTTCACTTCGGTTCACTCTTAGCTTCTAATATACTCATTCCTCGCTAAAATCTCATTTTATATCTGAAATATACTTATAAACTTTGGGAAGAATCTAGTGAATTGATCATTATATCATTGGAATCAATAAATCCTTATTAAATCAAGTGAGACACCAAAAGTTTTTCAATTTCAATAATTACTGTTGAAACATAATGATAAATCATAAACTATATTGTAATATAATAATCTCTTGGAACAAACAAAATTAGATAAATTAAACCATTATCACATATGTATTTGTACACAAAAAAACAATATTCTTTTATTTGAATAATCAATACAACTTAATTATCGTTGAATATTTACTAATATCTAGAAAATGAAACACAGTATCATTGTAAAAGTAGGTACAAATTTATTAAGGTTTATTCTTAAACATTTACAGGACATGTACGTATATTGTGTCCACTGACACCACATTTACTACATTTTCTACTACTTTGAATCTGCTCAACGTGCTCAAAGGCAGAAGGATCTCTTTGAGTTGAAGAATTGTTTACTCTTTGATTTAATGCTCCCATTGGTCGCCCTTTTGGTGTAGCGATCCTTGGATTGTTTAAAATGGGAACAATTTGTGCTGTTTTTATAATATTATGGTGAACTTCCGCTTGCTGGTGTGCTGGAAGTACAGGGAAAATGTTTTTTATGTCTTCCAGCAAGCATCCCAAGTTTTCAACATTGTTTTCAGATCGATGACTAGGGGCTTCTATGTTTTTTACTATATGCCACTGATCGTGAAAATCCGATAGTGACAATTTCCGAATGTTAAACATTCCTCGGATTTTATGCGAGCAAGGTAATCCCATGGAGGCTGTAAATGCCTCCGTACAATTTGAAATTGTGTGTTGTTTTGCCTTTTCAAGCTGAATTTTCACTAATTTCAGTGAGTGTTTTGACACTCTTTGTACCACATCACAAAAAAATTGATCCCTAAAAAGGGAACATGTTTTAATCCGCTCTGCGCTTCTCTGTATTTCAATTCTGGAAATTCCCTGTTCGAAAGCTCGATGAAAACAATTGAATGCTTCGAGATAGTCGTGTGTTGAAACATTCAGATGTTTTTTCAACACTGAATGCTGGCCTTCTACACGGGATGTTGATCTGTTTCCAAAGTCCAATATGTTTTTCGTCCATGCATAAACAAACTTTTCTTTGTATGGAATCCAGGTACTGTTGAAATAGTTGATAAGTGGTGTGTTACTTTGGTATTTCGACTCAAATTCTGCCCAGTATTGGTTGAAATCGAGTTCTGTTTTCGCTTCAGATACACTATTCCAGTCTTTGAGTAATTGATCATACTCTTCGTTTCTAGGAAAATACTTTTTACAATTTTGTGTAATATTTTTGTTAATGTGCCACACACAAAGTAGATGAGAAGCCGTTGGAAACTCCATTTCAATTGCTCGGATTAGAGCCGCTTCACGATCTGTCACTATTGTTAAAGGATCTGCGATGAGAATTTTTTTTAATGCTTTCAATGCCCACACATAACTTGTTTCTTTTTCGTCTTCCAAGAAGGCTACAGCAATGCTAAATGTTGTGTTGAAAGCAGACATTCCTACACAATGCAACATTGGAGTCTTGAAACGATTTGTCTTGTAAGTACAATCCAATAAAATTACGTAGGGATATTTGTGTGCCTGAGAGATGCAGTTTTTGTTGGCAAAGAACAAGTTAGATATTACATCTGAATCTTTACTTAGATACTCATGGAAATACTGATTTTGATCCATACTGCGAATGAGACACAATAATGGTGATTGTCCATCTAGAGTCTTCTTTTTGGCCTTGACTTTTTGATTGTAGATTGAATGAACAGATACGTGAGAATTTGGATCAGCTTGTTTCAATGAACTGAGAATATTTCGCGGAAGGACTCCAGCTGCCATCATCCTTTCAGTTTCTTCCTGTTGTTTTGTTGAAAGTCTTCGAGCACTTGGATGACCAGCAACATTCTCAGACAACTCATGATTATGTTCGAGGCATCTAGGAGTTAAATGCCATTTCATGTCTTTCTTCAGCTGCTTGGCATACAATTCAAAGGGGCAATTACATAATCTACTTGATGTTTGCCTCTTACGAACTCCACTGACCTTTTCAACGTACATTCCTCCGCGATCACACTTTAAAGTAGCGGAGTGCAGGATCTTGTCCGTTCTAACAATTGAAATACAATATCCTTGAGAAAGCGCGAACTGTTGAACGGCGTCGAAAAGCGATTCGAATGATTCATAGGTGGTTTCTTGAGGAGGAAACATTATGGAGTTCTTGTATATAGTTTGTGGGCGTATACGAGAAGTGTTTCCAAAGGTGTTGTCGATCAGTTTGAGAAAGGGAATAGCCGGTATGAGGTGCAGACGATGAGATTGTGAGATGCAGACGATGACGATGACGAGACGCTTACGCGTTTCTGGCCGGAACCCGAATGACGAAAAACACCGGTAGCAGACTCGCCAATGTTGGGTATTTCCGGCAATGTTGCCAGCAGGTTTATGACAGGATGAAAACGGTTTTATTTTTCGCATGATT